>JAEIFT010000472.1:0-206496 GCA_018904225.1 Lordiphosa mommai
TTATCACAATTGGAACTACTGTCGAACTACTGTCGGAACTACTGCTTGCTCTTACGGTTATGGCTGTAAGTTGATTGCAATTGAATTATTTTTGTTTGTTTGTCGTTCTGAGTAATAGACTGTATGTAAGCTGTATTCATAAAGATTGCCAAACGTATTACTAGGCTAATTTGTCCGAAAAAGTTCATACAGTACTTAAAAAAATTTCCATTTTCAAAAAAATGAAGGTATTTTCAGGAAAGCGGACTTGGCATATTTTTAGATTATATTGTATCCTAGTAGACCAGGGTAATTGAATTTTTAAATAAAATTCTTGTGATTTGAGCAGGCCATTTTGTCATTTTTTCTGACTCTTCAACACATTTACCCAGGCCTCCTCGGATTAAATTCCATTTAAAAATGCGCAAATTACGTTGTGTAGTAATTTGTATGGCACTTAGCAGAAAATCAGAAAATGGAAATTCATTCATCAACCAACACGAGCTCGATTCATAGATTTTGTGGCTCCTGGTATAGAAGAATTTGTTTGACCATCCCGAATGCGGGATTAGGCCAGCCATCTCTATAAATCGAGGTTTTAATTTAAAATGAATGAATTTATATTTTCTGCTTTTCTTTCTTTGGGCTTGGTTAGTTTGGAAATCGCTCAAAAAATCCGTCGGTGTTACAGAACTTCCAGAGATTTCATACTTTGTAGGTTAGAAGGTTTATATCTAAGATAATGGACCTTCTCATCAAATAAAAATTCCCTTTATGCTCTGTGTCCTTCCTCAATGATTTGTCGCATGGGTCAGGAAGCGGCATCGTCAAAAATGCTTTTAAAATAACAGATATACCTAACTATATTTATTAGTGCCTCAGAAAAGTAAGAAACCCAAAAGGAAATAAGTATGTCCCTAACAAAGTTGGAACCCGTTCCAAGTGGGCCTGACCGTATTCTGCAATGTTTAAAGTTTTTTCTAAACCAATCAGAATAAAATCGTTTTTATACACTTGAAAAGTGTATATTAGTTTTGCCCAAAAGTGTGTAACGCATAGAAATATTCATTTCCGACCCCATAAACTTTCCTGAAAATTTCAGTTTTACATAATTTTGTATAATATACCAGTATTTATACCCGTTACTCGTAGAGTAAAAGGGTATACTAAGTTCTGAAATGTATGTAACAGGCAGAAGGAAACATTTCCGACCCCATAAAGTATATATATTCTTGATCAGCATCAATAGTCGAGTCGATAAAGACATGTCCGCTGTCCGTCTGTCCGTCGTCGTCTGTCCGTCTGTCCGTCCGTCTGTATGAACACCTAGATCCTCAGGACTATAAGAGCTAGAGCTACCATTTTTTCAGTGTAGACTTGTATTGTCTGCACGCAGATCAAGTTTGTTTCAAATTTTTGCCACGCCCCCTCCCCCCCCCGCAATATGAAAAAACCTCATATCCTCCACAATGAAAATAGATGTTGAACCTTCAGACAATATACTTTGACATCATTACTTATCAAGTTTCGTAAGGACCAAAGAGTTACCGCCCCCTTTTGAAACTTAGTAAATCCTTCTAGACATATTTTTAATCATATACCTATCGATCCACTTAATTTCCGATCGATGAACGATAGGAATTGAAATCCTTCATCTCTACCTTCGCCGCCTATCCCTGATCGTTAAACGATAGAAAAGTTCCCGCCCCCGAAAACATTTCCTAGTGTTGCCACCCCCCATTTGGGAAAAACACATTTTTTGGATCTAATAAAATATTTTGAAATAAACAACCTTCACTCTGTTCTTATCTATTAAAAATTACTACTAAAAAACTTATAAATTTGCCAAATGGGCCTTATATAAATAACAGTGCAAGAACTGAGGCTACATTTAAGGCAAATTGGCAGCCAAAATAATATCATTAAATAAGAAACTTACATTTTCACCACTTTCCCCTTACCAAAGCTTACTTAAAGATGGAAAGCTTACCTGCAAACAAAAAAAAGAAAAATAATTTTGAAAAAAAAAGTCAATTTAATATTTGGAAAAATATGTGTACTCAAAAAAATCAATGGGCGCGTTCAGCAAAGACACTTGATTACTGATCAGCTTGATTTGTTAAGCTGCTCTTATTATTTAGCATACTTTTAGGGGGTTTTGCTAAATTGACATTTGGAAATGCTCCATATAAATATCATATTAAATACAAGAGGATAAATAGACTTCGTGTATTACCAAGAAATATATCATTGATCAGGGAGCAAGTTCTTCTGCTGAACACCACCAATGATACTCTGTCTCGATCACACCAACGAAGAGTATTTTCCTCACTGATGATTGTGAAAAAATTGTTTGTAAAAATGCAATGTATTGGGTGTACAAATAGCCTTGTTGAAGATAAGACTTACTTTTAAAAAGTTATTCCGCATCAGTTACAAAAAGTATTCGGAATTACTTTTATGAGCCAGTAGTTCAAGGTCGCTCATCGATAAATTCCTGTGATATAATCAGGACTGCAAACCGGTCAAAATTTTCTCAACATGAAGCTCCAAAGTTGTAAAAAACAAAACCCCTTATTTGTACAGCCCCTATCTTTCCAGACTATTCAGCCAATTTATTAACAAAGATCTTCGAAACTTCTTTTTCTTCAACAAGTCTTCTAGGCTTTGGGTTGCCACAAATCCCCAAAAGGGGCAAGTTAAAAATATGTGTGGTTTTTTTGTTCAATCTCTTTTCAATGGCTTTCTGCTAATTTCTTGGAATCACCCGTGATCGTGTTCGCATTCGCATTTGAATTCAATAACATATTTATGCATTGGCCATGGCAATCTAATATAAAGCACAATAAAAACTTGAATATTGCTATTTGGCAACACGTCAACAACAACAACATAAAACTATGTACGTACAACAACAACGACAACAACAACTGCAACTCCAAGGCAATGAACGAAACGTGCCAACGGCTAAAGATCGTTGATAAGCCATAAAGAGAAGGAGTTGGAGTTGAGGAGAGGTCGCCGGAGGAGGGAGGGTAGCTGGCTCTATGTAAAGAAAGTATTTTATTTTATTTTATTTTTTTTTTGTAGCTGGCACAGGACAATATGTCTGGGCGAGATGCAAAGTCAGCTCATGCATAGATAGGAGGATGTGGCCAGTAGCTAACTGTGAATGAGCTGATCGTGGGCCGCAAAGTCTTGCCACATTTGGTTGACGATTTTTGTGGCTGGTTTTTTTTTATTTTTTGGTTGTCGACTGCCATTACCAATTAATAGTCGAAGCGAGAAATTTGCATGGCAAAAGGAAAGTGACAAACGCTGGAGACGGTAGTCGACACTTGGAGGAGATCACCGATCGCAGATCACAAATCACAGATTTGAGGCGTGTGTGTGTGAGTGTGTGGATGGGTTGGAACACGAAATGCTAATTGTTATATATGTAGGGTATCGCTGTGGCTCTGGGAAAGCTGCCAAGGGAGGTGGCACATCTGATTCGAAATTGGATTTTCGACGCCAAAAGTGAGAGTGACACCTGCGTGATCGGTGCGTGTGTTTACCTCTTGTTTAACCATCAAGTGAAGCATCATCCAGTCGCTCCAACTCTGGACACCTGATCGATCATCAAGCCAGACGCATTAAGTTTCATGGGCCGTCATTATTTTAAATTATGCGCACGAGCGTACCAAAATGCCGACAGAGGCCAACGAGAGGCTGTGCATAAGTCAAAGGCATTGGCCAGCCTCATTTGCATTTCATGTGAGGAAAATAATGGTTTTACACATTTGTTGCTTGACGGATTGGCAGGCCACAAGTTGATGATTTCATTACGCGCTTGTTAAGCCGAGAGAGTCATGACCTGACCGATTGTCAGGTGTCAGCGGGAAATGGTGTAGAAACCAGAACAAAATGTGCAAGGGGAATCCATCAAAGAGTTGAGATTTCAACTAACAACTAGAAAGTTGTATTCATACATATATAGACAACTATTTCATTGTAATTTTAGATCACTGATCAGTTTTCTCAAAAAAATAATATTTTGTTGCACCAAAATTTTAGCTTAATTGGAAACAGATGAATGATACACAATATATATGTATTTCCTTTGTTGAGTCGGCAATGGGCGCATTCAGCAGAACATCTTGATCCCAAATCAATTATATTTATATTGTTATATTTTGGGTTATTTTAAAAATGATTTGTTTTCTAGTAAATCTCATAAATGCTATATCATCACGACGATCAGTGATCAAGTGTCTCAGGTGAACGCACCCAATATATTTGGTTATAATTGAGCAGGTTGATATAAAGCTATTTGTAGAGCCCCCATTTCGTATTATTTTTAAAATCGTCTCTTTCCATGCAGACAACGTTATAACTTCTTCGATTTTCAAAATGCAAGCGACGAAAATAAACATAACTAAGAAAGTCGGTTGAGCCCGATTATAATATATTCTGTACCTGCCAAAGTGTATAAATAAATGACTTTTACTCGACTATCGATCAGATAATAGGGCTACGATATATGGTACATCGATATATAATAATGATTACTGAATATGTCTAAAAGCAATCTAACTTTAACATTGAGGGAGATATGACCTTTTTTTAAAATTTCGGGGGTCTGGTCGTGGCTAAACTTGAAAAAAACTTGAATTTTTTGTTTGCAGAGCTTACAATCCGAATTAAAAAAATTTTCGAAAACAAACTTGGACTTTGAAATTAAGCTATAAATGACTTGTTGGATTTTTTTTACCCTGTACCTATTAAAAACATGTAAAAAGGGTATCATGAAGTTGTGAAAATGTATGTAGCAGAAAAAAGGGAACTTTTCCGACCCAATAAAGTAAATATATTCTTAATCAGCGTCAACAGACGAGGTTATATAGCCATGTCGGTCTGTCCGTTCGTCCGTCAGTCTATGTGTATGGTCCAAGTGACTTAAGAGTTAGAGTCTGATGAAAAAATTCTGGAGCGTCGCTTTAAAATACGTATATATGAACGTTACAAGTGACGAATCTTGGATCTACAGCACTTCCATTTGCACAAAATGTACTTCCAAGCAAATGGTCGCCTGTTTTTTCGAAAGAACTAGTTACGTCGCAGCTGATCCATTGGAGAAACCTTTTTGAGATTAGAGGAAAAGTCAAAGCCAAATCGGAGCATCTTTCACCACGATAATGCGAGCTCTCATACAACAAAGTTTTAAAGAACTTAAAACGTCAAATTTAAACATCATCTTGGCACCTTATGACCTCTTTTTGGTCACGATATAAACGTAGTTAACATCTTTCGGCGACCAAGATTGGTGACGCTACGATGAAAACAAAAACGTGTTTATCATTAGAACTAGTTTATTGACCGCCCGTTTCTATGGCAGCTATATGCTATAGTCATCCGATTTTAATAAATTTGTCCACTATTATGTGAAAGCATATGAAACTATTATATACCAAGATTGGTGACGCTGCGATGGAAAACTAAAAAGCTTTTTCTTACTAAGCCTTATTTTCCGAACGATCGTTCTAATGTCTGCTATAAGATATAGTCACACGATCCGGCCGGATCCGACATATTAGTTACTCGAGGTAAAAAGAAGACTCTGTGCAAAATTTCAGCTCGATAGCGCAACAATTGAGGAACTAGTTTGACTAGAAACAGACGGACAGACAGACGGGGGACCCCCCCTCATTTTTTTTGGGGGGGGGGATACACTTTACAAGTGTATATATATAACGATTCGTTGTCTAGTTTTCGAGATGTGCTATCAGAAAGCGGACCAAATTAGCTAAAGTTTTTTTTGTTTTTTTAAAAACTTTTTTTATACCCTTGCAGAGGGTATATTAAAATTGTCACGATGTTTGTAACGCATTGAAGGAAGCATTTCCGACCTAAATAATATTTGATGACGCGGTCATTTACGCCGGTCGTCTCGTTCGTCTTCTCTGTTTCTATGCTACTCCTCCTCAGTTTTAAAGCGACCAAACTTTGCAAAGTCTTATACATACGCTGATTTGTCGGCCGTCGGAACTTTAGCTGGACGTCGGTCAAATATTTGAAAAAACTTTTTGTTTTCCATCGTAGCTAAATGTTTTTGTTTTTTGCTTCACAATTTTGAAAAATTTTCAAATCATCTAATAGTTAAACGCGGTCAAAAATAGTTCTAGTGGGAAAAACTTTTTTTTTCCTTTTCACCAAACGTTATTTTTTTATATGATTCTACACAATTCTGAAAAATTTTCAAATGAGGACTAATATAGTCCATATAAACGGTCGGTTCAAAATGTTTTATGAAAAAAACTTTTTTTCCGATCACCAATCGTGGTATATATTAGTTTCAACTCACAATTTGTGTATCGATGACTATAGCATTGTGCAGAACGATCGGTCTAAAACTTATTCTAGTGAGAAAAACTTTTTGTTATCAATGGTACCCTTTTTTATACCTGAGTTAAAATTTCACTTTTTTTTTTTTCCGACCACATAAAGTATATATATTCTTGATCAGCATGACGAGCTGAGTTCATTTCCGTTTGTCCGTCTGTCCGTCCGTCCGTCCGTCCGTCTGTCCGTCTGTCTGTCTGTTTCTATGCTATCTCCTCCCTCAGTTTTAAAGCTATCTTGACCAAACTTTTGCAAAAAGTCTTGAAATACAAATACGCTGCACATTTGTCGGAATCGGCCGGATCGGATGACTATATCATATAGCTGCCATAGGAACGATCGGTCCAAAAACTAGTTCTAATGAAAAAAACTTTTTTGTTTTCCATCGTAGCGTCACCAATCGTGGTATGTAAAAGTTTTATATGCTTCCACACAATTCTGGAAAAATTTATCAAAATCGGATGACTATAGCATATAGCTGCCATATAAACGGTCGCTCAAAAAACTAGTTCTAGTGAGAAAAACTTTTTTGTTTTCCATCGTAGCATCACTAATCGTGGTATATATTAGCTTTATATTCTTCCACACAATTCTGGAAAAATTGATCGAAATCGGATGACTATAGCATATAGCTGCCATAGGAACGATCGGTCTAAAAACTAATTCTAGTGAGAAAAACTTTTTTGTTATCAATGGTAGCGCCTTTCAAAAACTGCAAGGGTGTTAGCCTTCTATTTTTTAAAACTAAAAATAGGTCAACTTTGACGGGTTGTATCTACTAAAATAAAAATCAAAACTTATTAAGGATTGCATATTTGTAATCGTTAGGGAATTTCTTATAAGATGCGTTCATTTAAAATGTTTGATGTTTTAAACCTCATTTGTTTTACGGGCGCCACTGTGCGACGTAGCTGCCGCAGAGCATTTTTGCATACACAGCAATTAACGAACACTGTTTGAGATGTATTAAGTGGCTAAAGTGCTTCGAAAAATGGCTATGCGGCATAAAAATGTGTATTAATTTTCATGGAAAATATTTTGAGAGGCATTTATGTCACTTTTCATGATAAATTGTAGATCACTAGGATTAAAATTAAGATTAAGGATTAAAATATAAGATGTATGAAAAGTGTTTATACCAAATTTGATGTCTATAGTCCTTACCTCTCTCTGTAATATGAGGGACAAGGCTAAATTGACTCGCATGTTGATGCTGATCAAGAATTTATATACTTTCTAGATTCGAATAAGCATCGTTATGCCAGTTACATAAATTTGTACAGTCTCTTTGTACCTTTTCTTTCAAACTTTGTTCTAAAATAACAAATCCAAATTGATAACACTGAAGATATTAAATTTTGTAATAAATTCTTACCTAAATAAAACCGATTTCTATTGATTAATTAAAAGACAGGTTAAACAAGCATTCTAATATACAATTTGGTTTGGCTTTTTAACACTTTTCCACATTAAGCGAAGATAAATGCTTGTACCAACTTGTATGGTTAATCGATTGTGTTTAACCAAGTTGATTAATGAATTTTTTTTTTGTTTAGATATTAAGCTACCAAATTAGCTATGGGTCAAGGCGTATGTATGTATGTATTTTAGGATTATATCGATATAATTCCAACAAGGTGGGCCACTGAACTGTGGAAAGGCTTTCGAATATTACGATTAGCGTTAACCTCCAGCTGCCCTTAAGCTCGCATTAATAGCTCAAAATTTTTTTCCATTTCTTTCTTAATCAATTGCAATGATCGCCAACACGATATTGCCCTAGGTTTGGGCTACCGTTCGATGGCAGCCACAACAACAACAATAACAACTTGGGCGCAACTTTCACTAATTTTCAATGCGGCAAACTTGATTCGTAAATTGTTTAACAGGACGCACTTTGATTTCTCACCATTCTCAACATGGCGTATGAGTAATATTTTTCGATCAAGTTTACTGTCCACTCGAATTTGTCGCCTTGATAAATTTTCCACTTGATTTTTCACACTAATTGCATGGCATTAGTTTGTATTCTTCCCGTTTAGTTTTTTTTTTTTTTTTTTGTAATTTTTTTTATGGCTTTTTTCTGACACGCAAATGGCAAAATTAGTGGCCAGATAGCGCCTCGCCCCCCTCCCTGCACCCTCTCCGGCTCTAGCTCTTTATTAACCCATAATAGACCCGTTTTCATGACTGTCTTGCAATGTTGGCCAAATCTTAGTGTTTTATTTTCATTTAATTACTGTTGTTGCTGCTGCATTAATTGGCTTGTTTTGCTTAATAATGATTATTGGTTTTTATGACTCTTTGATTATGCGATGATGCATCGAAAAAAAACAGAGCCAAGTCCGGCCCAGACAAACGCAACAACAACTAAACTCCAAAGCGGGAAAGTCATGAGTATTTTGTGTGGTTTATTTTTTTTTTTTTTTTGTTTTTCGGTTTTGTGAGGTGTTGAGCATTTTGTTGATGTTGATGGGCTGTCAGTCAGTCAACTAAACAGACAGACACTGCCGGTCAGCCACAACTTCGACTTTGGTGCTGCTGTCTTAATTATGTAATGTGCGCAATTGAAGACAATTTAAATGCCCGCCAGTTGTGAAAAGCAAACACGAACTTCAACGGCCCAGAAGAAGCTGAAGAAGAAGAAGAAGAAATAAGGCGGCGGCCAGGAGGAGGCAGGTCGATAGCTAAATGCTCTAAATGCAAGATTGGGCTAGGGAAATTCGGTATGGAGCTGGCCGGAGTTTAAGATTGTTCTTAGAAAACTTATTCATCAGGCATGCAAGCAGCTTGAGAATTATACCGGCTTAATTCGGAGCACAAAATAATTTTTGTAGTTCACTTTTTCAATTTTTGAAGAAATTGTTTATTTAGTTTTTCTTTAAACGTGCCAAAATATATTTACTTTATTTTTTTTATCATCCATGTTTTAGCTGGAATTTGCTTTTTGAGGAAAACTAAATGAAGATTTCTAAATTAAAATTGTTCTTTAACTAAAAATGTTGGTCAGTCCAATTGAAAATGAGAACAAAACGAACTTCAAATAAGCATTTCATTGCCATATATAGGAGCTGGTTAAAATCATATAATATGTATAATTGCTGAGTTTGACAGAGCTCATTTGCTCATCTCTCTCAGAGCTCGTTTTCCTTATCATCAATTTTATATATACTTCAGGGGTATGGAAATTATTGTTTAAATATAATTTTTTTGTGCAATTACTTATTAAATTCTTTTGAAATCTAACTCCAATTATTATTTAATTTTTTGGCAATCAATTCTGCTCATTTCCCAGTGAAACGCTGGTATAACAAAATTAATCGCGGCTGCCCTTTGCCAAACGAATTTAATAAAGGTCATCAAAATAAAAAATGATTGATGAAGTGGAAAAATTTTGGGATTAAGGCAACCTTATGTACTACTTCATCACCAGAATACATACCTATATACGGCCTTGAACTCAATTCCACTTCCACAAAATGATTTTGAACGTGAATTAAACGTAAAAACGAAATTATTTTGGGGATTCAAACGTAACGCTAGTAAAATGAAAAGTAAATTCCATATTTCACATTTTAAAATCAAATGTGCTGAACCAAAGCTTAAACCGTAAAAGAAATTGGTTCGGTTGGGTAAATTTCATCGACGAATTTAGAAATTTTCTTAAAACTGTGAAAGTGTATGTTTCTTGATCTAACTTTAGCCCGTGGAAAAATTTCTAGTTCGATAATTATTTTTTTTAAATATTGACACTTACTTTTACTAGGCTATTTTGTTATTTTTATTAGTTTATTGTTGTTGGTAGACAAATTGAAGTTCAATGAGTGCAATCAATTACAAAAGAACATTTTCGTAAAATTCACCAATACGAAAATGATAATAATTTCATTTTTCAGCAAAGTTGTACTTCTCATCGCATCCTGAAATTTTAATCTGAAAATACCAGTTCTACTGAACCGATTTTAATCAGCTAAGTTGCAATCGACTCAATTATGAGAACACAAAATTGTTTACTATGTCGTAAATGTGTCCTTTGGAAAGAGGTTATTAGGCATTCAAACTATCACAAATTACCTTGTGAAAACGAATGCTTCATTTAATCACTAGCTTTACTTATCTTGAAGAAGTGATCGGGTGACTTGTTTTTGAGAAATTATGCTTAAAGACCTCAAAAATCTTGTTTTGAGAGAAGCGTAATCAAAGCAACGCCCATAAGTAAGGGGAAAAAACCGACAAAATGAGCGCACGAATGTTATATTACGTATACGCCAGGACATTCCCATTTACAATTTTTTGAAGAAATGTTCTAGGAATTTCTCCCCCCTTCCCCCTTTATGAACAGCTGGCTACGCGCTTGAATATTGCATCCCCAAATGCCAATTCGATTAAATATATAAGGACTGTACCCTTTCAATCGCACATTACTCGCAATGTGAGCATCGAATCATGTTATATGAAGTACCTTTGAAAAGCTTGAACGATTCTTTTTATTTAACTTAGTCTACCTTCAATATATTCCCTTTAGTGTTGACGAAACCGCAGATCGCAGAGCAAGTGCTCGAATAAATTCTACACAAATACTGTACGTATAATTAAATTTTGTATTAAAAGTTACCAAATTGCTATAAACTGAACGTCAATAGAGCTCGAAATATTATAAAGCAGTTCGGTGAAACCTATTCTTCAAAATATTAAAAAAAAAAAAACCGGTAGATATAAAATCAAAAGAATCATAAAAATAAGGTATTGGCCTTTAACAACAGAAATAAAACAATGTTCTTCCGATATTTGACCAAAAAAAAAGGAACGAGTGCCTCTAAGATTCGAAGAGTGAATCAACGGTATTACTTAAATACATTAATAATCAAAAAGTTTTGAAAAAAGTGAACAAGAAGTAGAAATTGAAAAAAATTGAGTTGGAAGACTGTTTGTTCAATGAAAAAGTTGTGTGCATTGTGATGGACGACGAAACTTGAGTAAAAATTGACATAAACAGATTACCCGCCCTTTATTTTATACAAAGCAGAAAGGTGGTTCTGTTGACCAATGAGTTCCACCAATTCAAGTTCAAAAATTTAATCAGGAAACTTCGATGGGTCATGCAATTTGATCCAGCGGCCTTACATCATCTATGTTTGTTACAGAGGACTTTGTAAGCGGCAATATCAACATGAAGGAGGGTTTACAAAAACTCTTTTTACCATTTTATTGTAAAAACAATATGATAACAATATTTTGAACAGATCTGGCTACCGCAAAATATGTCCATTGATCTTGAACTAATTTTTTCTGCTCAATAGGAGAACGCACCAAATGCCCCAGAGCTTCAACCAATAGAACAATATTGGGCATTTGTCGAATGGAATTTTAAAAAGGTTAGTTGAGTTGCTGAAAATCTGATTGACAAAAGTGTGCACAATTTAATAAAAGAAGTAAATCAAAAAATTCTACCTAAATTAGAAGATTGATTTTTTCTCAATATGTTTTGGCAATTTTTTAAAGTAAATATATTTATCTTGAATACAAAAATAATTGATCAAATCGGGTAGAAGTCTTAAAGTTATAAACAAAAGAAAGAGTACAGTTTCTTTTCGGTACAGTCCTTATAAATAAAATTAAAAATTTATTTAAATTATAAATTTATTTATATTATATTTTTAAAAATATAATTTATAGAAATTCCATTGAAAATTAAACCAAAAAGTAGAAAGTATCATCGAATAAAAATTCGGAAATTCGAAAACGGGAACAAGAGTGAAAATTTATAAAGCGTAAATCACTGAACTGAACCAAAATCGCAGTTCTAAAAGCTACAAAATCTGAACCAAACCGTATTTACCGAAACGGTGGTTTAAAATCTCTGTGAACCACACAACCGAGCCAGTCCTTATTTCCGAGCGGTTTGCAACCTTACTTTAAAATATTACAGACAGCATTTATTTTTTTCGAGTTATTCATTTTATTAGAACCTGCGCTTTCTTGGCTAGTATAAAGTGAAAAATTCGCCTACTAAATTCCCCATCGCGAATGTTCCGACAAGTTTGATATGCATATAAACAATTAAAAGTGGTCAATCGTTAGCTTAAGGGTTGCCAACCCATATAAAATCGTACAAATTCGAGTAGTTTTTCCACTCATCAGAAATGTTTTACCATTTAAAGAATTTTTGAGAAATCGAAACAAATGATAATTTGTTGAAGGTGCAAGGTCGGGGATATATAGTGGATGTGCCATCACTTCCAATTCAACTTTGATCATTTTTGACGGGTGTAAATAAACCATTTTTTATCCCCAGTTATCAATCGATTCAAAAACGCATCGTTTTTGTTACGTTTATGCAATTGATTCGATTGTCATCAGCCTCCAAAGGCCGGCCAGTGCAGTTCTTCTCAAAATCTTCAAAACAAAATTTGGCAAACCAACGCTGACATTATCGTTCACATATTGCAGCGGTACGGTACATTTCCATTCCCCAGATATTAATTAAAATTATTCGGTAAAATATTTACAATATATATGCCAAATCCATCTAAACCAACTGCATTTCCCAACTGCATTAATCCATTTGTGAAAACTCTCTCTCCCTTGTTAGGGTATAGCAATAATTATGTATATGCACATGGAAGTGGAGCTTCAATCTTTGCTGCACTTGATCAAAAGAAAAAGTGCAACTCAAGTGGACAGCAAGTGGACAACAAATTATGATGATTATGCAATGCCAAAAGCGGGCCAAAAACAAAAAACCAAAACTCATCAATAAAGTGGGAATCGAATGCAGCTGCTCGCTGGCTCGCTGGCTCCTGCTGCTGCTGCTGCTGTCAGAGCTCTTGACCCCATTTAGTTGGCGTTCGCGCTCCGCTTGTAAAATTGATCAAGGCGCAACAGTAACTCCGCCCGCAACGTGACACGAGATTTAATGCGTTGCATTTTAATTGCTTGTAATTAACCGGCAATTACATAAAAATCAACTAAAACTAAAATTAAAACAAATTAAATGATTACCGCAGAAGCGGAGGAGCACAGCTTACGCATCGATGGTCATGGGCTATATTATTACGCCAGAAGAAAGTGAAATGCCCGAAGAAGAAACAGCCCCATTAGTTACACGCGCTTAACCAAAATGTTGAATAATTAGCAATAATTATGATAATTAAAATTGAAAAAAACTAAGCGCGGGCGGTTGCATCAGCCACGCCAGCTTTTGCACCACTAACCCACTAATTTATGTCACGAAATTCCATGAGCATTTTCCTATAAATTAGTTGCAGTTGTTTTTGCCACAGCAAAGATGTCAGCGGTTTTGTTTTTTTTTTCTTTCTTTCGTTTTTCTTTCCCTGCCGCACACAAATCAAATGCTCAAATGCTTTCCGGACAAGATGCATGGTGACATTTCCCAATGAGGCCTCTTTTAGAAATACTTTTGGCATGCGCTGACACGAAAATATTCTTTTTACTTGGGTCGAAGAGTTTTTGAGGGGGAGATTGGAGGGGGCAGAAGCAGCATCAATAAATTTAGCTCATAACGCAAAGTGACAGTAATGTGTCATCAAGGAGAATGTTTTCTAATGAAGTGGTGGGAGTGCACACGGCGGTGAGTTGTGACCGGGTACACATTGTACAACATTTTTCCTTAGCAAAGCTTAAATATTTTTGGGTTAAATTAAAATGATCCACACTATTTTTACACTCGAAAACATTTTGGAAGGAAAAATAAACGATATTTTCATACCCTGTTCTTTGAGTTTCCTGAATAAAATAAAACCAACTCTTCCAACATTTTGTACCATTATCTTCTCTCATGTCAAATTTTTAAATGGCCAAATTGATGAGTTCCCAGGCCCATTAAAATCGCAAAATCGCATCCATTACCCAATCCAAAGTTAGCCACTCGCCAATGTCTCTCTTTCACTTGTTCAAAATTCAGTCATTTCATTTAATTTTCATTTCAATTTGAAATATTTCCCAGCGCGTTTCATTTAAAAGTTTTTGGCTTTGGCATTTCATCTGTCCCCGTGTTCGTTCCATTTGTCGTTTGCCTTTTTAAGTGCTGAATTTTTCATGTGCATTTAATTAGTTGAATTATGGCTGCGAAATGTGGCGACTGGCAACTTCACTAGCCAGCAACAACAGCAGCAGCATAAACATTACAATCTAATAAAAAATTTACAAAAAAAAAATAAAAATAAAGTAAACACTTGGCCATATTGTGCGACAACTTTCGCGAAATAATTTTATAGACTGCCCGCCGCATGACAATGGCAATCAATTTCGACGATGTCACCTTTCGAAATTTTTGGAGGAAAATTTGTTAGGAAAAGACCTAAAGATGGGATGCAGTATATATGATAAAAAATATGATAATAATCGACTTGATATTTTTCTTCTCATAAATTTGCATATTTCCCTTTACTAAATCAAGAAAGAAACAACTGTTAATGAACTTTCAATTTTTCGGATATGGAAATGACCATATACAATCAGAAAAGTGCATCCTTCACTCAGTTTGAGGCACTAAAAGTTTCGTTTACAAACTATCGTAAAAAAGATTGATTCTGTGGCCTGTCAGCCTTGTTTATAAGTTTGATTTAAGTGTCCTTTAACGAACACATTAACTGCTTTTAACTGATATTAAATGCCATCTGTTAATAGCACAATAGTAATTATATGTTTATTGTGATACATAATGTTAAATCACAAAATGTTATAAACATAAAATATTAATATCGTTTCATACACACATCGATTCGCGATCAGCTAATCATTAGTTGAGCTATAAGAAAACCAAAATTCAAAGCAACAAAAGAGCTCGTGGCTTAGAGCTACGTCAGCAGTGATTTCAGTGTGGAAAAATGAAATACTATAAAAATACAAGATTTGTTATTGATAACACATTAAATTTCGATAACTACACTGGATTTTTAATAGTTTATTTTTTATAGTTTATATCTTTATAAAATTATTGCGTCACAACGGTGCATCCGATTTAAGCGAACTATTATCCCGTCTTCTATCCAAGAAAAAACGAGAAGGCAAAGCTAACTTCGACTGTGCCGAAGTTTTAATACACTTGAAAAACTTTACTCCAACTGATTTAACCGGTAAAATATATATAGAATATAGATTTCAGATATTTAAAATTTTTAAATCATTGATAATAAAAATTTGATACCATAAAAAAACTTTTCTTAGTTAAAAACTTTTTCCGACCGATCGGTCCTATGGCAGCTATATGCTATAGTCATCCGATTTTGATAAATTTTTGCAAAATGATGTGAAAGCATATAAAACTAACATATACCAAGATTAGTGACGCTTCAATGGAAAACAAAAAAGTTTTTCTCACTAGAACTAGTTTTTTGACCGACCGTTTCTATGGCAGCTATATGCTATAGTGTTGCGATTTTGATAAATTTTTCTAGAATTATGTGAAAGCATAGAAAACTAACATATACCAAGATTAGTGACGCTACGATGGAAAACAAAAAAGTTTTTCTAACTAGAACTTGTTCTTAGACCGATCGTTCCTATGGCAGCTATATGATATAGTAATCCGATCCGGCCGGTTCCGACATATTAGTTGCGTGCAGTAAAAAGAAGACTCTGTGCAAAATTTCAGCTCGATAGCTTTAAAACTGAGGGACTAGTTCGCGTAGAAACAGACAGACGGACAGACGGACGGACGGACGGACGGACAGACGGAATTGAATTGAATTGAAGAATATATATAGTTTATGGGGTCGGAAATGAATATTTCTATGAGTTACAAACTTCTGGGCAAAATTAATATACACTTTTCAAGTGTATAAAAAGTGGTTCATAAGAAGTATTTCTTAAGTAGGTTTTTGGCAATCTTAAATGGTTTTTTGTCTTTTTTTCAAAGAGGACCAGCCGATATTTTCATGAAATATTTTTTTTCTGGTTCAAGCTATCCTTATACATATTTTACAAATGATCTCACGATGCACAGTGATCGATTTCATTGGTCAAAAATAAAAAAGTCAAAGTAATAAATTTGTCTCCAAATGATGACACATTCTTTAAACAACATTTCTTAAAACAACATGAAATTTAATGGTAAAGTTGCTTTTGTTCTATTTCAATCGTATCCTTTACGAACACATACATAAGAGAGAGAATAAAAACACGTCGACTTTGCTGATTGAGACGCATAAAAATGAGCTCTTTCTGGAAAAATTTAATTAAAATATTAAATCATTTGGTATCGCCGCGCATTAAAATGAATATTGAAAAAAGAGGTATTAACTATATATTTGAGTTGTTATCATGTTATAACATCTGTGTTTTTCTCAGTGCCATTGTGAGTGTTGCACCCAGGCAAATAGTTAAATTTCACCTAAAGTAAAAGTTGTGTTGCCCGTCATTCCCCGTAATGAAACTTATTTTATAATTATTTAGTGTTATAAGATTCTAAAACTGTTTATTTTTGTTGCGCGCCTTTGCGCCCCTTTGAGTTATCTTCAATAACACAAAGCGGTCTTGTGGATTTTTGGCAGCTTTGTTGTGGAATTTTTGTGCTATTTTGTTGTTTTCTTTTTTGTGCTTTGTATTGTGTTCTGTTGTAATTTTGTACCAAAATTGCTGATTTAAATAATTTTTTAAAGTAAAATGAAAATTAAATTATTCTAATTTTAATTTTATTAAACTTTTTACCTATATAGGCACATCCTTTCAATGCGAACTATCTCGCCTACATAATTTACTATTTTTTTTTTCTTGTATATAAAATAAATGTAATAAAAAAAAATATTTGATTTTTTTATATAATTTTTCTTTGGCCAGGGTGAAAGTGGGTGGTGTTAGGAGGGGTTTTCAGCTGTTTAACCATGACCATTCTATGATTTCCTAATTATTACACTTATATAAAGCTGTAAATAATTTTACAGTTTGATATCTCTACTAAAAGTATTTTTGGCCGCTGACTCCATACAAGACCGACCACTGTGCGATGGGACAATAAATAAATGCGCGAAAAAAAATAATTTTTTCTAAGTAAAATTTTTTTAGGTAAAAATAATTTATTAAAAAAAAATATCTAAAATACTGTCAACCACGGCGGATATTAAAATTGTGCTTTAAAATTACTTCCTTGATTTGATATAAATAAAATAAGGAGTCCAACAATTTTTTTAAAATTTGTATATAAACAAAATATGTTTCCTCGCGCATTAATTGATTGGGTTTTTTCTAGAATACGTATACGGATATCGTTTACCATAAAAAAATTATTTCATAAAAATTTTGGTTGACCCTCCTTAAAAAACAAGACAAAAAACAATTAAATTTAGCTAAAATCCCTTTTAAGAACAGACTTTTTTGAACCTTTTATTTTTAAAATGCTGCAAGAAAGACCAAGTTGAGTAATGTCGATACAAACCAAGCAGTTGAATATATAAGTTTTTCACCTTCCACTTATCGTCGTCAATTCCGTTTCGAAAACCAGACAGATTTCAAAGACTTGTTAAAATCTACAGTAATGTTAAGCGAAGATATAATTGTGTCCCATTCGAAAGTTCAACATATTTTAAAATTGTGTCCCAGGGTTGACAATTTTACAACCATGGCCTAACATAAGATCCGATACTTTAACCGAATTTAAACCTTCTGGGATTTCCAGCCAAAATGTTCTCCAGAATTATGGCAGTATGCCGTGTCAATTTTCTTAAGTCATGGAGAGAAATGCAACAGTTGCAAATTTGAGCGAATATTTAGAAAATTATTCGAACGGTTAACAGACAACACAATTGAGGCAGATAAAGCCAGAGTTCTCGTTGCGATTCTCAGCTGCGGGCCTGCTTGGTGGGGGCGAAAACTTAATTAAGACTCTCGCCGTAAGGGCCCGTCATCTACTTGGCTTAGCCTCTAAAAAGCACTTTAAAAAAGGAAAAAAAAATGAAAACGCAAACACAAAGTAAAACCGCAGATAAACAAGATCTTGAGTTTTTCCACAATTTTTTTTTTTTGTATTTTTATTTCAGTTTGACGACGAACGACGACAACAACTTGACCCAGTTACATTTGTTGATGTTTTTTTTAGCATTTCGTTTTTTTGTTGTTATTATTTTGTTCTTCTACATTGTAATTAGTGACAAGAATTGTTTGTAATAAGACCCACTTGAGTAGAAGAAGCAGGGAAACAATTTTGTGGGTCGCCTTTTGTTTTTGAGGTATCCAAATTGCGGGCATAATTAAAAGATTGCCGACATAATTAGCTTCTCTGGCAGGTAAAGAGATTTATGTACGAATGATGCACGGAGTGTAAAGTTCAAACATTAAAGTAAAGGGCGTAATTAATTTCGAAGGACAAGTTAAAAATCATTAAAAACAAATTTACTCAGCCGACCAAGAGGTCGTCAGCGATGCTGAACCAAAAAAAGAAAAAAAGAAAAACAATTTTGAAAAGATTCTTGCATTTCCGGTCAAACGCTGAAATGCAACAAAGCACGTGCCCAAAAAACCGAGCTGAGTTTGGGGTAAAATGTAAAAGAAAGTGAAACGCAGATACCTCCTCAACAAAAGTCTAATCAGTCTAACAACAACAACAACAAGTACATATCATGCTTTAAACTCTCTTTCTATGTCATTGACAGACGCGTCGATGTGGACGTTGCACAGTGGGAACTCAGGCCGAAAAGCGTTGCAAAAATTACAAATTTAATGCATCGAATAGGAAACGGTTTAAAGAAATCGGGATAAGAAAAAATTAGAGAGTGATCGCGGGTACAGGTTTCGTAAATGATATATATACAGAGTCTTGTATTATTAACTTAAGGTTAGTATGTAGTTAGTAGTTTTTCTAGCATATAACCCATTTTGTTCTAAGCCCAGCCCTCTTCTCTTTATATTTATACGACTTAAAAGACTTTCTCCCACAAGGCATCTCGGTAAATGGTCGAGAAATAAAAGTTCTTCTATATGCAGATGATAACGTGGTCTACGCGGAATCTTTCATAACTATGCAAGCATCTATAGACGCATTACAGAAATTCTGTAAACACATTTTTTGAGTCTAGCTCTTCTCTATAGAAATATAATTTTAAATGGGTAGTTCTAATAGTAATATATAAAACTTGCATATGACGCGGCGCGCTTTGCTTCGCCCCCATCAGTGTAGCCGCCAAAAAGACATCAAAATCGGATTAATACTTGAATATCTTTAAATTTTTTCCCCCCCATTCCACATTCGTTGGTTTTCATATATTAAAAAATTATTCTTCCATTTATTTGGTCCATAACCTTCAATCCAAATTATGTATAGATCGGCTCGAAAAGCCGCCAACCAACCCCCCTATTTTTCAACCCTGAAGGCGGAAATGCCACCATCGAAAAACACATGTCTTATTATATTGTGTTCACAAACCGAGCTTGAAGTCAATCTGATGAAAAAAAGTTTCCCCCTTTTCCTTTGATGAAGAATATATCACATGTCCATAATTTTTCGGCCATTTTTTTGTGGACAGATTTTCCGAAATCGGAAAAAACAGGTATCCTATTAATTTCGCTTAAAGCAGTCGGATAAAAAAAAAATTTCATCATATAAGTTTTTCTAGGTAGTCTAAATCAAATACGTTTTTGTCAAAAAACGATATATTAATATCGAATATTTTACTAACGCAATATATCGAATATTTTTTTGAAAGTGTATATTTTCAGTTTGTACGCTAGAAATTTTTTTCCTGGACTGACAAATTTTCTAATATCAGGAGAAAGCAATTCATCGCTGTCTCCATCTCTTTCTGCCTATCTTATTAGTCCCTCATTTAAACTCCGAGCTGAAATTAAACACATATTAATATTTCGGATGCATATTTCCCGGCCCTAGTTCGGTCGGAAAAATTTTTTTTTTCTTTATTATTTTTCTTAATATTCTAACAATCTAAAAAAGTTTGAAGTCAATCGGATGATATAGCATATAGGAAAAAGAAAATTTTGTTTTTCCATTGATGCATTCATGTTTTTTTTTCCGGCCATTTTCTATTGTGGATGGATTTTTCAAAATCGGAAAAAACTAGGTGTCCGATTATTTCGCTTACTTTTTGTTTACTATCGACCGAATTTGAAGTTATCAACTTTCGAATTGAAAAAAATTTATCAATACCCCGCCTAAGTTCACACTAGGGATCGGTGGAAATAGTATTCGACTAAATCGAATAACGAAATTTTTTTGTTTCAAATTAAAACCATTATATCCTAATATCGGTTAAATCGGTTAGTAACGCGATATATCGAAATACCTTCTCGTTTTAAGATATTTTCGGCGATATTTTTTCAGGGTTCTCAAAGTACCAAACTAAGTTCCGTACTTACGTTCGGCACACAAAAAATACTGAACACAAGCAAGTACGGTAAATGCTTCGTAACGTACTGTACCTAAAACTCAAGTACGGTACCTTCATCGTAACGGACCGTAAAAAAAAAGAACTATTTTGTGTGATTAGTCCGCGTAAGAGCAAAATATTTTTCATTTAAGGAGTACAAATCGAGTATACTGCGAAACCCAAACTAAATTCCGTGCAAAATATGGTATGGTGTTTAATCAAATTACAGTAGGCGAAGTTTTCGTAAAAATTTACGTGCATGCCATAAGCTTGATAAATCAATTTCGTAAATTAGCGATAAACTGTATTCTTCGTTGTTGATTCGTGAATGATATGAAACATATAAATTCTTAAATAAGTTTCCCAAACGGACTGTTAAAACTGATTTAAAACAATAACTTGGTCCGAAACATAAAAATCATTTTTGAACTTTTTCTTTAAGTAATTGCAAAATCAGTCTAGTAATATATTTAGTCGAATGTGTCCGTTTCAAACGACGACTAGGTACCCGAAGACCTTAGTAAACTTTTTTTTGTTGAAAATACGATAAATTCGTTATTTTTTACAAAATATCAATATCGAAATGATACTTTTTTTTCAAAAAATATTGATATAGATATTTTTCAAATATCCGACATCCCTATTTTATCATTTATTATAATTATTTACAGCCGATTGAAAAGCTCATATTTGCAATCAATGCACAAAACACGCCTAAAGTTATCGATGACAGGACTATCGATATACAATTAAAGCTGGTGGTATCAGAATCACTTCAAAGGATATATGCTCCTCCAAATTGACTATCACGATACTGTATCAGTCGCGGTCAGCAGAAAGGTCATTCCAAGATCAAGAGAATTCCGAAGTTTCTTTTACTGTGAACCGAACCTTTAAACGAACCTCTTGTGAAAAAAAAGTTTGAACATAAACCTGTTCCGAACCAAAACACTCGGTTCGGTTTAGCGAAAGTCTTAGTTAAGCGTAAGTTAAGTTTTGTTTGATCAAATTAAAAGAATAGACCAACAACTACTCCAAAAGCGTTTTTGAAGTTAATTTACCAAAATAAATAAACTCGTGGGGACGTCCAAAAAAAAAATCCAAAATTTTGATATTTTAAAGTCTGGTATTTGTTAACTTGGGACGCCAAGGTTCAAACCAAAAGTACAATCCTTGAAGTTTAAATGTGGTGACATCTTTTAAGTCAAAAAAATTATAGGTTTGCATTGAAATTATTGAATTAAATCATTACTTCATAAGTTTTCGCAACAGCCCCACTGTGCGTCAGTGGGTCGTATTTTTTTTTGACTGACAAATGAAAATCTCAATTGGCTATCGCCAGAGACAATCAAAAGACGAAAACACAAACAGACGATGAGAAGCTGGAACTGCGTTGCTGTTTGTTGACGGTTGCAAACATTACACATTACAACTAGGCAAAAGAAATGACAACAACTGCAGCAGCAGCAGCAGCAACAAACACCAGCAACAACAACAACAACAATATACGAAAATTCACTTTCACTCATCGCTGTTTTATTCAATTTTTTGAAAACGTCATCTTGTCGCAGATAAAAAGTCAACAACACAAACAATTCAAAGATCTTTTGCTGATTGATGTGATGTGGCTGGCACAGCAAGTTACCCCGCGGCTAAGAGAAGGCGCCCCCAAAAGTAGAACAAACCAAATTTGTCACACATT
This sequence comes from Lordiphosa mommai, assembly GCA_018904225.1. Taxonomy (NCBI): domain Eukaryota; kingdom Metazoa; phylum Arthropoda; class Insecta; order Diptera; family Drosophilidae; genus Lordiphosa; species Lordiphosa mommai. Next base: position 22,399 of record JAEIFT010000472.1, read on the forward strand.
TCTCCTTACACTCTGGCTCTATCTCTCTCTCTCTCTCTTTCTCTCTTGGCTGGCTGGCTTGTCCAATTAAATGCAAATTTCTTTCTTTTTTTAGAAATCGAAATCCGCCAACCAGACCAGAGCTAAATGCAAATCTTAGTTGACCACCCACATGGACGTCTCACTTGCTGGACCAGCAGACCCGGGGACAGTCAAACAACCAAATCGTTTGAAAATTTATGTGCATTTTGATGAAATCAAACAACCGTTGCGTGGGCGTGGTGGTTGCATCTGCATCTGTATGTTGCAGAGCGAACCCCACCAACCCAAAGACCCCAAAGCGGTTTATTTTGCATTTGAAGATCTCTTCAAAAATTTATAACTTTTATTGCTGAAAGCCGGCGAAAGTAAGCAGAGAGGCAAATGAACTGAACCTGAATCCAAAGAGTGCTCAATTGTTGGCCATTTCAGTTAAGGATTGGGCAAGGTAATCATTACTTGAGCTGCGCAATTTTCATTCTTAAGAATTTGAGACTTACCTTATGTTCATGAATATATTTTCTGCCTCTCCTCAATGAATGCAAAAACCAAAAGTTTCACACACTTTGAAGGTAAACTCAAGAAACTTTGCGAACAAACCAAATGATATATACCACGACTTTATGACATATAAAAAGTAATTGTAATTGTACACAAAGTGCGATTAAGGTCAGTTTTTGGCAGCTTGACCTGATTTGTATTTTTGCTCTGCTCTGGCAACGATTTGAGTTAGCAATTAAGTTACAAACGGAAATAAATTAGTTTCGTACAATTGAACTGAGCCAAGTAATTAGCAGAGCGGGGGATGATGATGATGATGATGAAGATGAAGAGGTTGTGTGCCAAAATGGCAAGAGAAGGTGGGTGAACCAAAAACTGCCAAGCCAGCAGCAATTTGGAGTTCATGTTGCTTGATCATAAATTTGTGGCAGTTGAAGTGGAAAAACATTGGTGTGCAGTGGCTCGGCTCGGCTTAGTTTGCCATATTTTCAATTTAAAACAAATGTTTTTAAAAAAAATTTCTTTAAATCTTCCTAAGAAACAAACACACACGAAAATAAAATCAAAATTATAATCTCAAAAATTCGCGTTAAAAACCTAAACCACCACAAAAAAATGTCATTCTAAATTTAAGTATGTCCATTATTGAATTAAGACCGGTTTGTTCTTACAAATTTAAGACATTTTTATTATTTTTTCTTGAATCAAGCAGAAATCAGTCTATAATTTTAATAATAATAATGCCATATTTGTCACATTTAATTTTAAGTTAAAAGTACTTTAAAATCAAAAAACGAACTTGGAATTAGAATTTTGTTCTCAGATTTGGAAATTCCGAACTTAGTCAGCTTTAGAAATCGTTTGTTCTTGTATTTTCCCTGATTAAGTAGTTTGTTTATTCTTGATTATTTTACTGAATACAAGAATAAAATCTTATTTTTATTCTATATTAGACAATATTGAAGAGAGGTGATTCGCGCTTGACTTTAAGATGAAAGCATCTCCCTTTTAAGAAAAAACAAAAATTATTTTGAATAAATTTTTAGGTTTTTTTATGTCGCATTATTTTTGAAGAAAATGAACATTATAACATTATAAAATCTGATCTGAAATTCCGGGGTTTAAGTCCGCTTCCAGGAAAGGGTTTTTTTTGTTCTTTCTGTTTTTTTATTGTGTTGCTACATTAAAACATGGTGAAGTAAAAAGACCAGTTTCTAAAGGTTTCGACTTTTACGCGTGAACATATGGGCTGTAGCGTGTTGAGACATAAATAATGGGTCAAGCAACTCGTCTGCAAATTGATCGTGTACCATAATATTAAATGACGAAATGCGACGATAAGTTTTGAAATGAAATTAAGCAATATATATTTCAATGGATATAAGGAGATTAAGCTTAATACATATATAATGCTTTACATCAGCAGTGGGCATGAAATTTGAGTTTGAGAGCAGTCCAACAATAACAGAAGAAAAATCAACCCTTATAAGCGAGCCTCGAACTGAGCAGCCGTATGTCTGCTTATGTGTCGGTTGGGTGTTGTTTGTATTTGTAATTTTTTCAAAGCGATCAGATGAACAATAGTCAAGTTATAAGCAACAGAAATAATTACGCTGGGCAGCACCGGCCGCAATAGTGATGGGCACCACTTACTCAGTTTGTAGACAGTACCCGGCGCCTTTCGGGTCCTTAAAAATTGTGTTGACGTTTTTCTTACACAAAATTAAGAAAACTTGATTTGGTTATAATCAAGTTTAACCCCACGGAATCCGTTTTACCCCAGGAAAATATCCAGCTTTAAGATCCTCAGATATGTTAAATAATTCTTAAGGTATGTTTCTGAACTAATATTAAAACGGTTACAAACCAACACAGCAAATTTTGCGTTCTTGGCATTTTTTAAATCGGTTTAAGTCTGGTTCGGAACCAAATTTGAACTGGGAAAATATCTAACTTCATCTTACCAACCAAACTAATTTCTAAGAGATGGCTCTGAATAACTTTTAAATACGATTTATTTATCCTGGTTCGAAACCGGTTGTGAACCGGTTCAATCGGGTTCGAAACCGGTTTTGAAACGATAAATGTCTCACTTAGGGCTGAAAACCCAAATAATTTTTGTGGAGGTCCGGTTCAAGGGTTCGAACCAAATTTTACCAATGGTTAAGATTCGGAAATCTAAGCTTCAAGGTTTTTGTGGTTAGGTTTTGGTTCGAACCTGGGTACCAAGTTTGTAAAGAAGAGTAATTAATTTGTTAAAAATATATGCAGAATTTCTAAATTTTTAATTGCCTGCTGCATATACGAATTCAATTATTATCAACTTAAATTTATAAGAATTATTTCTTCGAGCAATTGTTGGTCTATGTTACTTCTTTTATCAGTAAAATAGCCGCTTAACTAATACTTCTAACTTTTGTTGAACGGAACCGAAAGTTTGGGTTCGGAACAGGTTCAGGTTAAGATATTTTTTTTACAAGAGGTTCAGTTTAAATTTCGGTTCACAGTAAAAGAAAAGTCGAAATTCCGGGTTCAAACCGGTTCGGTTCAAATACTGTTTGCAGCACTGGTCTCACTACATTTTAGTAAGCTACACACCAAATTTCAAGTTAATTTCTAATATAAGGCTCTAAACCACTTAATAATCGGTTCGGTCTGGTTTGGAACTGGTCTTGAACTAGTGAAATGTCTATCTCCATATAACTAACCTATCCACCAAATGTCAAATTCATACCTTCAAACATTTCTAATGCTCTGAACAAATTTTGAACAGCGGGTTTGGAGCTGGTCTTGAACCAGTGAAATGTCTGTTTCCATATAATAAAACCTACACACCAAATTTCAAGTTAATAGCTTCAATAATTTTGCAATATGACTTTGAACCACTATTGAACCGGTTCACAGACTTAAAACATAGTCTATGATTCTTTCCTCATCGAAATTGACATAAGGTAAACATTTACCCATAAAAATCTAGGGATGTTCAGTGGTCCAAAACGACACTCAGATACTTTCACAGATCGTTTTATCTATAACAGATTTAATGTAAGAAGTTCGGCAAGACAGAATCTTCTTGGATCCAAAAAGAAAATCTAAAATTAAGCAGAATTTTAAGCTCGTGTACGTTTTAAATTTAGTCGGTTCATTAAAACTCTTCAGAATAGATCTTCTGAATGTAAGATTTACAAGTTACCAGCGAGAGTACGAAATCTCTTTTTTAACGCCTCATCTTTTGCTAACAAAAATCGAGCGCATAAGTCTACTCGATAATTTTTTTGAAAATCAAAAAATAAAAGATACGTAATTCTTGTAGCAACATAAAACTAATTTTTAGGACCCGAGAGATGCCGGTTATTATGCGAGTAGTATATCATATAATTGCCAAATCATCATCAAAAGATTTTGCCATTCCTTCTTTTTCAAGTGCCTCACCTACGAAAATTCAATTGTCTCGGCGGCATAAAAACTGTTGTTTGAATTGTTGTAAATTTCTTGTCAATTCATGAACTTTAATTGCATGTTATTTCCAGATGATATATGGCCTGCGGCAAATGTTTCTCCCACTGCCGTTCTCTTTCGGTGTGGTCAAAAGATTGATGGTGTTATGCAATGCAAAACCCTTTCTGCCGCCAAAGTCTCGAATCTTATCGGCAATGCGCATCGTTGCGCAGCAAAAACTGCAGCAACAATAATGTTTAGAGCTCTGTTCCAGGCACGCAAATATTACAACAACAACAAAAAAAAAACTGAACTCCATTGAACCAACCTTTTGCCTTTTGGTTTTTGTTGCCAAAGCCAAGGCAATGCCAAAATCCGCTTTGAAATGAAATTAAAATAAACATTTTTTTTTTTTTATCATTTGGCTAATTTTTGCTGCAAAAGTCAGACACGCAAACCTGAAGCCAATGCAAAGTGCAAAATGTCGCGGCATTATAAATTGAAATGCTTTTTCGCTAACGGAAACAGACGTATGAGAAGGTCCTTAAGTCTGACTGACATTGTGTGGAACCTACCCCAAAAACAATAACTAAACTCACTTTTCGCCCGAAAAAGGAAAAATAAATAAAGTTCATTTGCCGCAGTCTAGACAACGAAATTTCCACAACTGCATTGACTGTCGGGGTGTTGGAACCTGGCTGCCAAAAAGGACATTAAATCATTCAGCCCAAAACTAGACCCCGACCCTGGACAAGGCGAGCCCAGGCAGACAAGGGTCGTCCGCATCTATGAGTGCCTTTGTACGTACGTACGTACGTTTTTATGTATGTTTGCTCATATGCGAGTGTCTGTGTGTTTTTTGCTGCCGCAAATAGCAGTAATTTGGCTAATTCAAAAATTGTAGCTCTTGGCCGTTCATTCGTTCGTTCGTTTGCTTTTAGCCATGAACTTGAAAAGGCTCTTTTCAATTCTCTTTTCGCACTGTCCACTTTTATTTCTTGTTAGCTGACAAAGTGAAAATTAACAAGCAAGTGATAAAAAAAAAAAAAAAAGGGGGAAGGGGGGGGAAAATCACATTAAAGCTGTGTGCGTGGAAATCGATATGAAATCGACATGCAGAATTCCCATTAACGAAAGCATTATTTCAGATGGAAAAACTTACCTGTAAGAAGAAAGAAAAAATAGATTTATTATTGTAATTGAATTTATAACTCATATCTAAATGGTTTATTGCAGACATGGGCACGTAGTGGCAGCCTCAGCGACAAAAAGCAATAAAATTTAGTTAATGTTATACCCCTCCTGCTAATCAAAAACAAAATGAGACGTAAGAAAAAATAATAGCTGAAAAAACGCGCAAAGATGATTTTGAATTTATCGACGTTAGACCACATTTTTCTCACTTTACAACAAGTTTTATTTATTTTTGTTAAAGGCAAGTTAAAAAATCAATGATTAAAATCATGTTGTTGCCACGTTCATTCAAAAGATGTTGGTATGACCGATGTTTTAGTGATCAACAAAATCTTAATCCTTATTTTTAGTGTGCCAATAAGAGAGAGGTACTATTAAATGATATATAAAATTTTAATCTCACATTCTAGCCTTACAGATTTCCCCTATTTTTATACTCTGTACCGAAGGTACAAAGAGTTTATTGGGTTTGTGCAAATGTATGTAACAGCCAGAAGGAAGCATCTCCGACCCTATAAAGTATATATATTCTTGATCAGCATCAACAGCCGAGTCGATATAGACATGTCCGTCTGTCCGTCTGTCTTCCGTCTCGTATGACAAGAGATTCTCAATAGAGGTTTGAGGTTATGAAACATTATTTCCTATACTGCAGCAGATCAAGTTTAGTTTTGATTTTGCAGCTGCCCCGCCCCCTCCCCCCCAAATTGAAAAAAATTACTATTTCCACATTTTGAGAGTTGTTCGAATCGCTAGAAATATTATTCTACTATTCGACCTAACATCGTTTCCGACAGACAAACTAAGAGTTCGCCACCCCAAAACAAATATCTGTCTGTATGTCTTAGTTGTCTGATCTGTTTTCTAGTCAACTTTATTTATCGAGCCCCCATCGTTTTCCTCAGATGAACGTGGAGTATGAGAGATCTCAAATTAAGAGATAGAGTTTGATTATGAAACATATATTTCCTATACTTGCGCGTCAAGTTTAGTTTTGATTTTGCCACCCCCCTCCTCCCCGCAATTTGAAAAACACCTAAAATATTCCGCAATTTTGGAGTTGGGTTGTTTGAACCTTCTAGACATATATTCTACTCATCATTACTTATCGAGCCCCTATACATCGTTTTCCGATCAGACAAACGATAGTAGAGTTGCCACCCCCGCAATTTGAAAAACACCTCAAATATCCCGCAATTTTGGAGTTAGGTTGTTTGAACCTTCTAGACATATATTCTACTCATCATTACTTATCGAACCCCCATACATCGTTTTCCGATCAGACAAACGATAGTAGAGTTGCCACCCCCGCAATTTGAAAAACACCTCAAATATTCAGCAATTTTGGAGTTAGGTTGTTCGAACCTTCTAGACATGTATTCTACTCATCATTACTTATCGAGCCCCCATACATTGTTTTCCGATCAGATGAAAAATGGCAGAGTTGCCACCGCCACAATTTGAAAAAAATTGGAATATCTTCCACAACTTTAAAGACAGATTGTTTGAACCTTTTAGTAAAATATCTACCTATCTTTACAATTTTCAAACCATACGATGTTTTCGATTAACAAATTAAATTACTGTACTCTGGGCACGAAACCGTGAGCAAAATCATGATGGGCACCCTGCATATTGACCCCCACACTTTAAAGTTATTAGTTATATACAAACAGGTACAGAGTATATTTTTCATTGGTTTTTTTTTTTTTTTTCTCACCTTCTTAAATTTTCCACATTTTCATTAACTCTGCCTCACGAACCGTGACAAAATCATGATACCCTGTATAAACTGACCATAAAGAGAGGCGTTGCCTATTATTCGGGCGTGTCCACACGGGGCGTATGAGTAATCCACACGCGTTGCTTATAATCCACTAACGCCTCATAAGGGGGCTGGATACCAGACAGCACTGGCGACCGGCAGCTAAGCACATGGTCAAATCTTCATCTTGGCTAGCTTTAATTAAAGAGCAGCCGCTGCAACAACAGCAGCGGGAGTAGCATTTGCATTTGCATTTGCCAAAGAGGCCACAAATTGTGTAATTGACTTGGCTACTTAACGACGCGGAAATATGCCTCGATGGCTGCGCCTAAGATTCCTCTTTGGCTGGCTAAATTGAATTATTATGCAATTAGCAATTAGCATAAATTGAATCAAAGCCCCAAGAATGCAGTAAAGGAATCCCAGCGATGGCAAAACACACACTCGACTGGGTCAACTGTTCATATATGTTGCTCAACGGGGGATTCCCCCACCCCACCCTTTAGCTGCTCCACGCTTTTGTTTGCTCATTTGAAGCAACAGTTTTTTTGTCAAACAAATAACCAACGATTTGTTTCATTGTTGATATTTGCATTTTGCAATAGAATAAAACTCAAGTGGCTGGGATTTCGTAACATTTAACATGCGGCCACTTCGGGCTCTTCGACCTCCTCTATCGACTTCTAACAATGCTTGAACTTCTTTGAGGGGGATGATGATGATGGAAAACGGAATACAAAAACGCTGCGTCATCTTAGCTCACAATTCATAATTCTTTCAACTGGCTGAGGAAGTCAAAGTCCAAAATGCAAGTGCTATAAATAGGCAAACAACAAACTGCAAGCGAAAGAAGATGCTGCGGTACAAACTGAAAGCAATCTGGCTTAATCATGTGAGAAGCATTCAAAAGCAGGCAGAAGATACCAAAAACAAACGAAACTAAAGAAAAGAGCAACAAAACCAGCTAAGAAACTTGGAAACAACTGAAATCGAGTTTTAGTTTTTCTTTTTTTCGCAAACTACTCGTAAGCCGACTCTTGGCTGGTTCTGGCCAGGTCTTTTATATGACTCAACCAGCCAGTGCTTAACCATAAACAACAGTAAGTACAGGAGGTGAGGAATAATGATAACCGCCTCGAAGATTAGATACACTAGTTAAGGCTAATATTTTTTTACAGAATTTCTTTTAAAATTTATTTTTTAATGGAATGTGAGATTTACGTGGGGGTAAACTTTTTAAAAATTTGGTTAATTCAAGAATGTGCATAATAATGTAAAAACATGAGGGTCAACAGAGCTCCAATTGTTAACTATGGACATCAAGATCTATTAAAAAATGGAGTAAGTCCAGATGCCACCCAGATTAAATTAAATTTCAAGTTTTAAATTCCATCTTCTGAAAGTGATTATCTCTAATTTAGGTAATTCTAAAGTAAACGGTACAATACTGACTAGAAGCCATTTTAATTCAATAGTTGGTATAGTCCAGTGTTGGACAATATTTTAAAAGTGTGCGTAAAAAGGTTGCAGGTTGTATTTCCATTCAAACTAGTTCTAACGTGGGAAAGGTTATTTTTTTCAAAATATTTGTTAATATAGGAATTCATATCATTAGTACTTAATCGACCTAATATTTCTGATGTGTCTGAGAGATGAGATGAAGTAGTCCTTGTTTTTAGATTCTTGGACTCCTTCTGACAACTCTCCCAACAATATATGTTAATGGTGTATTAGCTGCTCACCATGATCCAATATTTTATGAACAGTGTTAGTATTTTTTTCGGATATTTTGTACATAACAGATTTCTTGTCTCCTTAGCATATTTTCGATATTTGCATTAGAGTTGGGTTGTTCCAGAGTGATAAAAAAAGTGGAATTGTTCAATTGTTCTTTCTTGTTCCATGACTCTTGTGCCGGGCTCTTGTATCGAGAATCTTGTACCAAGACTCTTGTTCCGCCTTGCAACTCACAAAGCAATCTTAGCCGCCACCTCAAAAGTAACCACACGGCTGCAGAGAAACCTCTTGTCCGGCTGATTGAAATAAACGAGAGCTCTACCAATGCCGAAAATGTTGAGCAAATCAAATCGGTACTGAACAACTGAGCAACTAAACAACAGAACAAGTGAACAACAACAACTGAACAGAACAACGGAGCGATCGGAGTGAGATGTCTCACTTTAAAAAAGCTTAAGACATTGAAAATAATCTAAAATTCGGAAGCTAGAAAAAATGTTCAACTTTAAACACCTGTAAAAACCAAAGTACCAAATTTAATAAACCAACGTTTTTCTGGCTTTCTGGGGCTTCCTTTATTAAATTAAAAATATTTTATAAATAAAAATTTGATTTTTGTAACGCTAAATCGGAAAAATCCGCCACTGTGCGTCGGCCCCTTTTCCGCGATCTTTTGACTAGCAGAGTACCTGATGTCTCATAATTGAGCAGCAAATTAGAAAATGTTAATGTTTCATGGTCTATGTAAAAGAGAATTTTCCATTTACCTAAAGAATTTGTAGAGGATCTTTATATTTTCAAGTCAGATTTGTAACTAGATTATTTTTTATTTATATATATATTAAAATCATTTCCTTCGTTTCTAGGATCAATTAAATTCTTATCCATTCTTATATATATCTTTTGTAATTTGCATCCAATTGGTTTATTAGCATCCCATTGGTTGATCAGCAGGTCATTGCGGAAACCCCAGATCGCGAAAAAGGGACAGCGCCCTGCGTCTTCAATGTTTCCCTCCACCGGTTGCTGGCCGCCCTAGAATACATACTTATGTTATTTATCATGACGTGAAAACAATTTTTGTGCATTTTACGAACCCTGCATTAAAGTCGATTAATTTTGAATTTCCGATAATCAGATATAATTTTTTTTACAATTTAGAGTAAATATATAAGGTTCGGTCCGGAAGTTCATCCCAGTCGTATAATCTAACGTTCGGTTCGCGATCCGGTTTCTAAACTTATCGAATCGAAGATTTTACTTTGGTAACTTTTTAAAAGAAACATAAATTTTATTTTCGGCACATGCTTCATATAAATTAGACAGATGATCGAAAGCATTCTGATTTCAAAGCTCTACAAAAGTGTTTCTATTCATATGAAGCATCGTGATAAAAATCTGTCATCTGAGAATAGTCCTTTAGGTTAAAAAGGTCATAAGTTTAGAAGGACCGGTTTGAGGAACCCCAAAACTCATTGTGTAAATTTTGAATATTATAGATTAGTTATTAAGTCATCTCTATTTACCCAGTCATTAATTTTATTTTCAATATTACAGACCTTTAGCTCAATAATTGGATACCACATCATCAGCTTATAAGTTGGACATTCATATTTAGACATATTGACATTCTTGGATTATGTAATTGATGTACTACACTTTCAATAAAAAAGTTCTTATACCCATTCCGTATAAGGGCATATAAGCAAGCAACAAGTTAAAAGCTGGCTTCTCTGTCGTTGCCTGCTAGAGAGGAAATGTTATTTCCAGGAAATGCGCTAAACTCTAACTGCTCTTTCGCCAGTCAGCATACTTTCAGGACCAATAACAAGGAAATCTCTTCAAAAAACTGAACGATGAATCATCCATAAAAAGCAAAGTGAAAAAATCTCTCGGGAAATGCAGCATGTCCGTTGGCGCTGCATTGACGGAACAACAGCAACAACAAACCGACTGATGGGAGAACGAAAGCGAAAAAAAAAATGAATGTGAAAAGATCAGCAATTCCAAAAACACCAAAGGCCCTTCAAGCTAATTAAGCGGACTCGCATGAGCTGTGGGGGCATCACCGAACAACACAAATAACAATGAGAAATCGCTAGCTTCCTGGCATGAAAGAAAAACTAGAGGAAAACTGGTGAAAAACTGAAGAAAAACTGAAGAAAAACTGAGAAAAACTTGTTCATCTTGAGCTAACGAGCGGACAGACAGATGAACGACAACAAAGACGGCGCGACAGGTAACAAGTAGCAAATGGCAAGTGCAAGTGTAACAACAGACTCCTGACTAGAGGTGGACACGTGACACGGGAGATCTAATCTATGAATATAAAATGGAATCAAAATTTAATAGATTAATTTGCAAAATTATTGATTAGTTCTATAAATAACAAATAAAGCTTAAATAAAATTTCGTGTCAAAAGTTATGCACTTAGAGATGCGCGGTTGGGTGTCGAAATTCAAGTTCGTGCGTGTTCGTGCGAGCACGAAACACAAAAATGCAGAATTCTAGCTGTTAAATGGCAATACAAACCTCGCATAGTTTAGTATATAGAACGTACTTTTAAGGACCACTTTTAGAAGTCGCCGATGAGAAGTTATGAAGGATAACATTAATAAATGTGGTACGATAAGTTTAGGAACCGATCCGCGATTAGAACCTAGACTTTACGATTCTGAAATAATCAATTTCCGTACCGATCCTTAAGCAGAGTTAAAGGAGTTTAATAGTTTTTCACAAGATACAGTTGTACGCTTTAAAAAGATCGGTTTCAAATGCAACCATTAAAAATTTGTTTGATATCTAGAAATGACTCTAAGATAAAAGAGAATTCCTGAATTTTGTTTAATCTCTTTAAAAACTTTTTAATAAAAAAAATAATTATATCTTATATTCTTATTCTATCTCATTTCTTTTGAATAAAATTTTAAAAATAAATACTTTATCTACACAAAGAAAAATCTGAGTACCAATCGGAACCGAAAACCAAAATAAACTTAGAACCTTTTTCTGAAAGAAATGGTACATGAACATATTTGTTTCGGGATTAATTCGTATAAAGTCTTTAATCAAGAAATTTTAAGAATAGTAAAATCTTTCAATTCGGATCTAGCGGAACCTCGTGAATTAATGTATTATCTCTAAAGTAGGAAGTCTTTATTAAGCAATTTTTTTTTGTGTGCGTAAGTGGGAGAATCGTGTTCAAGTACGTGTCATCCCATCTCTATTCCCAAACAGTTCCCTTTTATAAGTTGCGTGAGTGTTTGATCGCTTCACGATCATAACTCACGTTCATCTCTACCACTGAGTTGGAAGGTTTTTAGGTTGACTGCCTCCTGGGTTGGGTGGGTGGTTGGCTGGCTGGCTAGGGCTTTGGCCAAGACAATAAACAAATAAATTACATGAAAGCGGCTGCCACAGTTTGAGTCTTTCAACAAGATAATCACAATGAAGCGGCACGAAATGTGCAGCAATGTGGCATCCTCATTAACCCCCGCCGCCTCAGCCCAAGCGGGAAAGTGAAAGTCATTGCGAATCCCCAATCCCAATCCTAACTAAGCAGGCAAAGTAATTGGCCAGGTCGCCGCTTGGGTTAATTAAAACGCACTTTTTTCTTCTTTCTTTATTGTACACACAAACGGCAGACTCATTCGTCGTCCACATATCATCGATATGAAATGTAAATATTTAAACGACCGCAAAAACCGCAGAAAACGCATCCGTAAGATGCCTTTGAAATGTCTAGGCAATTTATTGGCAAAAAAATAAAGAAAAAAAATTAACTTCGACTCTAACTTTTCACTTCTTCCGCAATAAGCAAATCGCTTTTGTGCGAGTGAGAAAGTATAGAAAGCTGCTCAATGAAATTCAATAAATTTGCTCAGGCGGCGGCTGCCACTTAAAGCTGATAGCTATATTTAAGTCCAGTTGCCCCCCCCCCCCCCTCCCCCCCCCCCCCCCCACTCCCTCTCAGATTGCACTCGAAGTGCCAAGTTGGCCGGTTGAAGGCTTTGTGGGTCAGTCGAGCAGGCCAGGCTGGCCAATTGAATTCATGTAGGAGGCCTCTCAGGTGTGTGAGTGGATAACTAATAATTGGGTCAGTCGGTGGTTAACCCAGCTCATTACCAGCAATTTGACCCAACACCTCGCTTAAAAGAACTTTAAAAATTCAAATTCAAATTTAATCAACTAGTCCCTGGGAAACTAGAATCCAGAGGTTTTACATATATCAATTTGAAGATGGCTCGACTACAAGATACCCATTAAGCATTAAAATGTGAGTAAAGGATTACATAGACACAATTTAGTACATCTGACATTTTGATTGAGTTCAAGATTTTTATTTTGAAAAACTCGTGGACTTTTTTTGCATTCTTGGAGAACCGGTATTCGACAACCGATGTTTTTTTTGAACCGAAATGACCGAAACGTCGTGCTGGTACAGTTTCGGTTTTGAGCATTTTCCATCAATAGATATTGATATCTATATAATATCTGATGGTAGGAATTTCTTCCCATCCTTGGTCCTAATGTACCAGGGTAATGAAAGAGGTAAAACAAAAAATTCTATCTAAAATAAGGAAATGATTTTTTCCCAATAAGTTTTGACAAAATTTAATGTAAATAAAGTTCACCTAAATACAAAAAACGAGAAGGCAAAGCTAACTCCGACTGTGCCGAAGTTTTTAATACACTTGAAAAACTTTACTCCAACAGATTTAACCGGTAAATATATATTGAATATAGATATCAGATAATTAAAATTTTTAAATCATTGATGATACCATAAAAAAAACTTTTCTTAGTAAAACACATTTTGCGACCGATCGGTCCTATGGCAGCTATATGCTATAGTCATCCGATTTTGATAAATTTTTTCAAAATTATGTGAAAGCATAAAAAACTAATATATACCAAGATTGGGGACGCTACGATAGAAAACAAAAAAGTTTTTCTCACCAGAAGTAGTTTTCTGACCGACCGTTTCTATGGGAGCTTTATAATACAGTCCTCCGATTTTGATAAATTTTTCCTGTATTATATGAAAGCATATAAACCTAACATATACCAAGATTAGTGACGCTACGATGGAAAACAAAAAAAGGTTTTCTCACTAGATTTTTTAACGGACCGTTTCATGTATTGAACGTTAATTTTTCAGAAAAATAAACTAATATAGATTTCGCCGAAAGTTTTTCATGAACAACCGATCGTTCCTATGCAGCTATATGATATAGTCATCCGATCCGGCCGGTTCCGACGTATTAGTTGCGTGCAGAAAAAAGAAGACTCTGTGCAAAATTTCAGCTCGACAGCTTTAAAACTGAGGGACTAGTTCGCGTAGAAACAGACAGACAGACAGACAGACAGACGGACAGACAGACGGACGGACAGACGGAATTGAACTCGGCTCGTCGTCCTGATCAAGAATATATATAGTTTATGTGGTCGGAAATGCATATTTCTGTACAAAATTTTATATAATTAAACCAACTAACCCGATAAATAGAACCGAAAACCGTTACAAACTGACGTTTAGAAATTATCAAATTTTAAAATTAATATACATTTTTCAAGTGTATAAAAAATTGATCAAATCGGAATAGAAATCTTTAAGTTATAAGCAGGGAATAGTACCGGAACCAAAACCGGAACCGTTAACCGAAATAAACGGTTTTAAGCCACGTACCGGTATCAAAACCGGAACCGATATTAAACATATTTTGAGAACCGAAAACCGTTAATCATTATAATAGGAACCGAAAAAAACCGGAACCATACCGAAACGCTATTTATGATTATTTGAAATATATATTTCAACCGGTAAAATAGCAACGTATACACTCAGAAAAAAAATCGGACTTTTCAGAAATTAGGCCTTTAGAGAAAACCAGGATCACATTATTTTTTTAAGATATAAACGATATAGAAAAAAATGTCTTAAAAGGCGGAAAAACGTTTCTTTCGTAAATATAATCAATTAAATTAAATTTAAGGATTTTGTAGTCTTAGTAAAATCCTGCCTTTAATATAGAAATGTTTGAAAAATGGTAATATAAATATTAGAAATTAAGTTTCTTGAGTTAAATCAAATTTCAAAGCTCGTTTCAAAGTAAAGAAATTTTATTTTCAATTTAGTAATAATGTAAATAAAAGCTCGGGGCAGATTTTTGGTTTCCAAATGTTGTAGAGCGTTTTTAGAGCGGATTTTACCAGCGTATTATGGGCTATATTGATAACTTGATTTATAGTATGGGTTTAAATCTATCCAAATAACAAAATATCTCTTTTTATGGCAGGAATACAGAAGATTAAGGGACCGATTATTTCGAACCATAATTCAGAAATATTTTTCTGATTTTAGAAAGATTTTAATATAAAATATACAGAAACGTTTAGCGAAATTGTTTGTCCAAAATAAAAAGAAAATATTTTAAAAACGGAATAGTTAAAATACATTTTTTTTTTAAATAATCTTTATTTTAAAAACGTTATATCATTTGGCATAGTCTGGGTACCGTAACGAAACCGAAAACCGAAATAGGACCTTTAACCGATATTTTCATTTCGGTACGTACCGGAACCGGTACCGGAACCGATATTCATTTCGGGATTAATCCCTGGTTATAAGCAAAAGTAAGTGTGCAGTTTCTATTCGGTACAGTCCTTATAAATGATCAAAATCCTACAGCTGATATGTGTACGCAGGTGCTACTGTTTGATTGACTTATACTATGTAAACTGATTCGAGTAAGCCCTATGTACCCTATGCAAAAATTTAAATGAATGCCCACTTGGACGCCGGGCCACTTGGCCTCGTCGCGTGGGCATGACAGTTAACAAGACGACGTCGACTACAACGACGACTCAATAAACTGGCTCTGGCCTATTGACAAAGCCAGAGCAGATTTAAGATTGTGCAATGGGTGGCAAGTGGCAAGAATTTGAGCGCCCAGCAGCTGGCCAGGCACAGACCTTGCCAAAACGGTAAATGTTGTACTCAGTTCCATGTGGATGTGGGAAATTTGATGTGTGTGTGTGTGGGACAGAAGGCTGGCTATAACATTACACATTACCGGAGGCCCACATTGACATGCTCTGAATACTGGCCCGCTCATTGTTGCTGTTGTTGTTGTTGTTGCATGCAGCACTTGCAGCAGCCGCTGCCACAGGCTTGAGAATGGCATTTTGATTTATTGGCTTGTTTCAACGTTTCGATTATGCAATCCGATCCAACTTGCGACTATAAAGTGCAGGCAGCCAGGCGCAATAAATTCTCAAAATGCGATTTGCCTTTTTTTTTTTGTTTTTGGGGCTCAATGAATTTTTTCCCACAATTTGCAAACAAAACAATAATGGAAACTACCTGGCTGGCTAATTAAATCAAATAAGCCATGCAAAGAGCATTAAAAATGCAGACAGACATAAAAAAACGGAAAGCAAATGAAAACAAAAAGAAATTAAGTGCTTGACACGCCGAATTGTGAATGCTTTTGCCTAACAAAATAATTTGAAAAAAGTTTTATAGACCAGACCAATAACCCTGTCAAAACAGCGTTTGTTGGTGAAGGCATATTGTGATCTGATAATACAGGGTGGGAAAAAAGTTTTGCAAAAAAATTTTGAAAATGCAAATTCTGCTTGATTTTTATTCGTTAAAAAAATAACGGCCAAAAAAATATTACTAAAAGCGCAGCATCAACAGAATGAGGTTTATTTTTTATCATCATTGGCTTTTAGTTCGAAAATATCTAAAAAAAAAAAAAAACAGATTTGTAGAAATTTTTTAAAGGGGTTTTAGAAAATCAAATTTTTTTTTTTTTGCATACATTTTTTTCCTTAATGTATGTAGAATGTAGAGGAAAAGTGATTTTTCGATATTCGAAGCCATTATAAAGAAAAAGCAATTGGAAGGGACAGGTGTTCGGAGCGTTAGGCTAAAAATTTAATTGTATACTCTTGAATTATGTATAAATAAATGGTAAAAAATTGTAAAGTTCTATCTCTTCATTGATCTTTACCAAAAAAATCCCAACAAGTGCTCAAAAATCAGGGCGCCTTAATTTTCTGAGTCCGCACGAATCATACATTTCTGTATTAATTGGGGTCCTATGTGACAGAGCTTATGAGTACTTCTTTATTAAGCCGAACGGTGTCCGAACTCACTTTCGATTCAAAAAGTTCCCCAAAAAAGGAAGTCAGTGATTATTATGTCAAATTTACTAACCAAACTCTGGTCACACACTGCATCTCATCAAAATTCAACTAAACATATCATTTCTTTGACAACTATATGATACAGGCGTCCTATCAGGTTGATGTCTTTACTTTATGAAGAACCAATCCAAGACTTTACATTTATTTTGAGAATTATTAAAGGTTTTTTTTTTGCACCGAACTTTTTTCGAAAAAGTGATCCTTAGATTACAAGATTCGAGTCATGGTCCGGTTCAAAGGGGTTCGGTTCGGGAACGTTTTTCAGCCTTGGTAAGGGCAAAAATTGCTTGAAAATTTTTAAAAAATGTATTACGTATACGTAATATTAATTTCGTGTGCACATTGCTTGCGATCCAAGATTTTTATCTACTTCTTAGGTAACTTTAGTGGTGCTTAGCGCTTGAAGATTTCTTTTCAATCAGGAAACACCATTTTACTTTAGCAACGAATAATGGCCGTTCCTGTTTCGCAAAAGGGAACCCGTTTTCGAAATCAAAAAACATTTCCATTATTTTTAACCATTTTTGCAATAACATACGAATATTTTTAATGCAAAAAGAATCGAGGAAGAAGATTATTCAACGATTGTAAAATAGTCTCTGTAAGCACCATAGAGTCCAAAGTTTTACATTACTTTTTTCCCCACCTTATAGCGCATTAAAAGATATGTCAAAATTTTTTTTTTTTTATATTTTCGATATCAAAAAAAGTCTGAAAGTCGGTCAGCCGACTGTAATATACTCTGTACCTTGTTTGTATGCCTTTGATAACTTTAAAGTGTGAGTGTTTACCTAAAAATCTGGGGTTGTGGCAACTTCGCTTCGACTATCGTTCAATCTAGTTTGAAGGGAGAAAAAAAACTTATAACTGCAGACTCGATAAGTAATGATGGGTAGAATTACCCTAGAACTTAACTCGTAAAATATTGGAAAATTTGTATATAATTGCCTAAAATAACATAAACAAATCTATATTAGAACACGCGTGAATCTACGCGTGATTTCCTAAATGCCAGGCCATCTGCAATTGCATCGCTCCTCCCATACTCGGTCTTTGCCTACATTACACAAATATCTATTGGAAATTTTTTTGAAGGGAGGGGGCAACTAAAAAGCGGCGCATGTCCAGTTAGCCCGAATTGCCCTCTCGCTCTCTCATTCTTGTAAGTGACTCCAGGTGTTGATTGTTGTCGTTGCAAGTAATTTTTTTACACTTAGCGCCCCTATTCATCTGTATTGGAAAAACGCAAATGCTGATAAGAAATGATGAGTAGAATATATGCCTAAAAGTTCGAAAAAATATGAAAACTCTGAAATATGTAGAAGATATTCTCGATGACAATACCTACAACCTGATATCATCTTAAGATACAGAAAGACGGATATGGCTATATCGTTACTCGGCGTAATGTTGATTCTGATAAAAAAAAAATATACTACCTTCGACAGTATAAGAAAGGCCCTCTAATTGAACTGACTTCATAAAATATCAAAATGATTAAATTTACGATCATATCAAATTGATAAGTTTGGTCGATCAAAGTATGGCTGCTTTGTAAAAAAATGCCAAAAAAAGTAGAAAAATATATTATTTTTTTTTTTTTTTAAAAATAATGGAATAATTAATAAATGTTGTGGTGTTTTTTTTTTTTATCGTTTGGTTTTAAATCGAAATGCAACCATTTTTTGGTATATATAATATTCCTTTTTTAGGGTAATATTTATCAATCTCGAGCCGTTTCCATGTGGGTCACCGCCACCAACACGGTGACGCCGCTCACCGACACCAAACGGTTGTTATAATATACCTTTGATTATTAATATTTTTGTATTAAAATGCCTACATAAATGTGATTTTGTTGTAAATACAAAAATCTTTTTAAAAAAAAAACTTTTTTTAATATTAGGAAATGGCTGGGCGCAAATATTATTTATCTAAGTTATATCTAAAAATCTTCTCCCGCTAGAATTTTAAGATTATCTAAAGTAGCGCTTGATAGCCGTTTCTAAAGCACATTATTTAATATTTTTCTTGTTTAACATTTCACTGGGGAGCGAAGCGGGGTATTTAGGATTACCTGAATCTTATCACGCACACCTGGAGCGACCCATGCTCCCAGGAACAGATTGGATACTACAGCGAGAATCTATTATGGACATTTTTTGAGGTCTGGAGTTCGTTACGTTTGGTCCACGTCTAATCGACTTAGCAAACCTGAGCGGCTGAGAGTCCTCCAGCGATTTCAAAAAGGCTTTGAGGGTCAGCTAAGCAACTTCTGAAAGATTCACAAGTAATTTCTTAGAAACCTTAGGCAGCTGAAGGTATTAAGAATGTATTTTTAAACGACTTAGAGAAATAAAATAAAATTAGTTAACATTATAAATGCATCCCACACCTAGCCAACTTTATGGAAAAGTGCATCTACCCTTTTCCCAAAAAAATTCCCAGCTGCATGCCACAAGTGGCCAAAGTGTTTTAGCCGGCCGGCAACGACCGATAACAAACAGCCAGCAGAAATATGGTCACAGCAACAAAAAATTGGCAACAAAAAGGCAGCCAATTAAGGCCAATTTAGTTGCAGCAACGCGGCGGCGGCGGCGACACAAAAAATAATCAGTGGAAAAACAGTGTCTCAGCATGCAAATGAGAGCAGCCAAGCAGCAACCAAAAGTAACTTGATACATATTTGCAACAACATCAACCATAGCGGTGGCAAAAATTGTGTCTGCTCGCGCAGGTATTCGTACAAATTTTTCCTCTGCGGGGCCTGTGAGAAAAATGCAAAAATGAAACCGAAACAGAGAAACACAAAACTTTTGATAGTGTTGAATGATTAAGCAAAAAAAAAAAAAAAAAAACAAGAGCAGGGAACAAGACAGATTTCGTTAACAATTCTGCATTTTGACGAAAAATTAAGAAATAAAAACCAAACGGCAAGTGTGTCAGCATCAAGTGCCATTGCAGTGAAATCTTTATTTTCCATAAAACATAGTGGAAAAAACATGCCTTTTGACCAAGTCTCTGGCATTGTTTGTTCAAGGCGGAGTGCGACTTTTGAGCTGGAAAACACACACAAACAGGGCCGGAGTCAAGATGCACTCAGGGCGTAGCAAAGAGAGGGGGCCACCGACAACGAAATATTAATAATCGACTTACTTTTTGAACACACCTCGTACGCTGACAAATGTATTTGATATTGTTCGATTTATAATATTTGAAAGACCTTCGTAGTCAAACTACAAGGATTTAATAAAAACGTATGATATGGACATTAAAAAGGGGGAAAGTTCTTTTGGTTAACAAAATTTGAGCTAAGTTCTTTTACTGAATAAATGAAAATTCATGATTCATACTAATTGCCAATATTTTATACCAATACCTTTAACCGATACCCAATCAAGAAAAGATTAATGACCGTTAGCCTGTTCGTAGCCCATATTCCACTTCTTTCCATTTCAATTTCGGTTTTAATCTCTACTCATAGAAATAAAATCGTTCTAAAAAGACCAAAATCAAGCACATTCGTTGACAAACCCGTTTATTCCGTGAACGATGGTGTCATTTTATGAGCGCAATTCTTAAGCCTGCTTTTCAATCATCATGAACGTTTTGATGATGTGTTAATAACATTTTGTGTTCAATTTGGGAACGCGTTGGTTTTACGACCACTTTGAGCAGATTTTAAGTACAATTTGATATGAATTTGGGAACATTCCGGAACATAAATTGTACACAAATCGAAATTAGAAGATATAATGGGCTACACTTTCATGAAATATCAAAAATAGCTTTAGTTAAAGATTACCTTTGACGAGTGTTTTATGAGTGTTTTTTAAAAAAATTCTGGAGAGAAAACCTTAAAAGATTTTTCAACTTGGTTTTTTGTTTTATGTTATTTATTAATTAAATAAAAAAGTAAAAAAAAGTGTTGGATTTCGAGGGCTGTTTCGAGGCTGTTCGGCCTGCCAATTAAGGTCTCAAAAAAAGAGATGTAGAGGTGGTGGCCATGATTCCGGGACTCCAGGTAATCGGAATTGAAAACGGTAAATGAGGTTATGATCAGATTTTATGTAATTCTGGCCCGTACCTGAATCATATTTTTTTTTTTAAAGAAAAACGATTTTTGAACTTTTTTTTGTAGTTTAGTCTAAAAAAAAATAGTAAAAAAATGTTTTTCCTCTTGATTGAGCCAGAATTAAATTAATTCTGAGTCGATTGCAACATGGCTAATCAAAATCGGTCCAGTAGAACTGCCGCAATCATGGCTACCAGGTCAAAAATCGTGGTTTCGAGAAAACGCGCTTAATGTTTTGAGCAACGTAAAATATACGAACTTTAGCAAGAACATTGCTCCACTTAAAAGGCTATATCTGCTAAACTATTCCGAATTTTGGAAAATAGTTTGAAGAGGACGAAAGGGGCTTCTGTCCAAGCTATAATAATGCAAAACAAAAAAATCTAAAAAAAAAAATTTTCAAATGTAGAAGACCCCCTTGAAATATTTAAAAATTACCAACTATTGGCTCAAATTACAAAAAATCCAGACGTAATGAAACATTTTGGCAAACAGATTTTTGTTAGACACTCGAAAATCATTTATAATAACCACCACCCATTCAATAAATTGAAAAAAAGTTTAATATTGTAGCCTTGTATTTATCTATCATATGGGCATTTTTAATCTGACGTGACGTGACATTCGTACGTAAAAATATTTTTTTATTTTTTAAAAAAGATTTTTTTTTATATTTAGGTAGTAATTAAATAGCACTTTATTTTAGAAAAAAATTACAAGAATTTTAAGATGTTTTTTATTTGTTTTTTAATCTGGACCTGACGTTACTGGCGTGACGTTACATAAATTTCATTTGGCAATTTTTATGAATGTAAGTTTCCTCATGACTCTTAGAGCTGTAAATCGAAAAGAGAAAATGCACTGAAAAACTGGCCAAAGCGTGAGTAGAGGCCTTTAATCACAAAACTTTTTCTGTCGTAGTAAAAAAATGCTTTACAAATGGTTAAGTTATCAAATTTAAAAGGAAGATCATAGGAATTTTATAACAATAGTTAGATCATTTGTTATCATCAGTCATAAAATATATATTGTTGTGTTCCATCAATTCTATTCACTTTAAAATTGATTCGATTGACACAATTAATTTTTTTTCTCAGATGTCTTGGAGTAGATAGTAACAGTAGATTGTTAATCATACGTAATTCTTTATATCATATTATGGTATTATGGTCAAGACGCCGACCAATTGAAGTACCCCCAAATCCGCTCCTGAGCAGCAAAACAATAACAACAGCGGCAAGCGGTCTCAAAGAATTTGGCTTTGCGCCCATTAAAGCTTTAGGCCGGCAGGCAGGCAAGTGCCATGACCTTTTAACGTTTCAATTCGAATTCTGTGGAGAGTCAACCAGCGAATCTAATTGTGCGAGCCGGGCTTAAGACTGAATGGTAGTCCCAAAAGTAGGCATTTGCCAAGTCACGCGCTGTTGGTGTTAAAAGACAAGTGTGCATTATCTTTTTAAATCAAATTGCCTACAAACACACACACACACATACGTATGTGTCCATACGCACACACACACCCACTCCTGGTGCCTAGTGCGGCTTGCAGGTGGCAAGCCTCAACCTGAACCCGGTTTTTGCTGACAAGAAGAAAACTTTGCACACACTTGTTCACTTTCTTCGGCGGCTAAGTAACTGTATCTCTCTTTCTTCCTCTCTCCCTCTCACCTTACCTGTCCTGTCTGTCCAGCACGTAGCGCCAATATGTGTCGCTTTCAATTGTAATTGCAATACAAAATTCCAATTCGAACTTTGGCCCACAGCCGGCTTACCACGCACATAAACAAACACTCGCGGCGTGTGCCAAAACACTTGCGTAAATATTGTTGTTGCTTTTGTTATTGTTATTGTTTCGAGCGGCAAACAAACTAGAAAAGAAATGCGACGAGATGCGACTGACGTGAAACGGCTAAAAAACGGGGGGAAAAGTCGGCGACAGCGTGACCTTATTCTAAGCATTTAAGAAATACCAAAAAAATTAAACGTATTTAAATACCGTTAAGCTTGGCGAGATTGAGAGAGAGAGAGCGAGCTTTGGGAGTAAAAGCTTTTGCTATCGATAACTTTAACAATAAGAAAATAATTTTTCGTACGCTGTGAAAATATGTTAAAGTCTGAGGTTCAACATCAATTCTGGATCACCAAAAAGGCTGTCCAACGTAAACTGGGCAGCAAGGAGGACCAGCACATTATCAAGTCGGATGCAGAGTTGGATGCCAAAATTGAGGTCTTCAAATCCATTTCGGATACCAGCCTAGAACTATGCAAGATTATAGACCAATACCAGGAGCGTCTATGCATATTGTCGCAGGAGGAGTGCGTTTTCGGGCGCTTCCTTAAGGAGGCGGGCAAGCGGAGTAAAACGACGGGCAACAGTATTACACACACAGGCAAGGCCATGTCCTTTGCTGGGCAACAAAGGATGTGTGTGCGTGTGCCACTGCTAAGACTGCAGCACGAGGTGGACGTGTATCGTTGTCGTGCCGTCAAGGATACGGAGGGCACTTTGCAGATAATGGAAAAGGAGCGCACCGAATATAGAGCGGCCCTCTGTTGGATGAAATCCGCCAGCCAAGAACTGGATCCGGATACGGGCAAGGGTTTGGATAAATTTCGCACTGCCCAGGCTCATGTGAGGGCGGCCAAACATAATTTCGATGGTTACTCCCTGGACTCCATACAAAAGGTATAGGCGAGTTAATACCCCCCAAAATTGGTAATCCCATTTGTTTTTCTTGTAACAGATTGACTTATTGGCTGCCGCCCGCTGCAATATGTATTCCCATGCGTTGGTGGCCTATGTGGCCGAGTTGAAGAGCTTCGCCCAGAAGGCCGCCTCCACATTCCAAACCATTTCCAATGCCTTGATTGTCAAACCCAAATATGATTTTTGTGTGCTGAAAGAACTGTCACAAAATGAAGGTGCAATTGCTGACACTGAGGAGGATACACCCATTGCACCCATTGAGGCGGTCGACAAGGATCAATCCCTGTTCTTTGCTGTAAGTTTTTTTTTGTTTAACATATGTATGTTAAAAGCTGAAGTGAGTAATGCTTAATTGGTGGAAGCCAACCATGTGCACTCCCATAAGTATGCTATACTTGTGGAAAATCGCATTATCTCATCTTTAACTTAAAAGGCCTGAGTTTTTTTTTAAATATCAATGCCTGTGTCTACAATAACCCTCTTATTATTTTAAAAGCGGCCCAAATATAGTCAACATACATTTTTTTAATATCCAGTCAATTTTTAAAAAAAAAACAGGAACTAATCAACCCAAAGGGCATATCCGGATTTACTATGCTTATCGGCTCCCAATCCTATACATATTTCAAGCATGCAGTTTTAAAGTACATCAACTAAAAGTAATTTATAAGTATTTTTTTATACTTCTGGTATTCCAACCGTGAATTTTATATAACTATTTTTATCATTTCCAACACTAGCGTTTTTCGGGCCAACGAACCATTCTAAAAATTCCCAAATTTTTATAGCAATAGCTGGCATGTCAACACTCTTCCAGAATAATTTTTCTGATTTTTTAAATGCAATCCGCGACTTACAAAATTACGCGAAATTTTTAACTTCAATTATTTAAGACTTATTTTCATTTATTAAACATGGTTAATTGTCATTGCAAGATGCAATTTGTATAAATTTTGCAGAATTTTTGAAGGTGTGGAAGGTGGTTAAAATTTATTAAAACAAAAATGCTAAACAAATTCTTAAAGATCTCATCGGACTAAGATCGCTTCCAAACCTGGTGATATATGCATTGTTGACAGTGGCTTAACAATGTTATAAAAGATTTAATTACAAATTGTTCGATAAAAAACTTTTTTGTAAAAAGTTACATTTCTTATACGATAATATATACACTTTTTATCCAGGATATATAATGAATCCCGGCATGCCACCAATGTCAGATGAGTCGTTGAGGCAATATATAGCCTTTTGGGAGAAAAGAATCATATTCTTCATCAGCAGATGGGTAACAAAATCTTACCAAAGAAAAAGTCCATTCGCAGGAATGCAGTTTAATGAAACAATAAGTTCGGGAAACATCTAGATTCATCAAGAAAGTCTTTTTGGAGATAATAAACTAAATTTACCGAAAAAGAGCACTCAAAACCGTAATGCAGGATGTTGTAATATGAGGCTGAAGAAGACGCCAAGTTTTGTGAAACAGTTTTTTCTCCGGATACTATGGACTTTCTAGCAACAACTGAGAAGGACCATAAAACATTTTTTAACGGCTCGTATCATCTGAGGCAGTATCCTTCTTGGTAGAAATTACTGATAAGAAATGTCGATAAAAGTTTTTCAAAACAAAAAAGAATTTAATTCAAATTAAATTGAGATCGCGACATATGGCAAAAGATATAAATGCTACATTGAGTACGGACCGCATTCGGTTGGATACTCAGAAATATGGCGCTATTCGTGCGCTAGAATCTGTTTGGCAGAATGCTTCATCACGTGAAGATTTCAAAGTTTGTAAAAATAATTTATTTTGTTCATTTTAAGGCAGCTTTATGTGGGCAACCTATACGTTGGTTTTGACTCTCTTTGATTTGGTCATAAATTACTATTTCTTAGCTTTAAAAAAAAAAGAGTGTGTATCGTGGAACACACGGTACGAGGAAGAAAATTCAGAATCAAATTAGAAATTCTTGCATAAAAATATATAGATATTTTATTATTATTATTATATATAAAATAGTGTACCTGTACCAGTTCCCTGATCCTTGATTCCAGATACCTAATAAATGATCCCAGATCTCAGATCCCTGATCCCAGATACCTCATCCAGTTCCCGTACCCCAGATCCTAGATCACAGATCCATCCCAGATCCTTGATCCCATATCCCTAATCAATGATCCCAGGCCCCTGATCTTAGATCCCAGAATCTAGATCACAGATTCGACTGATCCATCTCTGATTCCAGATGCTCGATTCCAGATCCCTGATCCCAAATCCCTGATCCCACAACCCTGATCCCTGTATGTGTGTGCATGGTTTCACTTGCTTGTGCTTTTTCAATGCAAACGAATATCAGCACAAATAAAAACAAAGATAATCTCACGCAAAAAAACTGTCGCAAAGAAATCAAAGTCAAAATTTTTCTCATTTTAGTCCCCCAGCCGAACGTCCGTTAAAGATCTTCGCTCTAAAAAGAATCCCATAGAGCGGTTCGGCTCCGAAACAAAAACCGTTATTTGGTTCGGGCTTAATCTGTGGTTACGCTGAGACTTTTCAGTATATAAATACTGACACAGCCGACGAGCTGCACCTTTATATTTATTTTAAAAATTTGCACCCAGAAGTATGCAATATAATCAAGGCACATAGCTAATTCAATATTTGAAAAACTCGTTAAGATGAGGACTTTTTAATGATTGATAAGATTATTCGCTGCACTTTTTAAGAACATTAAAAAACGAACTATCCATCTAACTGTATCCCATTTACATACCTGTTCCTTTGCAGAGCGAATATCAAGACAAACCCGGAGTGGACTCCAAAACGTTGCCGCCCAAATCCCAAGAGGAAGATAAAACCGATATACCTTCTACTTTAGCCTGCGGCGATAATGAATCATTGCTCATAGAACTGTCCAAGCAGCTGGAGGAGAGTCCTTTAATTGATGCTGGGCTAAGGGAAGAGGAGCAGCCCTTGATGGATAATAGCAACCATAAATTCTGGTCACGCATGTTTAGCCAACAGCCGGCCACACCCATGCCAAGTAGCAGCAAGCCTAAGCCGGGAGTTGCTGCTGCTGCTGCTACTCCCTCCGCTGGCAAATCCCAAACGAATAACAATCCCTGGCTGGAGCTATTTGCTGATCTTGATCCCTTGGCCAATCCTCAGGCATTTGATCTTAAGCTAAGCGGTGGACGCAGCGTGGCCGAGCAGACATAAACCATTCCCAAAATCACATATAGCTAGTCAAATGGTAGAAAAACTTTATATGTAACTTTTCGCTAAACGTTCAAAAACTTTTTATGTTTTATTTAAATAAAATTTATATGGGACACAGCAGCTAGAAGAGGAGGGGGTGGCGGAGCGGGGGGAGTGGGGTAACTGGTAAACTCATTTGACAGCCGCCTGAGCCTCTTTCTTGGAGTTGACCAGTTCGACCAGCTCTTTGACGCGACGCAAACAATCCTTTTTACTGCGATTGGGTATGCACGAGGCAATGCAATCCCAGCGATCGGGCGTTGTGGTTGGATACGTTTTAATGGCCTGCTCCAATAAAGCTTGCTCCTCCTTGGTCCAAGTCTTGGCTGCCGTGCCATTAGCCATGGGAGCAGCTGGAGCTGAGCCAATGCCATTTTGCTTGATTTCGCCGCCACCGTTCTGTTTCACATTCTCCTTAGACTCTGTGGATGTGCCCCCCGTCGTCGTCGTCGTCGTATCCTCGCCTAGGGTAATATCATTAGAGGTTTGCACTTCCTTCTTGGACTTTTCAAAACTGGCAAAGGCCGCATCATTTGCATGGGTCTTCAGTGAGCTCTTGGAGTGATCACTATGCTGCAGGGCCTTGGCCTTATTCAGCACATCTCGTGATGTAACCTGCTGTCCTCCAGCTCCATTGGGGCTATGCTGATTGATAAAGGTGGCTATGACATCCCAACGCTGGGCTGTACCGGCCGGAAACAGATTCACCGCTTTGATGAGCAACTGTACATTCTCATTGCTCCACAGTTCACCCTTTTTCACCTCCTTGACGGCCACTTTGGGTGTGGCTGCCAGTTTCTTTTGTTGCGCCTGATTCAGCTCCTCCAGCTCATCGGCAATTTTCTGTTCGGCCGTCTGCAGCGCAGCCATAAACGACTCACGACCCTTGGTTTCCATGGCCTTGTTCAGGGTCTGCAATTCGGCCAGGCTGAATGTCTCGCATATCTTTTCGGTACCCTCCATATGCTTCAGCTGATCCTTGTCATTTTTGGCATAGTATTTGCAGTCCTTGACCTTGTCGCGCAACGTTTTGCGCTCCTTCTTGAGCACCTTCTTCTGCTGCTCGCGTTCAATGCGTATCTGTTCGATGCGCTTCTGTTCGGCCTTCTCGGCGCGCTCCTTGGCCAAAGCGGCCTCACGCACCGCACGCTCTTGTTCGGCCTTTTGGGCCTGGACGGCATCCATTTTGGCCCGCTTGGCCGCCGCCTTGCGATCCTTCTCCTCCTGCTTGAAT
The DNA here is from genome assembly GCA_018904225.1 of Lordiphosa mommai. NCBI lineage: Eukaryota > Metazoa > Arthropoda > Insecta > Diptera > Drosophilidae > Lordiphosa > Lordiphosa mommai. Next base: position 50,542 of record JAEIFT010000472.1, read on the forward strand.
CGCTGTATGCGCTTATCATTGTTATAGGCCAAATCGACTAGAGCTCGTATGCGAGCCATTTCCTCCTTTTTGCGCTTAATTCGAGCTGCTTTGTTCTCCTTCTCGATCCAGCGACGCTCGTCGCGATCCTGACCCTTCTCCTTGTCCTCCTCGTCCATATAGCTGTATTCGCGCCAGGATTTAAAGTCATACCAAAAGTTATAGAATCGTTCGACCTCCTCACGCTTGGCATCCACATCCCCAAAGACGGGCACATGCGATTTCTCACTCCAGCGTCCATTCAATTCGAAATACTTGTTGAAAGCGGCAAAGAAATTAGTGTCAATGTCCGTCTGTGTGGGGAAGGCATCATCAAATTCTGGATCCACAGAGTCATAACTGCGACGCATCTTGGAAGTGCCTGAAAGAAGGGGGGAAAAATAATACATTTTATTCAAAGTAAAACACGGAAACTGCAGATAATGACTCATCATTCTACAATCGAAAATTTATTTCGGCACTTTACTTTATATAAATAAGACAGCTTTTTAAAAGCATTCTGCTTTTTCATTTTTTTATTATGTTTTTTTATTTTTATTTTTTTTTAAATTTTTGCTCTTAAGAGCCCTTCATGTAATAGACAGAGAATCAAACCGAATCGAATTTCGGTTCCGGTTCCGGTTCTGGTACGTACCGAAACTAATGTTTCGGTAAAAGGTTCTGTTTAGGTTCTAGTTTATTTCGGTATTCGGTTCCGTACCGGTACCTTGGTTTTTATTTCGGTATACCGGTACGTACCGGTATGTACCGGAATAATTTAAAAATTTTTTAATCCGAAGATATAATAGAAATGGTAGCAACCTACACAGCAAAAACATAATAAACTTTACCTCAGAAAAAAATGTCCTAATAATAGAAGAGCAAAAAGATTTTTTGATATCTGATGAAATGTTAAATACACTGTTTTCAGATAACGTTACCGATCACAATTTATCCCTGCTATTAGGTTAAGTCCACTTGGGCCAATTAGTAATTCATTTCCTTTGTAAATGCAAAAATTGGGGATAAATAAATAATATTTGGAATTTATTGAACCAAAATAGATGCAAAGAAATAAGATGAAATTGTTATTATTATTGAAAATTTCAGTATATACCAGATGGTCCCTTAAGTTTACATTTGTAAGTTTTTGCTTACGTTTATCCTGCGTTTTACCCTGAGGAAATCCCTTATTGAAGTAATAAAAATTAAATAACAAAAAAAACTCAGAACCGAAACTGTACCGGTACAATGTTTCGGTTCTTTTCGGTCATTTCGGTTCCAAAATAAAGGTTCCGAAATACCGGTACGCAAAAAATAAATAATAACGGTTCCGGTTACGGTTCTGGTTCTGAGTTTCAATCGGTTCTTTTCGGTATACGGTTCCGGTTCGGGTTCCGGTTTGACACCCTGCTTTAGAGTTATGCCAATTTTCCGAACTAGTTCAAATGAACTAGTAATTAAATGAACTAGGTGTGTTTGAACTAAAGTTCATTTTTTGAACTATATATATTTTACCTATAGTTATATTTTTGAACTATAGTTCATTTTATTCATTTTTTGGCGCCGAAAAAGAAACATTAGGTCAAAAAAGGTTTTGTTTAAGTTCAATTTATGTTGGTATTCGGTTCCGAAGTGGAACCTTGGTTTTAGTTTTTTATACTTGTTTCAACAGAAAGAAGTAACAAAAATGACAAATTAAACATAAAAGTGGGATTCCGAAAGTAATTTGATTTTCATAAACGACCTTATTCCAATACGATTTGGGTCGTTTTGAATCGAAAGCGATTTGTAGAACACATGGGATAGATTTTGATTTGCTGTTGATCTCGTGAAGCCGTTGTTCGCAGCTGAGCCATACAGTGTGACGATATAATCGTCAAAAAGTGGCCGTATTTTCTTCAGATTTCAAGATCACACTGCGCCCCTTTATATTAAGCAGCTGCGAGCATTTGATTCGAGAAATAAAAAGCGTATCAGTTTTATGAATCCCAACTAATAAGCTAACTAACTTAACAGTGTGGTAAGAACCTGCATTCAGGGGTGTCCGTAAATCTCTAAAGATTTTCGTATAAACGAGTGGACTGTTACGGTCTCTGGTTTCAATTCAAAATACCAACTATTATACGAAAATCTTTAGAGATTTACAGTTTGTTTCAAATTTTTCCAGGCCCCTACCGCCACGCAATATGAAAAACCTTATATTTTGCACAATTTTGGAGTAAGCTTCTTCTGACCTCTAGAGAATAATTCCACAAATCAATATTTTTCGATCCGCATATACACCATTTTCCGATCAGATGAATAATAGTAGAGTTGCCCCCCGCAATTTTGAAAAACCTTTATATCCCACAACTTTATAGATACACTAGCTATACCGGCGGTTTCTGCTCACACTTGTGTTAATAATAAAGTAAAATGGGTACTTCACATGGGCATGGAAAACAAACAAAAATGTTTGTAACCATTTTTTCGCAAAATTTTCCGGATGAAAAACAAAAGACTTTGGGCGTAGATTACCCAAAATTTAAAGGCATGTACTCCATATTCTTGTATGTGTAGCTTGAAAATGCTTTTGAAGCTAATTGGTTGAGAAGTGTATATAGACCCCTCTTATATACACGCAGGTTTGCCGATTTTTCAATAAAAGTGATTATAATTTTTATTGAATTTCCATATAGAGCTTGAAAATGGTTTTGAATCCATTCAAATTAAAAAAAAAAAGTTTGTGGAAGCATTTTCAGTAGAGCTTTGAAAATAAGATCTAAGTTAATCGGATGAAAAACTAAAGAGTTTCATACATTGCATTTTCGACAATTTTCCGCCTTTAAGGGTAAGTACTAAATGATTTTGAATCCGATCGAATTTAAAAAACAAAAAAAAGGTTATAATTTTCCTCAAACTTTCATGTTCCAAAATTTTAAATTTTTTTTTAATATAGTTTGTTATGTAAACTTGGAAAATTGGTTTGCAACTGATTGAAGTAATCGAACGAGTTTCTTTTCATTTCCGGCCATTTTCCGACTATCATACATAGTTCTCTGCGAATTTTTCACATTTCCCGAAAGAATTTTCCAGATCCCGCCTTAGTATTTACCTTTGTGAACAAGTTGAAGATACTGTGAAAAAATTCGGTTTCTATCTTTAACGTTTTGGGCTGTGTGCGCCCACCACCAATCAGTTGTTTTAATAAATCCTACTAAGTTTTTTTAATTGGGTAATCATGTTATTTATCTGTCAGTCGATCAGATAAACAATAGTCGAGTTATAAGCAAAACTAATAATTAGGCTGAGCTCATCTCAATTCTTGGCTTATTAATTTGACAAAATCAGCAGAAAATTCTGCAATCACCTCAGTTTAGGCCGCCCCGTTTTCGAGAGAAAACTAAATCAACTCGTCTGCAGGAATAATCTAACGCTGCGCTGGATACCGAAACAAAACATTATCCTGGTAATGAAGCGGTTAAGAAGTTGGCCAGAAGGGTACAGCTATCGCAATGATGGAAATACGTTTAAGCTATTCTTCTGGGAAAGTAACAAGGGGCTTGTCTCCGCAAAAAACAATGAAAGGAAAATATACAAAATTAAAGAAATTAAACCAACTAGAAAAGTATGCTATTAGGATTTTGATAAGTTGATTCACGAGTCGCTTTTAGAATTAGAGTCGCATACAAAAGGTGTAAAAAAAACCCAAAAAAGAAGGAATTCCAAGGGGGAAGGAAAAGTTCTGAGAATATAAAAGGATACACCGCTGAGATAATATTAATAAAAAAAAAAATAATAAAAATAAATTTTATTATATCCCAAAAAGGGAAAAAAGGAGCTCCCCAACCTTTTAGTTAAAATAAGAAATCTAATAATTATTAATAATATCATTATTTTTAACCAACAAAAAACAAAAGGGGGGGGAGGAGAGGGAGAGAAGGAGAAAAAAAAAAATAAGCTGGATTTATCTCATTGTGGTGTGTTCGTAAAAAAAAAACTGGAGAATATTGGATAAAGAGAACCAATCTATCATTGTCTATCAAGCCAAAGAAGCAGGTAAAAGTATGGAAATTCGACTAAATCTCGATCACGAATTCATGGTCCAATTTTTAACCGTTCTCAGGGGTCATCAAAAGTGTCTATTTACAAATATTTCTTCTCGGCTGTCTTAAGATTTTAGTCATTGGTCCCATATTATCTAATCTTTATCTATTATCTAAGTGTATAGCCAAAAATTGAATGAAAACATTAGCAATTGTAAAAGAATGCACAAGATAAATTGCAGTTATACTACCAAATGACACATCCCCCCACCCTTATCAGTAGTTGCAGTTTCTGGATAGCCTCTTTGTTGTTGTTGTAAAACTCACCTAAAATCTCATAGGCCTTTGTTATGCACGTGAAATAGTCATCGTCTGTGATCACCTCCTCGCCTTTGGCTTTTCGTTTATCCGGATGATGCTGCAAGACCATGCGTCTGTAGGCGCGACGTATGTCATCATCGCTAGCTTCAAATCTGCCAAAAAAAATTACATATATACACATATACATATGTCATATGCACGTGCTCTAAGCCAAAATTACCTCAATTTGGCCAGACCCAATACAGCATAATGATCCTGATCCTTCCACTCTTTGGGATCCAGGGATTTGAGGTAGCCAATGTCCACTTCTTCGCCAGCACCCGCCAACAGCTTGTCATCGGATTCGCTGCGTTCCACGCCACCTGGCGCGATTTTGCGGCGAGCATTGAAATATGCCAAGCCAACGCGCTCAATTCGGTGACGCGCGACCTTGAGCGCCAACTCCAACTCCAGGCTGTTCGTCATGACCACGTCCACGTCGCAAATGCTAAAACGATCACCTCGATTGTCGGTCGTGTTACATAAAGCACACTTTTTCTATTTGGAATTTAGTTAACAAATAAACAAAAAAAGAAATGTATAAAACTAAATTCACTCTACCGCGTGTGAAATTTCCTTGGGAAATAGTGTGACCAAATGGCACAAAAGTCTGTAAGAGAATTATGACAAAAGCGCGCAATATACATTAGGGGAACTCAAATGGAACTGGTTCACTTATCGATATTTTTGCCTACCCGCGTGAGAATAAAAATATATTTAATATAACTAGTATATTTGTAAATTCAAAATGAAATGACAGTTTAAGCCACAAAACAGATTGTTATGAAATTTTTAATTACAAAAAATACCAAAAAATATATTTTCAAACTATACAAGAAAATCCCAAAAACCAAATAATACCTAATCAAAAAATGCGCCTTAACAAATTCTTTCCACAGTTTTTAAGAAAAAAACGCTTATCAGTGCACAGATCTCGATTAATAAGCCACTTTTGAAAAGGTCGGCACTGTTTAGTAAGTTTAGTGTGACCAAAACGACATTAGCTTTTAATTTGAAACAAAAAATTAATTTTTTTTTTTTAAATTTTCTCAAAGAATTGGAAATTGTTTAGAAAATCATATCATTGCAGGTACTAAAAATATCATGTCAAAAAAACGACTTCCGAAATTTAAGTAAAAATCTCTGTTTTCACGGCATACCAACGTAAATATGACATATTCAGGTGTATTAAAAAAAAAAAGTGAACAAATTTCTCCCCTCAGTTTTTGAGGAAATCGCCTAACAGTGGTCCAACCTCTTACAAATTTTGCAAAAAAATTATGTTGCCACTTTTTCTAAAATATTTCCACTTTCTGATATTGTGCCATATTGCTCGGTATATACCAATGTAAAGATGTCTTATTTAGGTGTTTTTAAGAAAAAAGGTTAATTTTGAAAAAACATGTCACTTTTTCCAAAATTTCCCTCAGTTTTTTAAGGTCACACTCCATCAAATTTTGAAAAAAATATTATGTTGCCACTTTTTCTAAAATATCTCCGCTTTTTGATGTTGTGCCACATTTCACGATACCAACGTAAAGCTGACATATTCAGGTGTTTTAAGAAAACTTTTTCCCTTTAAATTTTCCATCACCACGTATCTGTATTTAAAAAAACTCAAGAAAATTCTCCACTCAGTTTTTGAGAAAATCGCCTAACAGTGGTCCCACCTCATACAAATTTTGGGAAAAAAATTATATTGCCACATTTTTCTAAAATATTTCCACTTTCTGATGTTGTGCCGCATTTTACGGCATACCAGCGTAAAGATGGCAAATTCAGGTGTATTTAAAAAAAAATTAATAAAATTCTCTCCTCAGTTTTTGAGAAAATTGCTTTACAGTGGTCTAACCTCAGAATTTTTTAAAAAAGAAATTTTGCAAAAAAAAATGATGTTGCCACATTTTTTGAAAATATCTCCCTATTTTGATGTTGTGCCTTATTGCACGGTATTAGAGTTGTGCCGATTTTCAGGAACTAGTTCGAATGAACTATGCATTTAAATGAACTAATGAACTAGTCTTAATGTTTGAACTATAGTTCATTTTTTGAACTATAGTTCATTTTTTTTAACTAAAGTTCATTTTTTGATAATCAATAATCAAATGAAAATTGAAAAGGTAAAGTTTCCTGCAGAATTGGTTATTAAAATAAACTATAGTTAAAAAACGTACAATAGTTCAAAAGTGAATAGTTCACCAATAAATTTTATATAGTTCACAAAAATTAAAAATGCAAATGAACTATAGTTAATCATAAAATGAGCTATAGTTCATAAAATGAACTAGAATTCAAAAATGAACTATAACTCGAAAGTGAATAGTCCATCAAAAAATGAACTAGGTCAGTGAAATGAACTAGATTCTATAACTCTACAAGGTATATTCAGGTGTATACAAAAAAAATTAAGAAAATTCTATCCTCAGTTTTGTAAAACTGCATAAAAGTACCCAAACAGCTGATGGAAGAGATCAAAAGCAAATCAGTTTTTGAATCAATCAGTTTCTGATAATTTAAGATATTTAAAAACAAATTAAATTTTCCCTCCACAATGTCACAGTTTAATGACCAGATCACGGTTCACCAATCACTGCTGAGAGTGAAAGTGTGAGCGCGTCTATCGTCTATCGCACTATCGATAATCTCAACGGGGGGAGGGCGATAAACAGAACGAATTGCTTTTGCTGGCCTTGGAATTGTAGATTGATAAGGGGCGAACGCTAAACTTAAAATGCTGCAAAGTATTCGAATCTCAAACAAATATGCACCAATCTTATGAGAAGAGCAGCAGCAACATCAGCTCTGCGTGCTCCACACCCGTTACAACAACAACAACCGGAGGCCGTCACGATGTCAGCGACACATTTTACACCAGCCAGCGGAAAAAGGGAAGCCACGTCTTTCGCGTACGCCTGGACACATCTGGATTTACACTACAACGGGAATCGCCCAGTGGCACCATAATCAAGGAGCAGACAGTAAAGATATGCGATATTATTGGAGCACGTTGCATGCGCTTGAAGAAGGCGCGACGCCTGGTCAGCGCCTGTGCCTGCAGCAGTGGGGTAACCAACTCGCCCGCTGCATCTGCGAACAGTCGCAATCACACGCCTAGCAAGCAGGAGGAGTATGCGCCCTGTGGCGATGGCGATGTCAGTGCCTATCTCTATGTGTTTGCCTATGTCTTGAAGAAGAAGAGCTTGCGCAGTGAACTACATCGGGAGCGTACGGTATTGACATTGCGTTTCCGTTCCTTTGACACCTTTGAGGATAATATGCGTGAGGCGGACCGTTGGTATCGTGCTTTACGCTGGCAATTGCATCAAACGCTGGAGGAGATCTTTGTGGAACGCCAGGAGGAGGAGCGTCGTAGGCGTGTTTTGGTGTTGCTCAATCCTAAGTCAGGATCGGGCAATGCACGAGAGGTATTCAATATGCATGTGGCGCCGGTATTAAATGAGGCTGAGGTGCCATACGATTTGTATGTAACCAAACATTCCAATTTTGCCATCGAATTTATGAGCACAAGGCGTCTAAATGCCTGGTGTTGTGTGGTGGGCGTGGGCGGTGATGGACTCTTCCATGAGATTGTAAATGGTCTGCTGCAACGTGAGGATTGGGCACAGGTGTTGCCACAGCTGGCATTGGGCATAATTCCCTGCGGTTCGGGCAATGGTTTGGCCAGATCCATAGCACATGGTTACAAGTAAGTTGAGACCAGGCAAATTTGAGTAACCATAAATAATTCTCCCCTCTCTCCCTCCCTTAGTGAACCCTACTTCAGCAAGCCTGTGCTGGGCGCCGCCTTGACTGTCATCAGTGGACGCAGTTCACCCATGGATGTGGTGCGTGTACAGCTACAGAATCGTTCCCTTTACTCCTTCCTATCCATTGGCTGGGGCTTAATCTCTGATGTGGATATTGAAAGCGAACGCATACGCTTATTGGGCTATCATCGCTTTACCATCTGGACTTTATATCGTTTGGCCAATCTACGCACTTATAATGGCAAAATCAGTTATTTGCTTACCAAGCCCGAGCCTTATACCTACAGTCCGCCACTTAAGATGCAGTCCAGTCGCAGCTGTAACACGCATATCGATAAGCTGTCCTGCAGTAATCCTCAAACGAGCTTCCATCACTCTACGGAGTACCTGCCGCATGAGTTTGCGGATGTCATCTCGCTGGAGACCTCCATTAATCAATCGTTTCGCTCGCGTTGCGACAGTTGGCTGTCGGGCGGTTCACGTCGCAGTTTCTACTATTCCATATCGGAGAGCATTTACCATAGTCTGGCCGATGACAGTGATTTTGCAGTGGAATCACAAACCTTGGCCGCCTTGGAGAATCAACAACAGAACTTTGGTCCCCGCAGCAGTCTGCCGGAGCTGGATGAACCGCTGCCCCAGGATGAGGGCTGGCAGGTGGAGGAGGGTGAATTTATTATGATGCATGCCGTCTACCAAACCCATTTGGGCATTGATTGTCACTTTGCGCCCAAGGCCCAGATGAACGATGGCACCATTTATCTGATACTCATACGCGGTGGCATCAGTCGCCATCATTTGTTCAATTTTTTGTACAACATGAGCTCGGGCACACATTTGCCCGATGAGAACACGGAGTATGTGAAAGTATTGCCGGTGCGAGCCTTTCGTCTGGAGCCGCATAATAATCATGGCATCATTACCATCGATGGCGAACGTGTGGATTTTGGGCCACTGCAGGCGGAAGTGCTGCCGGGCATAGCACGGGTCATGGTGCCCAAGTGAGAAGGGGAGCATACATTCAAGCAATAATTAATCTCTTAATAGGAATCTCTGCATTTGTATATGTAGTTCAATATTTGTTATTGGTACTTAGGGTCATGGACCAACCAGTGAAACGAAAAGTTGTGTATTTGTTTTTTTTTTTTATTAACTATTATTTGTGTAGCCGCAGACGCGGCATTTATTCTTCTTGTTAACATTTTATGACAGTTATTAACAAAATATATAGTATATCTAAGCAAATTGAAATAATTGTGGACGATTTGTGATTTTATGGATTTTATTTATTTATGACCCTCCCAGAAGGAATTTCTAACCCATTTTGTGAATATTTTAGTTGTATTGTTAAGATTTTACTTTCAACTTGGTTTTATTAATAGTTATTTAGGACAATGGAGATGAGCAATTTAAAGCAGAGAAACCGCGCGCTCGCCAAGCATCTGCTGTTATCGATTGTTGGCGATAGGTTCGTTAAAATTATTTATCGACCAGCAATAAGTATTCACCACTCTCGCTGCAAGCAAGGTGAAAACATCGTGGTGTGGCGGTCATTCAAAATCGTCGTAGGCTAAGAGCCAAGTCTTTGAACCAGTTCGAAAGCGGTTTAAGCCGGTTCCAAAATGCGTTTAGAGCACAGCAAAACCGCATCATTAAAATTCCACAGTATGTTAGCTATGCCAACACGTAAACAAACCGAAGTAGTAAGAAGCAGAAAACTCACTGTAATTTACGGTTGAAACAGAGTTCATAAAATAGTTTTTCTAGCCATATCCGAAACAACTGGTTCGTCTTCATGAATTTGATAGTACGGTCATTTAAAATCGTCGTAGGCTAAGTCCCAAGTCAATGAACCGGTGCGAAAGCGGTTTTAACCGGTTCAATATTGGTACAGAGATCTATATATCAGAAATTTTTGAAGCTATGAACTTAAAATTGGGTATGTATGTTCATTTCGATTTGAAAATAGTCGTAGTCTATTTCACCAAGTCTCCCAAGCCATTTGTTGGGTTTAACCGGTTCAAAAATGGTCCAAGGCCATGTCTCTAAAACAACTTAACCAATCTTTATGAAATTTTCATAGTATGTTAATATCGATCAGGAAAGAGTCATAGGCTATGTCGTAGGTATGTGAAGTTCATATTGTGAACCAGTTCAAAAGTGTTTCCGAGCCATATCGCTGAATCTACTAAACCGATCTTCATGAAATTTTCACAGTATGTTTATGTCGGTCTGGAAAGAGTCGTAGTCTATGTCCCAATTCTCCGAACTGGTTTGATATCGGTTTAAATCGGCTCAAAAATGATTCTCAGCCATATCTCTGAAACAACTTAACCGATCATCGCGAAATTTTCACAGAATGTTCATTTCGATCAGGAAAAGAGTCGTAGTCTATGGCACAAGTCTTTGAACCGGTGCGAAAGCGGTTTTAACCTGTTCAATATTGGTAAAGAGTTCCATATATCAGAAATTATTGAAGCTATAAACTTGAAATTTGGTATGTGAGGTAAGTTATGCGGGGACAGTTATTTTACCGTACCCGCGGAACCGGTTCAAAAGTGGTTCTAGGCCATATCTCTGAAACAACTTAACCGATCTTCGTGAAATTTGCACAGAATGTTCATGTCGATCAGGAAAGGCTATGGCCCAAATCTCCGAACTGGATCGAAAGCGTTTAAAGCCGGTTCGAAAATAGTTCAGATCCATATCTCTGAAACTACTGAACCGATCTTCGTGAAATTTGACAGTATGTTTATTTCGATCAGAAAAAGAGTCTCTGGATCGGTTTGAAAGTAGTTCTGAGCCATACCTCAGAAATTATTGAAGCTATAAACTTGAAATTTGGTGTGTAGGTAAGCTATGCGGAGATAGTTATTTCACCGAACCAGCTGAACCGGTTCAAAAGTGGTTCACAGCCCAATCGCAAACATTTTTTAAGCTATGAACTTGATATTTGGTGTGGGGGTTAATTATATGAAGCAGATACTCACTAGTTCAATACCAGTTTCGAACCAGCTGAACCAGTTCAAAAGTGGTTCATGAACTTAAAATTTGATGTGTATGTGAAATATATAGCGATAGACATTTTACTATTTCCAGACCGGATTCGGTGCCGCTGAACCGGTTCATAGAGCCATATCTGGAAATTATTGAACCCATGATCTTAGAATTTTGTGTGTACGTTTAGCATACACATTTGACAAGACCGGACATGGAGCCTTATCTCCATAGAAATGATTGAAATTGGTTAGGTTAATAAATTGGAGCCTAATTTTTTGAGTTTCATTTTTAAAATTCTGTGTGTTTAAGTAAATATTAAAAATGTTGTTCAGAGCCAATAATCAGAAATAAGGTAAGTTGGTTCTATGGAGTCAGATATTTTCCAGTTTCAATCTGGTTCCGAACCAATCAAATTTTTACATCTTTTATTATTTAAATTTTATTTTTGTTAATCTTTTTATGTATGTAGTTCTATATTTTCCGGGGGTGTAAAGCTCGTTCCGTTCCAGTCTGAGGAAAACGATTCCAAATCGGATTAAATTTGTTTAAAAAAAGCTCTCTTATAACGGTATAAAAATTTTTTAAATTTTGTGAAAGAAAAATTTGAACACAATTTTTAGGGACCCGAGCAGCGGGGTATATATCTAGATTTAAATTTTTCTGAAAGTGGAAATTCAAACGATGGAAACACAGCGAGAAACTTTGCCAATATTGAAATTCTGTGGTCAATATTAAATTTAAACAAATTTGACAGTTATGGCTTCAAGTCACAGTTAAGTGAGGAACTAGTTCTTTTATGGTGATTTGGTCATACTAATCGCCAACTCAATCGAATATACTTATCAATTGTTATCGATTGATCAAAAATTCATCGGAGAAAATCAACCCGAATTTTTGTCATAGAGTAAAGAGAGATAGAGGGGAAGATTGAGACGGCTCTCAAAATGAGGCGCTGTTAAGTAACAGTACGAGTTGAGATACTTTTAAAATGTTGCCAGCGATTTCAACATGTTGCTAAGGTCTTTTAACACAGATAGGAAAACACGGTGGTTAGAGCGAGACGGACATTGTCTTGACTGTACTCAGAGAGCGATAATAACAAAAAACAGCTGATTATCCCAGCGGCGCAATTCACTTAATACCACCCCAACATACCGCTTTTGGGTGCTGCTTTCAAAACCTCGTTACTTGTAATCGAAGATTACAACGTTCTTCGGGTTCCATTACAACTCCAATACTAATTAAATGTAATCGACGGTGTCAATGGGGCGGCCCAAAACGACACACAATTTCTTGATTAGTAAGCGCAGTTGTAATGCAGATACTACGACGTAACATACTATTGAGTAAAAGGATTAGTTGTAGCACCTTTAGCAAAAGTTAATAGAATAGCTATGCATTTGCAGCACTGCTCCTATTTTTAATACAAAAAGAATAAAGCAAAAGTATTAAAATACTAATTCATTTCACTTGAAAATTTTTTTAAAATTTGTTTTAGTTTTCCTCATATTTTTGTTCTGCCAGCACCCCTTTAGCGTCTTGAACGCTTGAGAACAATTGAAACTACACATGTTTGTGTAAGCATTAATAATTAAGAAAGAAAAGGACAGCAAATAGACAAACCAACACAAAGTAGAAATGCTTTTCGAACAACGACGGCCGTGAAGCCATGCCAAATCCCTATGAGAACTCTATAACTAATGCGATAGTGTTCTATACTTGTGGGCTTTTGTAATGCATGATGTGGGCTTACCTCATTTAGCAGTGCGCCGCTGCGACAATAACAATTATTTCGCTGTTAAGTTTGTGGCGGCAGAGCAATCTTTCCCTCTAGAAATATTTACTCTATGTTTTTGTGAAAAACTAATACGAAGAAACATTAATACCAAAGAGAAAGAAGGAAGGAAGGAAGCTTGAAACGAGTTTCAGTAATTTTCCCGGAGAGCCAGAGAGTCTATTGCACTAAGCACAGTGGTTGTTATTGTTGTTGAGTTTTGTTGTTGCAAAAGAAAAAGCTCGACAATTCAATATGTCCGAGGAACAGCTGGCGCCAATTAACGAACAAGATCTTAAGGATTTGAAGGAGCGCATGAAACTTATATCCGATGCGGATCCCACGCAATACCATAACGATTTCTCATTGCGACGCTATATGCGCGCCTTTAAGACCACAGATGACGCATTCCAAGTAAGTTGCTGCTGGCCCAGCTTGATATAGATATACATATATGTATGTATCTAATCCACCACCACCACCCACACAGGCCATACTGAAAACGAACAAATGGCGCGAGACATATGGCGTGGCCAAGCTGGGCGACATGGAGCGCAGCCACTTGGAAAACAAGGCCCGTTTGTTGCGCCATCGCGACTGCATAGGTCGTCCGGTCATCTACATTCCGGCCAAGAATCACAGCTCGACGGCACGTGACATTGATGAGCTAACCCGTTTTATTGTCTATAATCTGGAGGAGGCATGCAAGAAATGCTTTGAGGAAGTCACCGATCGGCTGTGCATTGTTTTTGACTTGGCTGAATTCAGCACTTCGTGCATGGACTATCAGCTGGTGCAGAACCTTATTTGGCTGCTGGGCAAGCATTTTCCGGAACGTCTAGGCGTCTGCTTGATACTCAATTCACCGGGACTATTCTCCACAATTTGGCCAGCTGTACGAGTGCTACTGGATGACAATACCGCCAAAAAGGTGAAATTTGTCAGCGATGAGGTGGAGCTATGTCAGTATCTGATACCCGATATATTACCCACGGATATGTAAGCGGCAGACAGCTTGATTCCAATTAGTCATAGAACATATCTCTTGAGAGAAAAAACCAGTACCTAAGGGCAACTACCAACTGTATGCAGGAGGCTTCAGATAGCTTTTAGCTTTGTGCTCTACTTATTAATCTATCTATCTATATATATATATATATGTATGAATCGATGTGTTGAACTCTGTATTATGTATTTTATTGGACAAATCTGTTGACTATTTTAGATAAATGTGTATCTATGAGAAAGAATATATATATATATGTATGTATATGTATGTCTATGTGTACATAAAATAAAGTTGTAAAAACCAAAATTCAGTCATGAGCAGGGTGGGTCAGTCTACACGTCAGTTTGCTAGTTCGTCAAGTATTTATAAAGCTTATCAAAAAACACAACTGATGATAACAATCCATGGGTAGGGCAGGTGTCAACTCTTATCGAAATGCAACTAGTTTCGACTGAATCGGGGATTTGTTAGTTTCCGATTAAAAATTTGACATTAATCTATCACTTTTTACTCTACTACAGATACAGATATGTATTTTAAATCCAGGCTGCACATTTCCAAAATTTTGTAAGGGGTACGGTTAGGGTTTTCGAATTCGTGAGGAATTTATAAGAATGGATTGCAGAACCCCTGAACGCCTGGTTTTGGAACCTCAGTTCAGTTGAACAAAAAAGAAAAGTTTGTATTTCTTTAAATGTGTTTTAAATTGGAATCGGCTAAGAAATTTTCCAATTCGTTTTTAAAGAAATAACGCTTTTGAGTACATTTTCGAAATAATTATATGACTTAAAACCAGAAGTCTCAAAAAGAAGTTAAAATCAATCCTGTGATTTTTGGTATATTAAGTATGGGTTAACATACGAAATAAGACATTTTTTAAGAATACAAAAAATTCGAAATTATTCGAAGGAATTAAAACCAGAAAATAAATTTAGAATAAAATATAAATAAGAAAATCAAGGGGATACAAATTTCAGAATACTAAATTTGGTAAATGAAAAAATTTTTTTTAAATTTTTTAAGCGTTCTTGAAAAACTATTTTATAACGGTTTAAAGTTAGATTCAATTACTTGTGTGAGCGATATGCTTTATTCCAGAGATGCAAACCGCTCAAGAATTATTGTGGCTGGTTCGGCTGTAGAACAAAGAAGGTTGCAAAAATCAAAAATTTCATTAGCGCCTACGAATGAACCATCTTTGAATGAACCCATCGTTCAACGATTTCAAATATGCAACCCTTAATAAAAATCGATTTTTTTTTATATATACAAACCTTCAAATTACTTTTTTTAGTTTAAAACACAATTTTGGTAATTTGGTCCTTTCGATAGAATATCTCGAAAACTGGTAACGAATCGTTAACATTTTTTTACACTGATTGATGTATTTATAAAGTGAATATTACAAAAATATTTTTTCTTTTTGTTTCTCCAATTAAATCCTTTTTAAAAACAATCCATTTTTTCACTATTTTTCAACTTTGATAGAAAATAAAAAATATATGTATATGTTTTTGTGTAATTGCATTATTTTCAAAATACGTTCTTTGATTATTCCTTTAAGTAATTAAAAAAGTTCCAGCTGCCTTCCGCTGCCTATTCGACTGCTAGAGGTAAAATAGGTAAAAATGCATGGCAAAATGAGGGCCCCATCTTCTGATCCACTTTTTCATCTCTGCGGCATGTGAAGTCACGAAAAGAGTTAGAATAATTGATCGTTAAGATAAACCTTGTCTTATGAATAGTAACAATGAATTCGGTTCGGTTCTGTGGTTCACTGAGTTTTTAAACCGAGTTTTATGTAGCAATCCAAACCGCGGTTTTCGTTCGATTCAGTGGTTCAAGGTTAATAAAGTATCACGCCTGATACCTAATCCGAATTTCCGAACTTTCTAAAATGAAACTAACGATATTTCCATTTGTTTTTGAAATCTATTTCTTAATTTCTTCTTCATTTAAATAACTTCGATGCCAAATCTAAATATATTAATTATTATAAATGTACTTAGTGTGAAAAGACTTCTTTAAAGGCGGTGTCCATAAGTTCAAAAAAAATTCTATATATACCATAGCATTTCGAAAACGGTGCGTATCAATTGGATTACCAGCTAAAGCCTAGCAAAAGGACTCGTTGATCTATTGTCCAAAGGAAAAGAACGCAAAGGCTAAATTTAAATTAACGAGGAAACACTACCACTACCTTAGAAAAATTACTCAATTTTAAGCTACAATATTGTAGTGTTTGCATCATCAAACTCATGGATAAACTGAACCGAAGCGAAACGTTTTTGTAGGCGGTCTGGTATGGTTCTTGGTTCAGTTTACGAGCTCAAATAAGCGGTTCGGTACGGTTTGGTTCGGTTCAGAACCGGTTTGTATTCCATTTCCCCATTTGCATCCCATTTAAATGCCAGCAGACAAAACTTTTTGACTGTAGCGCACATTTCAATAAATTCTATAAACTTCTTTTGCATTTTTTTCGGTATTTTATAGATTAAGAAATTTTTTTTAATTTTAGTTTTCCTTATTATTTTGATTTTAGATTTTATTTTTTACAAAGAACAAAATTACAAATTGAGTTGATATTTCAGGATATACGTTTATCACATTAATCAAACGTTCATAAAACCAATTTTATATCAAATTTTTTACAACTTCCTTTCAACTTTTGTTTCAAATATATATATATTTTATATATATTTTATGAGTTTTTAAAATTTTTAGTTCCATTTTTTCCATAATTAATTTATTTTAATAAAATTTATTGTATCTTACCGACTAAAGGCCTCTTTCCAGATGACATAGAAATTTATTTCGGTACAAATTGTACCGATTGTACCGTTCAATCCATCATAATGAATACAAATACTTTCGAAAAGCTTTGTAAGCTCAACGCTTTTAAAATGCTGTCTATTTATATGAAGCATAGTGGCGAAATAAATTGTTATGCCATCTGGAATGAGGCCTAATATAAATAATGTACCTATTTTGGTACACTTTTTCCCTAAGCGGCTAATTGGCAGCCGTCAGTTGATAATTACACAATTTAGCCGTTTTCCCGCTAAATGATTATCGCTGCAATTGCGATAATTGTGAAACAACAACGCTGCCTCTTGTTATCAGTCAAGTAAAAACAAAAACTTGAAGCATTTTGCATTTTGATAAGGAACAATCCAAATCCCGCACTATGAAACCCCAGCACCACAACGAAATCGGAATGGATAACTGGCCAATTGAAAGGCGAACGTAAGCGAAATCAGTAAAAAACGAAGCGTGCTCCGAGCAACATGTCGCAATCACCAGCAGCAGCAGCAACAACAATAACAGCTATAGCGGCATTGGATGTGGGCACAACTGGCGTTCGTTGCTTTATTTTGGACGAGAAATGCGCGGTCAAGGGGTCAGCAGCGGAGGCTGTGAGTAAATTGAACTGCGGCCCTGGGTGCAAAGTTAATTGTTTTTTTCTTTAGGTGGAACTATTAAATCCCCAGCCAGGGTTTTTCGAAATTGAACCGGAGGCCTTGTGGCGTAAGATTGTCAAGGTGATAACAGAGGCGATACGGGGTAAGGCTCAGTATCCACCTTTGCCTTTGTGTGTAATCGTGGTCAAACTTTTGCAGCGGCCAAATTGTTGCCCTCGCAAATCACTTGCCTCACCATATCCACGCAACGCTGCACATTTCTTGACCTGGAATCATCGGACCAACGAGTACTATCATAATTTCATTACCTGGAAGGATTTGCGTGCCGATGGCCTGGTGGAGCAATGGAATACCGGCTGTACCAAGCGCACCATAAATGGTTTCTTTTATGCCCTGTATTTGATTACCAGAAATCCACGTCTGCTGGCGGGCAGTGTTTTGAAATTGATGAATGGTCAGGTGACACCCAGATTGCTATACGAAATGGCACATAATAAGCGACTGCAGCAGGCTCTACTCAATAAAACGGCTAGGCTGGAGCTGTTGGACTCTTGGATTTTGTACAAATTGCGCTCGGGTCAGGGTCATAATGTGGATGTGGAACATATCACAGATGTGACCTCAAGCACAGCCACGGGTCTCTATGATCCCTTCACACTCAGCTGGTCGCCCATGATGAGTTGGCTCTTTGGCGTGGATGTAAGCATTGAAATTCATTGAAATTGACTCTTAAAAAACTTTGTTTTTTTCAGGCCACTTTACTTCCCCGCGTGGTGGACAATGGCTATAATGGTTTTGGTCACATACATCCTGCTGCCTTTGGCCAGGATTGGGCCAACACACGCATACCCATTGCTGCCTCCTGTAGTGATCAAACGGCTGCCATTTGGGGCTCACAATGTTTTGCTCAGAACGATGTCAAGGTTACCATGGGCACCGGTGCCTTTCTGGATATGATTACGGGTCCAAAGTGTCATGCGGCCATTACCGGATTATATCCTCTGGTGGCTTGGCAACTTAAGCATAAGCACAAATCCCAAAATCATAGTGCCATCTATTGCATTGAGGGAGCATCCCATGACTTTGGCACTGTCATCACCTGGGGACAGTCGTGTGATCTGTTTAAGCAGCCTGTGGAAACCTCAGATATTGCCGAATCTGTGCCAGATACAAATGATGTGTACTTTATACCAGCATTTAGTGGATTGGGGGTGAGTGGAAATCAATCACACAGTTTTTATGGGTTATAATAAAACAGAAACAAACAAGTTTCCTAAACCGGTAATTCAGAGCATTGGGAATCATATAGCAAAACCTGTAAATGGAGCGTTGGCCATAAGACCACTTACTCGAGTGGTGGATTTATTTTCTATATGAATTGCTACACCCTTTAAAATTCTGTCGATACGCATTGACAAAAATTTTCCACCACTTGAGGCCTTCAAAGAATCAATCCTATTTTTAGTTTCTTCGCTGCTCGGCCAGGTCACTGAACAACTGCTTGTCGGATTATAAAGCGGGTGGTGTAAGACTTCCCATTTCGGGGTTTCCTATCAAAATGACTAACAATCATTTCCATAATCTTTCAAGTGCACTTGATCACTCTCAGCGGGAGTTTTCTTTAATAAAAAAAACAGAAATGCAAAGCTTACCGCGAATTGTATTTTGTTGACACAAAGTTGTCATCATTAGATTCTAAAAAAAATGTAAATTGTTTGGACTTTAACAAAATTAACAAATAAAGCCAGGGATTAATCCCGAAACTAATTCCGGTTCCGGTACGTACCGAAATGAGAATTTCGGTTAAAGGTTCTATTTCGGTTTTCAGTTTATTTCGGTTTTCGATTCCGATACGGTACTCAGATTTTTATTTCGGTATACCGGTACGTAACGGTACTAGTATAATCTTTTTAATATAAAAAAATTTGAATTATTTCAAGATATCCAAAAATTAGGAAATGTAATAGAACTAAAAAATTGTGTTCTAAGAATACGCCACATAAAAAAGTTTTTTTTTGAATATACCGATTTCTAGCCTTTTTTATTTTTCGACGAACAATTTTGGTAAACCCTTCTGTCCACGCTTCCAGTGGTATCCCTACATTCAGAAAAACAACCTAGAATAAAGGACCTCTATATTCTTATGTCGCCCAGACAATCTTGCCTTGTGGCAATTTCTCATGAAACTTATCTAGATAGAGATCTTTAGCGATTTGGATAGATTTGAACTCATACTATCATACTACGGTCCAATATAGTTCATAATACGCCGGTAAAATACTCAAATGGGGTTTTCTTCTCTGAAAACATATTGATACGTAAAATATGCCTTAGCTTTTCCCTTCATAACATTTTTTGAAATATTGAAGCAATTTTATTTGGGCGAAATTTGATTTAAATCCAAAAACTTCAGTTCTAAAATTTATATTAACATTTTCCTTACATTTCTACCTTTAAGGGTGGATTTTTTATGACTCAGAAACTTAGACTTGGAAGAAAGGATTCCCGCTTTTTTTTAAAATTTTTTTCTATCTTATATTTCTTAAAAAGAGGATTTGATTGTGTTTATTCTTTAAGGCCTCCTCCAGATGACGTAAAAAGTTATTTCGGCACAATCATTCATATGAATAGAAACACATTTGAAAAGCCATGAAAGCTGAAAAGCAAGAAGAACTTTTGATATCCATTTGGTGCAATTAATAGTTCGTTTACTTTGTAAATGCAAAAAATAGAAAATCACACAACTAGTTTTTACATTAACTGTGTTGAATAAAGCACAATTTGGAAATTATTGAACCAAAATAGAGAAATTTCAGTATATACCAGATGGTCCCTTAACCTAACATTTTATTTTGCTAACCTATAGTTTTTTCCTGAAGCCGTAAGCACTGCACCAAGCTAAGGCTAAAAGTGTTTACTTAAGCACAACAAACAAAGTCCGTAACTCAGTTTTGACAGTTACAATTTGTGTTTTCACATTTTTTAAATTTGTAAGAAAAATTTGCTCTTTTGAACCTAATCGAACGCATTCAGTTGTGTCCAACGACGGATAAACTAATATGTATACAAGCAATACAATTTTGAATGAAGCACCCAAAATAAACAAAATCTTTTAATTTCTTGAGCTACCCCAATGACCAAAAGACCAATTACGCCTGCATCCCCTGAAAAATTGCTAAATTCTTCTTTAGGGCCTTCCAGTACCGACTTGTTATTTTTGTGTTATTGCAACTTTTAGAGTCCTGCTCAACTTTAAATTTTAAGTCAATCTTCCTAACCCAATCCAAATCCATGGAAAAAAAAATTTGAGTCAATTTATAAAAAATGGAAAAATTCAGTTTAATTGTTTATTAATTAAAGAAATAAAAAATTTTTTAACAAATTTCTGATTAAAAAACTTAATTTTAATTTTGTTTTTTTTCTTTCCCTATTCTTTTTACACGCCTTTATTTTAATCTTTTTTACTTTTTCTTGCTTGTGTGGTTATATTCTTTCATTTACTCTGTTTCTTTACTTTTTAATTGTATATTTCTGCTTCGACTTCTTCTTTTGATCAATTTTCTTCTATCTTTGAAGTATTTGAAATAATTTTTTTTTAACTATCCACGCTACAGAACATTACTTTATTTGTAGTCTTCGGTCTATCGCTTTCTCTCTCATATACACTAATTCACTTTACAAAATATGTTATATATTTAAAATTCTCTGTTAATTCTTTACGAGTTGTTGCTTTGTTGAATTGCCCTACGACTGCCTTACGGCATTTTTGCTTACGGCCTCGTTGACGGCCCCGAGTAAAAAAATATAACAGAAGTATTAATTTACTTTTCTTAATTAAGCGTTTTACCTGGGAAATTCCTGATTGAAGCAATAAAACTTTGAATTTGTCATTTCGGTTCCAAAAATAAAGGTTCCGAAATACCGGTTCTAAAAAAACAAATAATTACGGTTCCATTCGTTACGGTTCTGGTTCTGAGTTTTAATCGGTTCTTTTCGGTAAACGTTTCGGGTTCCGGTTTGACACCCTGCTTACAACTTATCTTATTTTTTTAATTATTCCAGATCATATTATAATAGTTCCTTTGATTTTTTTTTTTTGACCCTTCGGTTTAATAGGTGATAAAAAAACTTAGTTTTTTACACCCTTATTCTTGGGATCACATATCGCGGTGTCATTACTAGCAACTGTTGCACATTTGGAGCTGCTGAATTAGTGCGTCATGCTACGATTTTTGTTTACAGCTTAATGGGTCTTGAAAAATTTGTTAAACTATTTATTTATTTATTCATAGAAAGCCTTAAACAATGGGCGTATTAAAAATACCACTACCTTTTCACGAATTATGTCATAACAAAAATAAGACGCTATTATAGAAAGCTGCAATTTTAAAACGTTAACGTCGGAGCACCACTAAGATAAATCGCTCTTACGCGAAGAGTATAAGAGATAGCTATATGAAAATTGTACACAAAAATAGATTATGAAAAGGCAAAGATTTCTGCATCATTAACTCAAAAATCGCGATTTTTGAGTTATGCCGGTATTGAATAAGTGAGCGATATATACCCATGTGCTCTAGATCGCTTTCGACCCAAAAACGACCGAATTCCCATACGATTTGGGTCGAAAACGATTTGTAGAACACATGGGATATACATTAAGATTTCCAAAATTAACCGTTATTTTTCAATTTTGTCCCAAATGGGAATTTAAAAAAAAAAATTTTTTTTTAAAAAGCTAAGGTTATTTCCTATAAAATGTGTAAATATGATAGTGGGACAACAATAACTTTGGGAACAATGAATTTTTATAAATAATTAAAAAAATTAAACTTTATCGATTTTAAATTTTAAATATGACATTTTAAAGCATTATTCATGTACTTTTTGAAAATAACAAAATTTAAAAAAGTTAAAATTAACCACCTATTTTTTAATTAACCCTTATTTTTCAATTTTGACCCAAATGGGTATTTTTAAAAAAATTATTTTTTTTTTGAAAAGCAGAGATTATTTCCTATAAAATGTGTATATATGATAGTGGGACAACAATAAGTTTAGGAAATACCCTGCAGTTTTTGTATATTATTAAAAAATTCCTATGGCAGCTATACGCTATAGTCATCCGATTTTGACAAATTTTATCATGATTGTGTGAAATCATATAAAACTTATAAATACCAAGTTTGGTAACGCTACGATGAAAGACCAAAAGTTTTTCTCAGTAGAACTAGTTTTTTGACCGATCGTTCCTATGGTGCTATATGCTATAGTCATCCGATCGGCCGATTCCGACAAATGTGCAGCGTACTTGAATTTAGAAGACATTTTGGAAAGATTGGTCAAAGATAGCTTTAAAACTGAGGGAGAAGATAGCATAGAAATAGACGGACATAAGGACATTATTAATTTTGTAATTACATTTCTCCTAAAGTAATTGTTGTCCCACTATCATATTTACACATTTTATAGGAAATAACCGTACTTTTCAAAAAAATAAAATTTTTTTTTAAAATACCCATTTGGGACAAAATTGAAAAATAACGGTTATTTTGGAAAATGGGGGGGAAATTTAAATTTTTTTATTTTTGTTAATTTTTCAAAAGTACTGAAATCTAAAATCTTTCTTTTCACATAATTTATTTCATTATTTTTTTTTATTTTATATTATGCCTTTATTTGAAAATACAAACCGACCCGGGACGAACAGTAAAATAGCCCGACGACGTTACTAAAACGGATTTTTGCTATAAAAACCTAAACCGAATAGAACTTTTGACTTCTTTCAATTTTTAAATATATTTATCAAACCACCCTTTTACTCTTACACCGATTTTTATTTTTTTGAAATTCTTACTCATCTTATTACTTTTTCGATAAGACTCTGAGACTATCGATCACACCAGTAAATTGACTTCTACCCGATATCCTTCACTACCCTTACAGCCCATATTCACAATTTCAAATCGATAAAGTTTTGCCGTATACGATTTTAAAAATACCATGTCATAAAATGTCAAAACTTCCATCCCCCTAATTTCTACAACTTTTTTTAATGAGTTAATATTTTGGAATTTATAGGATAACAATTCACCAAAGTATGAAGCCAATCAAAAATTTTATTTTTTGACTGGGACGTTTGATTAAATATATGTGAGCTCTGCTTTCTTTGGTATTAAATAGAATGCAAGAAATAATTTCAGATTTACCCTTGTTTAGTTGAAGTGTTTAAGTGCTATCAAATGTTCACTCTTCCTTCTAACAAAATCAAAATTAAATAATTGAAATGTTTACCAAAAAAAAAATTAATCTAATCTTTCTTTCATTTCAGCCACCTGTTAATGATTATCGTGCTGCCAGTGGCTTCATTGGCATGACCCCGTCCACCACCAAGGCCCATTTGGTTCGAGCTTTACTGGAGAGCATTGTCTTTCGTGTGGTTCAACTGATTGAAAGCGCCGAAAGAGAAACCTCTCAGAAACTGCACTTAATTAGGTAAAAAGAATTGATTGAGCTTACCCCTTTTTCTCTTTATTTATTTTATTTCTTTGTTCAGAGTTGATGGTGGCGTCTCGCGTAATAATTTCGTTTGCCAATTGCTGGCCGACTTGAGTCAACTGAAGGTGGAACGTGCTCAAAACTCCGAGTCCAGCATTATGGGTGCCACATTTATGGCTGGCATCAATCATGGCATTTGGCATGATTTCGATGATCTCAAAAAGTTTCGTCAAGTGGAACGTATATTTGAGCCGCAGCCCAAGCGTTTTGAGTTGTTGAACAATCGCATGGAGAGATGGAATCAGGCCATAGAACGTTTTGGTGATTGGTACTAGGCCAGGCAACAACAGGTTGTCTTATTTGTTTTCGATTTTATTATTATTAAATTACTTAGAAAAGAGTGAGAAATGGAGTTGGAAAGTCTTTTAGTTGAAACGCTGCTGGAAATTCTGTTGTTGATTGAACATCATTTGTTGTTGCTGCTGTTGTTGTTGCTGCTGCTGTTGTTGTTGCTGTTGTTGCTGCTGCTGCTGTTGTTGTTGTTGCTGATGATGGAAATCCTGTTGATTTCCGGCCCCAGATAAACGTACACGCTTGGCATTTGGCTCATTGGCATTCATTTTTGTTGTTGTTGCTGCTGTTGTTGTTGTTGCTGTTGTTGTTGCTGCTGCTGTTGTTGCTGCTGCTGCTGACGTTTGTTATCCGATTTATCCTCCTGATCATCATCGGTAAGAAATTCACGCTTGGGATAGGGTATGGGGCAACCAGCAAAGACATCCTGCGTTGGCAAGGGCTCCTCCTGGAAATACTGATCCTGCATGGCCTGCTCAGAGGTTATGCGCTTGTTGGGATCCATTAGCAATAGCTTTTGTAGTAAATGGAAGGCTTTGCTATCTGGTTTAATTTTATGTCGTTCCATATACTTGGCCAGTGAACAGGCCGAATAGGTGGAACGTTTAAAGTCCTTGGTTAAAGTATGATGCTCGGGCATTTTCTTAATATCCTCCCAGTCCTTGTCCTGGGGAAAACCCATGACATTGAAAATACGATCCAGTTGATCATGATGATAGGGATTACTGGTCTTAATGTCCTCCTGTCGGCAGTGGAATATAGGCTCGGAGGTAAGTAACTCGGCAAAAATGCAACCAATGGCCCAGATATCTATGGCCTTGGTATAATGTCGTGCACCCAGCAGCAATTCCGGCGCACGATACCAAAATGTCACCACCACCGGATCCAAATCGGCCAAAGGTTTTAGAGGTGCATTGAAAAGACGAGCGAATCCCATATCGGCTATTTTGACACGCCCCCGCTCATTGCCATCACCCATGACCAAAATGTTAGCCGGCTTCAGATCGCGATGCAAGACCCAATTGCTGTGCAAATAATGTATGCCATCCAAAATCTGATACAGCAGACTCTTGACCATGCCACGTGGCACAACCACCTGCTTCTTGGTGGCCTTGGCTGCCCGATGAAATTTGATTATGTGCCACAGATCATGCTCCGCATAGTCTATGAGTAGGAACACTTTACGATCGTTGTGGGAGAGGAATACACGAATCAGTGTAATCACATTCTGATGCTTCAGTTCACGCAATAAAGCAATCTCACGGCAGGCGGACATGGACAGGCCAGTGCCATCGATTTGCTTAAGGGCATACTCCTTGCCATCGCTGTAAGAGAGAAACATTAGATTCCTTATAACCCGGCTGGTTAGCTTAGGCTTACCTCGTCTCCTTCCACTTGGCCTTGTACACATGCCCATAGGTACCACGACCCACCTTGCAGCCCTCGTAGTTAAATAGATCCTCCACCTTGGTGCGCTCCATTTGGGTTTTCATTTTGAAATCATAGTCCATTTTGGTTTAAGGTTGCCGGGATACCCGTGGGTATTGTGGTCTTAGTTGGCCGCCCACTTTTGGGTAAGGGTGGAAATCGCCAAGACTAATTGGTTACTCGTTCAATGAGTTATAGTACGTTGATTTCCTGTAGGAAATCCACAATATGTCGGTCTGTGTCTATGTTTTCCTGCTTCAGCACAGAGCAGTATTTCTAGAGGGAAAGATTGCTCTGCCGCCACAAACTTAACAGCGAAATAATCAGCTGTTTTTTGTTATTATCGCTCTCTGAGTACAGTCAAGACAATGTCCGTCTCGCTCTAACCACCGTGTTTTCCTATCTGTGTTAAAAGACCTTAGCAACATGTTGAAATCGCTGGCAACATTTTAAAAGTATCCACTCGACGACAAGCGCCAACGCTGCAACATTTTAAAAGTATCTCAACTCGTACTGTTACTTAACAGCGCCTCATTTTGAGAGCCGTCTCAATCTTCCCCTCTATCTCTCTTCCTCTGTGGCTACAGCATGTCTTGTTATCGAATACGTCACATGTATCGAATGTTTTTTTTTGTTTATTTACTTTCTGCCAGTGTGGCTTCACTTTCTGCCAGTGGTGGCTAGTGATGTGCAAATTTCGATAGCCTAAGTCACTGTGACTACACATAATGTTATCGATATTTATGCCGCCCAATTTAAAATTAAATAACGGATTTTGGTATTTTGTAAGAAAGTTTTTGATGTGAAACATCTTTAATTTCGGTACGATGATTTTCTAGTAGGGGTAAAATTCAATTTGAAAATAACGCATAACGCCTAACGCATAACTTGACCAATGTGGAAAGGCAGTGCTGGAACGCAATCAATCGCCTGGCCAACCGTGACATTTCAATTAAATTTCATATTAGTAGTAGTCTAGCACAGGAAAGGGATCTGGGATCTAAGATAGGCTGGGTTACGGGATTTGGCCTTAGATGTTAGACTGGGATCTGGTTCTGGATCGGATTGGGATTAGAGATCTCGGATCTGGGATCAGAAATTTTAGATTAGTGATCTGGGATCGGGGATTAAGGATCAGAGATGTAAGTCTATCACGGGAGAGGGATCTGGGATTAGAGATCAGGGATCTCGGATCAGTGATCTCGGATCTGGGATCTTGGACCTGGGATCACAGATCTGGGATGAGTGATTTGAGATCAGGGATTTGGGATGGGGGATAAGGAGTCTGGGATTAGGGATCTCGGATCAAGGATCGGGGATCATGGACTAGGGATGGGAGATCAGGGATCTGGGACCAGGGATCAGGGGTGGGGGATCTGGGATTTGGGATGATGGATCAGGGTTTAGGGGTCTGGGATCTCGGATCAGGAATCCTCTTGATGATTAAAAATATATTAATTTTATGTGCGATTTTAAGAAGACTCGAATATACTCAACATTTGATTAAACCCACAAAATCTTGAGCTGGACGATGCAAAATAAGTCGCAACTGATCAAAAAAGCGGGTTCAAGAATAGTCGCAGCTATTCAGAAAAAAACTCTTTATAAGTATTTTAATCAGACGGAGGACTCGAATGCGATCAGAAATTTCATAAAATACTTGCTTGGAATCATTCTATAAAGTTTAAGTCCTG
The DNA here is from genome assembly GCA_018904225.1 of Lordiphosa mommai. Lineage (NCBI taxonomy): Eukaryota > Metazoa > Arthropoda > Insecta > Diptera > Drosophilidae > Lordiphosa > Lordiphosa mommai. The sequence continues at coordinate 77,891 of JAEIFT010000472.1, forward strand.
CAAATCTCTAGAGATTTTCGTATGCGCAGTGGGCCAAAAGGAATAAAACGGAAACGATTCAGAATTTTTTTTTAAATATTTTAATTAGTTCGAAAGCCCACACAATAAAATTATGTTTGTTAAATTATTACTCGGATATATTCCTTAGATATCTCACTCTTAAGACCATATTTTCGATGGTGTACCGTTAAACCGCTTCAAACGAAATTCAATGCATTTTGCAGTTAATGCGCTCTTTAGTCATATAATATGACTCATATAAACGCTGGTTTATGCTATAAATCTGAGAGAAGAACCAAAACTGCATCGGTACGATGATTCAGTTGTTTTCAATCTTTTCGGTTCCAAATCGGTTCTCGAATACCGAATATATATATAAATAAATTCAAATTATACGTTTCGGTTACGGATCTGGTTCTGAGTTTGAATCGGTTCTTTTCGGTAAAGGGTTTCGGTTTGATTGGATAACATTTAAGTATAATGGGTTTTATCTTAAACAGACCATTGATGGAGAGTTCGGATTTGGCCAGTTCCAACATACATATAAGAGAAAAAAGCCCAAGTTTCATCCAGTAAGTTCTGAAACTGAGGGTAGAGATAGCTTAGAACCAGTAAAGAAAAAGATACACAATTCAACTCGTCATGCTTATTGCGAATATAAAATATATATACTTTATGGGATCGGAAACACATCGTTTTATGCGTTACAAACATTAAGACAAAATTGTAATACATACGATATTATAATATATGTAAATACAAGGGAATAACAAGAGAAATGTTGTGTCTTCTCACTAAAAAAAAATAATAATGGTGTTCGATAGGAACATAAATTTTTTTAAAGGTATTTGAAGAAAGGGGGCTTGGCTGAGAGATGTAAACTGGATTAAAAGACATCATCGTAAATTTCAGACAAATTAACCGTCTATTTTTTTTTATTTTTTAAAGAAATCTTAAAATACAAATTATTTTAAAAATAATCTAGCTAGCACGGGTACTAATTGATTATTTTTAAAAGAAGGAACTGAGAAAACCTGTGTAAAATAATACTTTGTTTATTACGTGATCATATGACCAGCTCTGTAAGTAGTACACTCCGTATTGGTGGTGACTAGGTGATTATACAGACTTCTTCTCTCAGCATTATACAATTTTGTTATTATCCTAAGGACTCGTTCATCATTATAAACACTATCCGCCGGTGCTTCCAATACATTTCCTTTCACATACCAATTTGAGTCACGAAAATGTTTCTTAACTCTGGCACGTAAGTCCGCTCCACTAAATACGGGTTTACGATATAGTTCATTCATATTTTTATGTCCATATTTTTGAAGTATACGCTCCACTGTGCTATCAACTTGATCTGTTCGACAGTAATACATATACCAGAGCTTTCGTCGAGGCGAACGTACATCCGTCAGTCTTAGAACACCGAAATACTCCACAATAGTGGGGTCACATTCGGTGGGAGATTTCTCGGGATAAATCCAGCACAACTTTCTTATATACAGCTCCAAACGTTCATCGAAATTGGGATAGACTGAAGCTAAGGCTGTAGATGAAAACCAAAGTTGATTAGTGATTCATTTTTATAGTTTTCTTGTGATTTTTTGTACCTTTGTTTGTAGTTACTTTTTCCATTTGGTTAGTACTTAGTCGTCACAGTTGTTATTCTCAATGAATGCTCAATGTTGATGTTTGGTCGTTTTTATGGCCAAAACTTGTTTGTATTTCATAAAGCTTGCAATTGAAAAGCTTTCAAACATTTCACCAGGCCAGAAAAGCTTTTAAAAGTCAGCTCGACTTTGGTTTACCTATTTATCAGTGTGAAAATTATTGTAACAAATTGTAACAAATGCAAAAATGTTTTTGAATCTTTATACGCTTTTAACAGACTTGCTTCCATATTCACTTTCGCACAAATTGAGCGATTTTAAAAACTGCGTTTCTAAATCGCAAAATTTCAAAAAAAAAGGAAAAATGAGAGTACGGTTTACGGATTATATGGCGAAAGCTATATATATTCTATATTCAAAACTGACTCTAACCCGATCCGAATCAAATTTTCATTTATGAGAAATTTTCACAAAAATTCGCTTATCTTTCGTATTGAAGCTTTAATCCGCTTTCAATGGTTATTAAAAATAAAAGCTTTCCTTTGACTGACGAAATGAATTTTAAGCTTTTTTATTGCATTTTCTTTCCTATTGAAAAATATAAGCAAGATTTGGCTATATAAACCAATGCAACCCAAAACTGAGTATTCATTAAAAATGACAGCTGCTAACTCAGACGAAAAAGTTACAACTTACCAAGGTAAAAAATCTTTACCAAATAATTATGATTAATTAACTTAACACATTTTGAATTTCTTATCTAGCTCTAAATTCAGTGTATCCCAATTTGGATGAGCGGCTGGTAAAAAGTTTAGGACGAATTTGTTATGCTTAGCCCCGAAAAACCTCTCACCGAATGTGATCCCACTATTGTGGAGTATTTCGGTGTTTTAAGACTCACGGATGTACGTTCGCCCCGACGAAAACTTTGGTATATGTATTACTGTCGCACCGATCAAGTTGATAAAACAGTGAATCGTATTTTTCGAAAATATGGACAAAAAAATATGAATGAACTATTTCGTAAGCCCATATTCAGTGGAGCGAGTTTGCGTTCTAGGGTTAAGACACATTTCGGTGAAATGAAATGGTATGTAAAAGGAAATCTTTTGGAAGCACCTGCAGAAAGTGTTTATAATGATGAACGAGTGATTAGGATAACAACAAATTTGTATAATGCTGAAAAGAGAAAACTGTATAATTATCTAACTGATAGAAATGAGCTTTATAACAAATATAATATTGGGATAATGTTTTGAGTAAAATATTAAATATTTTTTATTTTATTTTATATTTTAAATATTAAATATTTATTTGTATTTTAAGAATTAATATTTGTATAACAAGTCCAGGGAAGGAAAAATTAAGCTTTTTCTGTGATAAATATATTGGATATTGTGGATTTAACTAAAATCGAAAATGTTTTAATATTTTTTTTGCCAAAAAAAACATGTTTTCTGGTCAAAATAGTGGTGGTCGTTAATTTTGTTTTGACAGCTGATTGTTGTTGACGTGCTTGGCATCATGTTAAGTATGGAAAAAAAACATAAACATCGATGATTTTCAAGCTTCATAATCACGGACATTTTATAGCTGCTTTTTTTTTTTTTAAATTCTGAATGATTCTCAAAATTCCTGGCTGTTGCGTGAAGTAAAAAAGAAAACTCTGTGCTCGATAGCTTTAAAACTGAGGCTGCTTTAACTTTAACGGCTTTTCTTTAAATCTGGATGGATAGTAAAGTACCCCAGTCTTCTAAAGGTACGAAAAAAAAACAACCGATTAACTCATTTCTCTTCTGTTCCAAACTCTTCGAAATATGTAGCCCAAATAATTATAAAACCTCCAAGGACTAAGCTAAAAAGAATAACTAAAGTGCATCTTAGTCGGGATTTACACGATGAAGTAAACTTCATGATGTTTTTGAAAAAGCTCTTGCTTGTAGGAAAGAGGCGTAGAGGGGCAAGCTACCCCACCACACCTCTTACCCACAAATAAAAGCTTTTTGAGAAACTTCATGAAGTTTGCTTCATCGGGTAAATGCGGAATAATTGTTTCAGAATGCGTAAGATTTTTTTAAGCAGAGGTCAAAACCGAAACGAATAACGAGTATGCTATCGGTAACTGATTTTGTCAAGTGCTACATTTCGGATACGATTTTTCTAGGGTTATGGAATATCGGTTACGCAACGGTTAACCTAACGGTTTAACGTTTTATTTAACCTAACAGTTTAATGTAGCTTATGGAATATTGGTTACGTAACGGTTAACGTCACGGTTTAATATAGCTATACTCCGCTTTTCTAATCCAATTTCTAATCTCTGCTTTAAAGGTTACATTTTCAGCTTATTAACTTACTTAATGGTTTAATTCGATAAATTTGAGTGTATAATTTGGAATTAATGAACAACATTTTTTGATATACTCAAAAAGCTCCATTTCACAAAAACTTCATAATGAATTTAACTTTAAATTTCAAATCGGATAACTTATACATGGAATGATCTATTAGATTTGTACAAACTCCAAACGATCGATCGTACATCTTGTATGGTTCTTCTTTCAAAAACTCTAGGGCGGCGCTTTTTGATCATTATAACGCTTGAACCAATCATGCTGTAATTTTATATAATTATAAATCCTTGTTCGTTCCTCGTCATACAAATCCTTAACAATTTTCAGAGTACGCACATCATTGAAATTACTTTCGGGTGGCGCCTCCAAGAGATTTCCCTTCACAAGCCAATGTCGACTAAGAAAATGTCTCTTTACATTATACCGCAAATTAGCTCCATTATACAATGGCTTGCTAAATAATTCAAAGACATTCTTTTTACCATATTTCTGACGTATCTCAATTAGCATCTTATCCACATAGGAGGGATGGCCACAATACATGTACCAAAGTTTACGCTGAGGATTTTGTACATCCTTAAGACTGAGCAGACCAAAATATTCTATTTCAGCAGAATCACAAGACTTTGATTTCAAATAAAACATGCGTTGCAAATACATTTCCAATTTATTGCCAAAACTCTCATCGATGGTAGCTGGAAAAAACATTTTATGATTATTTTTTTTTGTATGAGTCACATATAAAAATTTACCCATGGTGTCAAGCTTTCCGGCTTGGCTATCAACAACAGACTGATGAAATTTCAATGGGTTACAAAACTGGCAAAAGTATCGAGTACCTTAGCAAGCTTTTCAGTCTTAACATTTGAATAATACTCATACGATGTATACGGTCCACCGTTTCATTAACTTGATCGGTTCGACAGTAATAAATATACCAGAGCTTTCGAAGGGGCGAACGTACATCCGTTAGACTTAAAACACCGAAATTCTCCACAGTTGTAGGATCACATTCGGTGGTAACTTTTGAGGGATAAATCCAGCACAAACGTCGCAAATACTTCTCCAAACGCTCATCCAAATTCGGGTAGGCTGACGTTAAAGCTAAATTGGTAGATCAAATTGGGTTTAGTGTTTGATTAAGTGTGCTTATTATTTTGTACCTTTCTTTGTAATTATTTTAATCATTTGGTAAGTACTTCTCATTCTCAGTGTCTACTCAATACTGTGGTTATTTCGTTGTTAAAGTCATATTTTGGTAATATTTCATAAAGCTTGCTATAGAAAAGCTTACTAAAAAGCTTTAAGTAACCATAAAGATTATCAAAATCAAATTACTGGGGTGTTTTGTACAAATCATATGTTTTTGATCGAGACGGAGTTGGGTGTTCTGATTCGGCTCCAAAATCGGTCAGTAGACATTCTTCTTCTTAGTATCTGCCTAAAAGAACTACTGTGCCTACTGGGATTTCCAATAAATCTTCTCATTTGGATTTCTCAACACCTTACAGAGAACTGCAGCGGTGTTTTGCAAATTTTTTGCCACCGCAAAATACACTCCCTAATTATTTGAGCCGATCTAATGTATATTTATCTACAAAATGCAGCGCGTTAGTTCTTTAAGAACAAAAATCATATTCTGCTTAAGGCCTGATCTCAGATGAGATACATTTTATTTTCGGTATTCTGATTTCAAAGCACTGCAAAAGTGTTTCTATTCATATGAAGCATTGTGGCGAAAATAATTTTTATGTCATCTGAGAATAGGTCTTTATGCGGAAATTAAATTTTTCATTTTCAATATCGTACCGCATTACTACAACATTTCAATATCGTAGACACCGCATTACTACCGCATTTTTCAAATCGAAATTTTCAGAAGTAAAATATATACTTATGAATACGTAGCTCAGAGGGCTGTTGGATCAGTCAACTAGATTTATTTCTGATTACTTGTGTTTAATTCTAGAAAATGTATTTTTAAATTTTTTTTCCTTTAAAATTTAATGTATTCTAGTCTTCCAGTTTTAGAGCTTCATACAGATATTCTTCACAGTGTTTTTTCACTGCATACTGCTAAAACATCCAAACTAGATGGATCGAATAGCTATATATATAGATGACAAAAATTTCCTTAGGTTGTCCCATTGTTCCACCTTGCACTCACGCATATTTTTAACGATACATTAAAAAAAAAAGATATTAAAAAAAAACAATAATTTAATGCAATGGATTTAAAAAAAAAAAAAAACGAGTTCCAGGTTTGGAAACCAAACTTTATACCCATATACACTCTGAGCTACGTACACACATTTTGAATATGCTGCTAAAAATAAATATAAATTTAATGCAGTAGGAATTCGGTGTCTACGATATTGCAATGCGGGAGTATGCGGTTTTACGATATTAAAATTCGGTCATTGCGGTAATGCGGTATATGCGGTACACGCGGTGATTGCGGTGTAAGTATAATTTATTTTTATTATAAGTATACTCAGAGTCAAAAAAGCAAAACCACATGCAGTTCTAACTTAGTTATCTTAGTTATACGGGGGGTGTCCTGAAAATCTCTAGTGGTTTTTGTATAATGGCTTGTACTTCGAACTAATACTTTTTGACTGCATATGGAAAGTGAGTGCATATTCTAAGTGTATTCGGTAACCTCTGGGGTACCTCAAGATATTCACCTTACTTTTATCAGGGCTGCAAAGTTCCTAAAAATCGGGAGGAGTTCACTTCAGGGTTCGAACCTAGATTTAGGTAAACTAAGATGAATAGCGATACAGTAAATCCGAGGACTTTGTTCTTAAGATACCAATTTTTTGATTTTAAAGTGAAAACTGTTATATTTTTTTTTCAAAAAATTTGTTTTTCATATTCAAATATCACTAGCTTGCAGCATTTTCGATACCGAGCATATGGCAGCCGATCCCGATGTAAAACCGTCTGCTACGCCCGAAAATCAAGACCAAACATTTTTAAGTGAAGCCGTTTTCGAGAAGTAGCGAAAAAGCTAGATTTTCGATTGGGAAGAAAAGTAGCTTAAGAATGATGTGGATATTTTAAGTAATGGCTGTTCTTTTCAAAGCAAAGTTTGCCAAAAAAAAAACTGTAATAACGCCGGATTAAAAAGAGGTATATATATGATTAATAGCACAAGAAAATTTATCCGTTTTAAAATCAACAAGTCATTACTGAAGATATTCACATTATTCTAAAGCTACTTTTCTTCCCAATCGTAAAACCAGCTTTTTCGATATTTCTCGAAAACGGACCCACTAAAAAAATTTGTTCTTGATTTTTGGACACAGCAGACGGGTTTACTTCAAAATCGGCTGCCAAATTTTACGGATCGCAAAATTTTTCTAAATTTGTAAGCAAGTGTTATTAATTGAAAATGTTCGATTTAAAAATAAATTTTGATAATATTTTTTTAATAGACCCATGTGTCTTCTAATTTACTACATTTACAGTTATTCGATATTATTGCGCTTTCTAAACTTATGGACCGAAAACTTCAGAAATTACCCTGTCTGAGTGCAGTCGGGTTCCAGTGTTTCTAGATGGTATCTGATTTTGTCATAGAAATTTTCAGATCGAATAATTTGAGTTTCCAGCTGCGTGTGTGGCACATTATTCTGAATATTCTTCAGTTGGCAGTGATTCTCCACCTTAAGACTAAGACTTGAGCAAGGGATTTATTTTCAACTGCACTATTTAGAGTTTGAAAAGATATTGTTTGTGATTCTCTCGGTTGAGGAACCAACTTTAATATGATATCCGACATTTTTCATCGGTGTATTATCTGATGGCTTAGAATCCAGTAAATACTTGCGTTTTTGATGTGCTTACGTCTTCTACTGCTTCATACTCTCAAAGATAATACTTAAACTTATGGATGGCATATATATGGCGAATATTGTGTTGCACATAATTAATAGTATTTCAAATCTTTAAATGTTTTTACGACTTTAATTTGGAAAATCATAGAGAAAAGTGAAAATTTTCTTTTAGAAAGCAGAATGTTCGAAAACGGAGAACCATGGTTCAGCTTGATTCAAAAACCATGTTATGAACCGAACCGATGGTTTAAAACCTCCATGAACCATTAAACCGAACCAGACTCAATTCTCGAACGGCTTGCATCCCTGAATTTTCACCCTATATACCATACCAAGTGAACAGTTCTAAAACGCTTTAATCTAATAATATTCTTAATTTATTTATTTGGAATTATTTGTTTAACCATAGTTAAAATTTTCAGTCTATTGCCCAATCACCAATGATTGAAAACCCCACTCACTGCACTTTCATTTTTATTTATTTAGAAATATCATTAATATATTATATGCATTATGTATAATTTATCATTTAACGATGCATATAAATATTACATATACGAATGTAAATTGTAAGCATTTAAAGGTAAGAGGGGTCAACAGAACGTGTTTAAGATTAAGAAACGGTACCAGAGATAAACCATGTCGGTTATTCAAGTAAAGCAAATGGAGAACTGTTGGGTGTTATATGTCTAGAGCTATATCATAATCATAGAGCGATATATATACATATATATATATCGACTTATTTTGGGTCAGATTGGTGTTGTTCTTCTTACAGTGTAGTTGAGCACGGAATAGCGCCTGCTAGTCCGTGTCGAGAGTTACAGTTTTAGAGCTATAAGTTACGGTTATTGTTTGTTTATTATGTATATGTACTTGTAAATTGTTCAATCTTCCTGTGAGATCATTTAAACGTTAGTCCAAACACAAATCAAATCAATTCGAATTCTCCACCTGCGCTAACAGCAAACAAATTAACATAGATATTTGAAATTGTTTCTTTAAATGGCATTTTCTTTTCACACACTCATATAAATTAGATGATGAAGTTACGTTAAGGGGGGAAGGGGGGTCCTAAGATTAAATCGTAATCATTTTATGCTTGCAATAAGAAAGCAAAGTCTTTGCGAAACGAGTTACAAAAAAATTACAGCAATTGTAAATCTTAATTCTCCACTAAACTTAGGTTACTTAGGTTACCTACCGCTGTGTGTGTGTGTGTGTGGGTAGGTATTCAGGGGAGTTTCTAAAATATATATATAATATATATATTAACTATGTCTAGGATTTGCACATTCAAGATTTAGAGAAACAACAAACTTAAACTAAGTGTAAAATGGTTTTCTACGGCCATCGATCGGTTGGGTTTACTTGTTTAGCAGAAACATGAGCAAGCTGTAATGGGAAAGACATTAAAAAACGGAGAATCCCAGGGTAACAACTTGGCCTACTCACCGAAAGTTGATGCCTTTGTTGGCCAACATGCGATTGCATTCGCTGGAACCCGTAAGCCCAGTACCATCTGGCAAGGGTAGCACATAATAATCACTCTCAGTGCTCTAGAAAATTTCAGATTAGTTTTACATTTTATTTAAGCTTCTTAAGATTTAACCCACCGTCTCTGTGAAGTCATGTTTGTATATCTGTGTGGTCACCTTCATGTCCGAGAACGGACCCTTCAGCGCAAAGAAATGTATGCTCATGGGTGTGCTGGTTTTCGTCTTCAGTATCAGCTGATACGTAATGGTTCTCTCATTGGACTGATGTGGATCGCGTTGGCTGTTATTAATGCGCGCCTTAACCACCCATTGCTGATTGAAGGCCGAGAAGCGTGCCGTCTCATAAAACAGCTTGTGTACATACTCATCCGTGCGATAAGGTTTCATTTGTAGATCTGCGGGTATAGAAATTATTATAGTTATTAAAAAACATTTTACTCTATTTTCTTACCATTGAAAATAATCTTCTCGTAGCTTAGCAGATCAATCAGTGTATTAAACATTTTCTTTTCCTCCTTTATCATCACATCGTGAGCTTCTAGGGCGGCCATTACCTCATAGCCCGACTTTTGTGGATGCAAACAATTGCGTTCGTGTTCGGTAGCTATAGGAAGAAAAATATGAGAATTGTGATTATGCTTGTTCAATAAAGCCAGAAAATAAATGTTCTGCTGTCTACATTTTTTTCATTTTTAACAAATTTTATATCATTTACCTATCATTTCAGTCAAATTGTTGATATTATCCTAACAGAAAGCTAAGAAGTGGGAATCGATCTCCTTATCTTAAATCCCGAAAGCTTATACATAATCCTGACGGCATAAGACGGGACTGGCCAAAACCCTACGGTTGAGAAGGGACTTTACGAGCATACATTTGGAAAAATTGGTATTGTGAAAGGGATCTAATGATTCTTTAGTTTAAGTGCTCTAGAAGTTACCGAGTTCACGTAAAAAAAGTTCACAAAATCGTTTTTACCGACTGTAAAATAAATTTTTAAAACAATGCTAATGTAATTTCTAATAATGGGATAATTAGATTTCGGAGAAATGAAAAAAAAACATGATTCAATAAATCACAAATTATTAATTTCATTTTAATAGTGTAAAGGACTAATTTAAAGGCTCATATTTAGTAGCTTTATTTTAATATATATCTTTTTTCAACATTGGTACGGCTTTTTGAAATTTAAGTTGAAGTAACTCAGCTAACCTTTTAAAGTAGAAGCATATAAAAATAAGGTTTAAACCAGTTGGGAATCTTTGGGTTCGGTTCCTTAATCCTCTGAACCAAAGGTTTTAGTTGGAACCACGGTTCAATATAAAAAAAAAAAAAAAGGTTGTTCTTACGAAACAGTTTAAAGAAAATTAATTAGTCATTTTTAAGATCTGCCTAAAAAAATTTGATTTGGTTCCGACCTTCCGAACAAGAGAATAGGGAATTAGGGAATAGCACGCGGGTATCTGAATGGAGCGTCCTCGAATAACCCTCCTTCTCAGACCACAAGTACATTCGATTTAAGGTGCAGTTCGAATACAAGAATTTAAAAAGTCTTAAAATTTGTGTATCAATCCAACAAGCCTCAGAGATTAAACTATTTACTAAATTGCGATATCATATTGAAAGAGCGAAAGGAACCCGAGATCGAGTTGGAAATTTCTTTGATAAACTAAATTCAATCCCGACTGCTTCTGATACAAGTCTATTTGAAGCTAAAATCAAGCACATCAGGGATGCAAACCGGTTCCGAACCGAACCAAACCGCTCATTCGTGCTCGTAAACCGATCCGAACCAGCGTCTGTTTAAAAATGCTGAACCGAACCGAAAACCGCAAAATAAAACGGTTCGGTTCATTTCATCGATGAGTTTTATGACGTTAAGAGACTACCTTGAGACAAATATATTTATAATTTTAGAAAATTGTATTTTTAACAACGCTTTAGCTCTTATTTTTCCTGAAAATTACTTTTTTGAGACTTTCGATGGAATTAATGCATCCATTGAGGATGCTCACGCCTCTATCAAAATGTAGAGTTTTACAAACTATCTTTTTAAAAATATGTTTCTGTCTACTGAGGGGTTGCAGTCGGGTTCCAGTGTTTCCATCTATTTGAGTTCATTTTATGCAATTGACGGGTCTTTTCTAATTTTGCATTCTTTCCTTGAAAGTTTCAGATCGAATAATGTGAGTATTATCTTACTTTAGCAAGGGAATTTTTTATCTACACTATTAAGTTTTAGGAAAGATATTATTCGTGTTCCACTCGGTTGTGGAACCAACTTTACTATGATATTTTACATTTGACTTCCGTGGATGATCTGATGGCTTAGAATCCAGTAAATACTTGCGTTTTTGATGTGCTTACGTCTTCTACTGCATTTATACTCTTAAAGATCATACTGAAACGTATGGATGGAGACTGCAAATTAGAGGTGGAGAACTATCGATAGTCAGCACCATCGATAGTCAACGATAGTTTTTTGAAAACCATCGATAGTCCACGATAGTTTTCGATAGTATGGTGATTAAAACGCTCATGCTTAAAAATTTTAAATAATTTATTAATAAACGAACTTTAAAATAGTTTTCGTCACTTTTGGTTTTAACTTTGGCATTAATATTGCGTTGTGGGTTCCGATTAGATATATGTATCACATAATTTTTTAGAAACTCTGATGCTTGCTTTCAAATAATTCTGGAAATCGTATTTTTTAAACCTTCACGTGGCCCAAGCGTCACCAAGCCGAAGCTTGTTATGCGCGAACGCCAGGCAAAATAGCAGCCCACCTCCCGCCGAACCGACAAAAAAGCGCGTAGGAAAACACTAAATTAAGGCAAACTACGGGCTATATTCAATACATTAAAGGAAGAGTTTCTTCTAAGCTAATTACTCGGTAGAGTTTATTGTAATCCGCACAAAGGACACGAAACGGCTCATGCATGCATAGCATAGTTAGTAGTACAACGTTTTAGAGATTAGGGGATTAAGTTACGAGTCTATTTAAATGAAACACTAAGATTAATTTGACTAATCAACTCTGATCTAAACTCATCATTTGGTAAATAACGTTTTTGAGTGCCATTATTTGTATCTTATTTAAGAGCTACCCATTTAGTGATGTGTAAAGCTTGCAAATAAACTATCTAAAACTATCGATAGTAGAGGGTAGCGCTCAACCATCGCTAGTGCCGATAGTGCCATCGATAGTTCTCCACCTCTACTGCAAATCCGACTTTATACAGTGTTGCACATAAATAATACTATTTTAAAGTGCTTTAATTCTTTTTACGACTTTAATTAATCGAAAATAGTAGATAAAAGTCTACATTTCCTTAATAGTAACATGTTCGGAAACTGAACGTGAACCACTAAACCAAAAACCATCATATGAACCGAACCGGTGGATTTAAGCATCCATGAACTATTGAACTGAACAAGTCTTTACTCTCAAGCGATTTGCATCCCTGGTAGGCATTATATCTTACTTGATGAAATGCGCGTACAATTAACTTATCCAAAAAGTTAAAACATTTTTAATGAATGTTCTCGTGGACAGTTTTTGAAGGAATCTATTACATCATTGATAGATTTTATATTTGGTATTTGTTGATTGCTTCCTATTGCAATCAGACGTAGTCATTAAAAATTAAATTTTGAATAATCTTATTAGGAATTTCTATCGATTGTAAAATTACTGGATCTGGAGTGAGAATTTGGGGTCGAATATCTTGTGCCAAGCACAATTCTTCTTCAAAGGTCTATTGTCAAGGGGTATTCTACGATAAAAATGCGAAAAAATTTGGAACAATATTTTTGGGAGGTCAAATTAGAGAATCTCAAAAATTCCGGAATTTTTTTAATCTAGACTTTTCTAATACGCGGTTTAAAATTACACATAGATTCTTCTTCCTCAATAAATTTTTACAACCCACCCGAATTCCTTAAATCTTGTCGAAAATGAAAACAGCAACAGTTCTGATATTATTTTTCAACTCACTCTCATGATACGGTCCACGCCATTGACATCCAATGCGATGATATTTGCATTTTGTGGGCCGTTCCTGGCATTCGTGTTGCTCATGGCGTTCCAGAGATTTGTATGGGAACTCCTTGTTGCAAAACTGGAAGTGGAAAAAGTTGTAGGATTAAAGTAAACTGAGCAAAAATTCAGTTCCGCAAAACGTATGCGAAAGTGGAATTGGTAGAAGAATGAAACCATACCTGACACTCACTGGGCAGCTCCGAGGCTGCCTTCTCCACAGCTAGATTACGGGAAGCAGTGCTTTTGGATATTTCTACACGACAATTGGGGCAAGTGGCAATCTGATCCCGCAGACTAGACACACAAAGGAATATGAGAAGAAGAAGGTGTTAGATTAAATAAAAAAGGAAAGAACTAATTTTTCCAGGAGTTTAATTAGCGTGTTTCAATTTCATACCGTCCATCCGCCAAAAGATGGGTAAAACAGGCGGCGCACATCAGATGACCCATTTGGCACTGCAATTAGACAGAGCAGAGAGTGGAAAATGGGAAAAGTTTTAGTTAGCTCATATCAAAATGAGACAAAGGTGAATTTTGATTTAGTTTATATGGAAAACAAAAATATTATATAATTTTTTATGCATGATATTTTCAAATAAAAGTGGAATAAAAATTAACCTGCAATTAAAGAAAAAAGAAGAAAAAGTTGCTATTAGTCAAAATTACGGCCTTGTTGCAAGAAGTTCTTTGTGTGTTTGTGTGGAATGGACGGGGTGTTTCAGGGAAATGGATACTTGGTGGTGGGGTGATATGTTTTGGTTTTTTAGATTTCCTTGATGGTTTGGTTGTTGTTGAAATAAAAACGCTATTTTTTGTAGTTGGTTTTCTTTGCATTTTCAAGTGGAAACTTTTTTGCAATTTATTTTTCATGTTTTTTTTTAGTTTTAGTTTTTTTTTGGTACATTTCGGAATTTCATTTTTAAGGCTACGGAATGGAAACTGCTTAGCATTTACAATTATTATTATTATTCATTTTTTTTTTTTGTTGGTGTTTTTGTGTGCTTACAAAGGTTACGGACTTAACTAAGATTAATCATTACAGAGAGATAAGATAGATAAGACAGATGGTTAGAGTCTATAAAATCATAAAAAAAAAACAGTTTGATTTTTATTTTCGAAAAATGTTCGTTTTTATTGAAGCCAATTTTGGGGTGAAAATTAAATACTTGAAATAATGTGTTATGAGGGGCAGCAATTGATGAAACGTTCATAATAAGCAACCAGAGAGGAGGGTGGGAGATTAGGGTGTATAAGATAAAGGCAGCGTACAAAATCGTAAGAAAAGGTCAGGTCTGCATATGATAAGGCACCACCAACCACCCCGCAGGGAACCTTCATTATATGCACATTTTTTTGGGTAACAGAATGCGGGCGACACAACGCGTCGTTTCGTTTTGTTTGTCAATTGTATCTTTGTTATTGGAATTTCTATTTACAGAATTAGCCAGAGGAGGAGACATGTGTGTGTGTATAGAGCTGCCTGTCTGCCTGTGGCTGATGACTATTTGTAGACTTGGTAGATATTTTTCAGTTCCATAGATAAGCGACTTTTTTGGGCAGTTTATATAAGCGGCATGTATGTGTGTGTGTGTGTCTTTATATAAGTATATGTTATGTATAAGGGAAGACTGCAGCTCTGCATCTCAACAATGTTGTTGCCAAGTTAGCTATTTTCAAGTCAAAGCTATTTTATGGTTATATACTCTTCCAGTATCTTTAATTTATCATAAGCAAAGGTTTACTGATTTTCTCACAAAAAGTTATATTTGGTCAAAACCTTTAACTGACCAAACCATTAGACGATAATTGTATGGAATCTATACGATATATATATCCGATTTTGATCAAATTCGACAAAATTGTGTTGAAACAGGTAATTTTCATGATAAACTAATATAAAGAAGCTTCTATAAAAAAATAAAAAAGTTTTTCTCACATAGACCTATTTTTACACCGATCGGTTGTATGGCCGCTATACGATATAGTAGTCCAATAGAGTTCTAACATATCCTAAGTTTAAAGAAGAGACTATAGAAATCAAAAAGTTTTTCTGACTAGAACTAGTTTTTCGACGGATTGTTCCTATGGCAGCTATAGGATATAGTCATCCGATTTTGATCAATTTTTCTAGAACTACGTGGAAGCACATAAAACTAAAATATACCACGATTGGTGACGCACCGTTGGAAAACAAAAAAGTTTTTCTTACTAGAACTAGTTTTTCGACCAACCGTTTCTATGGCTATATGTTATAGTCATCCGATTTTAATAAATTTTTCACGAATTCTGGGGAACCATATAAAACTAACATATACCTAGATTAGTGACGTTACGATGAAAAACAAAAAAGTTTTTCTCAATAAAACTAGTTTTTGGAATGACCATTTATATGGCAGCTATATGCTATAGTCATCTGATTTTGATAAATTTTTCTAGAACTACGTGGAGGCATATAAAACGAACATATACCAAGATTAGTGACGTTACGATGGAAAACCAAGAAGTTTTTCTCACTAGAACTAGTTTTTAAACGGATCGTTCCCATGACAGCTATAGGATATAGTCTTCCGACCCGGGCGTATCAAATTGCAAATTGTAGCCCTGATAAAAACGCTTTATTATACCCAGGAGGAAAGTGTTTTTCTTATCTCCAGAAAGAAATGCTTTCGCATACCCGAAAAGACTCAGAAAGAAACTCTTTATTAACTCTAGAAAGAAACGTTTCCATATCTTCGGGAAGAAACGCCTTATCTTTAGGAAGAAACGCTTGCTTATCTCCAGAAAGCAACACATTCTTATCCCACATAAGAGATTTTTCTTATCCCTCAAAGACACTTTTTTTATAGTCTGTACCAAAGGTACAAAACACTCTATGTAAATTCTTGTAACAGCCAGAAGGAAGCATCTCTGACCCTATAAAGAACATATGGTTCATTCCATGCGAACTCAGCCACCCAATTTTTTGTTCTGTTTTAAGAAAAACTCAAAGTATAACTCTATCGTGGGGATTTTCTAGAATATGTATACGGATATCCTTTACTAGAACAAAATTATTTCATAAAAATATCGGTTGGCCCTCCTTGAAAAAAAAGACAAAAAAACCATTAAATTTAGCTAAAATCCTACTTAAGAAAGGAATTTCTTGAACCTTTTATTTTTTCTCGGATAGAAGACATGAAAATAGTAGAATTTGGGTCGCTTGAATCGGATGCACCCTTACGATGCTATAATTCTTATAAGTTTTATGTTATGTTCTATCTCGCGATCTGTTAATGGTAATATTCTCAACGCTTAGAACTTCGAAACGCGAATAGTGATTTTTTTTAAATAGATTGTTAGGATCTTTACAGATTTAGCTACATATCTCGAACAATATTGAATATAGATTGGTGTAACCTTCAATAATATTTCAATCATCATTATTTATCGATCCACAATTCATCACTTTCCGATCAGATGAACGTTAGTAGAGTTGCCGCCCCAGCAATTTGAAAAAACCGCATATTTCCCAAAATTTTGAAGATAGATTGTTCGAACCTTCATATATTTTAAGTATCATTTCTTAAGATCCATCATTTACCGTTTCCTGATCAAATGAACGTTAGGTTATGAGACATGATAATCTAGTAGGTCTTTATGTTGTCTTGTTTTCATTGTGATTCCTGAATATGTTAAATCCCAGTTTTCAAATTGTTCATTTCTAAAAAGAACAAATTTATTCATTTCATTTAAATAGCTGGCAACACTGTTTCACTTCAAGCTATTTTGATCACAGCTATTGATAGATGGCAACCCTATTGAGAGTGCAGCACCCTCATTTAGAATGGAAGTGACAGTTGAATGAACTTCAAATTCAATTCTTATGCCTGTTGGCAATTTATGACCTATAATAACTGCAACTGCTCAAAAAACAAATCTCCCCAATGATATTCTTAACTGGTTTCGATACGATAACAACAACAACAATTGTTTACCCTCTCTCTCTCACTCGCGCACTTGCGCCCCAGACACAACAAACCCCAGCTGATGATGTTATTGTAGATAAGTAGAGAGGAAGAACCACAACAGAGTACAAAAACACACACACACATGCATGCATACACAGCGTGTAGGTAAGAGAAAAACACACGTAGAAGATCGACAAGTTTTATTTTATGCTTCAGGTATAATTTTTCTCTCTAATCCCAACTCACACACACACACACACGGTTACCAAACTGGTTAAACTGGTCGAGGGCAAACAACAAGAACCTGCATCAAAGTGTTGCTGCCCTTACCTAGGAGAGAGAGCTCCAGTTAGTCATAGTGCCAATTAAAAAAAAAGTATTTTCAAAATGCGTAGATAAGTTTGTAAAAAAAAAAAAAAACCCTACGAATTCCCCAGGGGCTGAACAGCTGACTGAGAGTGCGAGCGAGATAACGCATGTGTAGGTGCAGCAATAACAACAACAACGCAATAGCCAAAGCAAAACAATAACAGAGAGGAAAAATTGAAAAAAAAAAGAGATATGAAAATGATAATTAAAATAAATTTTCAATTTAGATAATATTTAAATTTCTGGGTTGGTCACGCAGAGAGAGAGAGAGAGAGAAAGCCAAGGCTTAAGGAATTACGTAAAGACCTTAACAAATTGTTTGTATTTGCTTTTAATGAATTTAATAAATTGCCACATAACGGAAGGCCAAAGAAAATTGTCTGAATGAAATAGAATGCGAGAATTAAATGACGAGCGAAGGTCTCTTTGTATGTATGTGTGTGTGTGTGTGAAAACAAACGTAAAAGTCGCGTTGTTAGCATATTTGTTGTTGTTTTTTTGGGTGCGGACCATCGCAACTGATGCTAAAAATAGGCCAACCCCAAATGCGACAGCAAATTTGTAAGAAAATTCACAATCAGTTTGTTGTGATTCCTTTTTTTTCCATGACGCAATAACGGAAAATTCGCTGCAAATGTAACTGCGCAAATGTCAGTAAGGAGTTGTTGGGGAGGGGGGAGGGGAGGGATGCCCAGAGCTAAGTGGCACAAACTGGGAAATGCAATGCCCAAAACTGCGAGGGTTGTTGCTTCGTTCTAAAAACGCAATAAAAAGTGCAGTAGATTCTGGCCAATGCGTAAAAGAGAGCGCACTATATTGCCCATACATACGTACGTATATGCTCTCTCATGCGCAGCAGCTACGTTGTGGGGGCTTGGTGAAGGGGGTGGGGGGGGTTCTGCCCTGCCTGGCATTGTTATTTTCAAGGCGACGTTTAAAGAGCGAGAGCACATACCCAAATACATACACACACACACGTGCTGATTGCGCTCTTGCTCTCGCTCCTTAAGACAGCTGTGCGTTGTGCTCTATGACGACAGCGACAGCGGGGGTGGGGTTTTGGTTTCTGCTTACAGCTGAGCTGCCTCGATTTGTTTGTATACAGAATGGCACACACACACACACACACACACGCACGCAAGCACACACAGTCTCACAGACAGACAAGATAGAGAAAAACATTTCCTTTTTTTTTTTCATCTGCTTTGAGGGGGCGACGCTGCACTCACCTGGTACATGGCCGTTTTGGGCAGATCCAAGCACACGGCACAGCACAGGGCAGTGGAGATGCGATAGGCCAGCTTCTCAGTGGTTCCAGCTGCAGCTGCGCTAGACATGGAGCCCCCCCCAGAGCTTGAGGAGGCGGCATTGGGATCCAGCAATTGCTTCTTGGACGGGGGTTCGCCACTGCTTTGCGTATCAAGTGGCACACCCACCACACCCACAGATGATCCAGACGAAGAGCTGGAGGAGGATGTGGATGCCTGCATTTGCATGGTCACCTGGTTATCCCCCAGCATTGGCAATGTGGAAGAGGGATTCTGTTGCACCGCAGAACTAGACGATTCTACTGTAGACATTTTTATTTTGTTTGTTCCGATCCCTCTCTTGCTCTTTCTCTATGTATATTTATTTATTTACTTTTGACTCGGCTGTTTTGTTACACAAACACATACACACACACACACATGCGATTGAAAATGTTTTCAATGCGTTTGCCCACACACAAGTTTCCAATTGAATTAATTAGTTCTCTTGCTCTCTCTCTCGCTTGCACGCATTCACACATACACACACAGAGACAACGGTAAGGCACACACTGCACTTTTGTCCGACTGCCTTTTTTTTTTTGATTTGGAGAATTTTCCTTAGAGTTTTCCTTTTGCGACCGTTACTCACAACAGTCAAGAGATGACTAAACCATTGAGGAAGCAATAGAGAAACAAAGTGCTATGGTCAGCTGATTATTTTAATGGAGCGCTACTTGAAATTTAAAATTGTTCCATCTCTAAGCGTTCTCTCATCGATAGCACGATGTATCGATAAATTATGTACGTCAAGATAGCGACGAATCGGAACGGTGAAAAATGATTATGTTATTTTTCAATTTTCTTAGCAATTACTTAACTAATTAAACCAAACTAAATTGGAGAATGTCAAGAATAACATAAACTATTGTTTTCTTTTAAGCGTCGGTAGATTTAAACATTGCAGGTATTAAAAATATCAAGTCAAAAAATCGCCTCCCGACATATGAGTAAAAATCTCAGTTCTGTGATGTTGTGCCGCATTGCACGTTATACCAACGTAAAGATGACATATTCAGGTGTATTTTAAGGAAAATATCAAAAAATTCTCCCCTCAGTTTTTGAGAAAATCGCTTTACAGTCATCCAACCTCAGAATTTCATCATACAAATTTCGCAAAAAAAATTATGTTGCCACATTTTTGTAAATATCTCCACTTCCTGATGTAGTGCCGCATTGCACGTTATACCAACGTAAAGATGACATATTCAGGTGTATTTTAAAGAAAAAATTGAGAATATTCTCCCCTCAGTTTTTGAGAAAATTCATTATCAGTAAGCAGACCTCGGCCGGTAAGTCACTTCTGATAAGCGCGGTACTGTAAAGTAAGTTCAGTGTGACCAAGAAAAATTCAGTGGCCTTCAGTATGACCTCAAAGTTCGTCGTTATTTTTTCCTGATGTTATGTCCCCTATGTACGGAAAGTCCCCTGATTAAAAATAATATTAGCTATTTTCCCTTATTTTTGTTGCCAATTGAACGATTTTTATGGTCATACTGAACGCCATCGATAGTTGAATTAGAAATTAACATTGGAACAGGGAAATTGGTCATATTATGCTTAATCAGGGGACATACCGTTCATATGGGCGCAACATTAGGAAAAGATAACGACGAATTTTAAGGTTAAACTGAATATCACTGCATTTTCTTGGTCACGCTCAGACCTGTTAAATGCTAGATTCTCACCGCCGTGATTTAGTCATCATAACACGATTTATCGGAGAGATGCGATAAAGTGACCTCATTGGCCACATTCTTGCATCCATTAAACAGCTGATATTGGTCTTCTTTACATTTACAATGTAAACAAAATGGGAATATAAATGAATTAAAGATGATGTTTTTATAATATATAATAATGCCATTAATACATATAAAATTTCACAACTGTTTTTTTTCATAAATTGTACAACCAGGCAAAGAATTATCGGTACCGGGAAAGCTAAAAAAGCTAGATGCAGTTACATTTATACCCGTTATTTAACAGAAGTATCTACATGACAATTATCTCCTAACATTACTCAAAATTGAGCGTCGTTTCAGAGTGGCTCTCTATGTTATAATCTCTTTGACGGTACGTGTATGATGTCATCATTTTATAAGTTTTGAAAAAAATCACCATAACTGTGGAATTCAGATTTTTGCTCGCGTTTAAAAGTAACGGTTTTTAATCCTGTTAATAACATATAATGTTACAGAAATGTTAGGTTTTTTTTAGTATTTTCTGTTATGCTATAATACTGGTTCTCATGCGCTCAAATAGTGGGCTCTGGTATTTTTTAGTGCTTTTCAGCTCATCGCTGCTGTAAAATGTAAGAATTAAATTAATTCGCTTAAATTGTTTAAGAACTTGGTAAAAAGTTTATTAAATTAAG
Organism: Lordiphosa mommai; assembly: GCA_018904225.1. NCBI lineage: Eukaryota > Metazoa > Arthropoda > Insecta > Diptera > Drosophilidae > Lordiphosa > Lordiphosa mommai. The sequence goes on from JAEIFT010000472.1 coordinate 99,250, forward strand.
TGCCACAAGGTGTAAATTGCTAATACAAAAACCAATTACGACCCCCAATTTCAAATAAGGCATTCTGCGGCCCGAAAATGTAGCTGTATGAGTGGCTTGTTTCCTGTGTGTGTGTGTGTGTGTGTGTGTGTGTGTAGCTCTGCTCTTAAAAGTTAATACAACAATAATTATTTACAAAGACCGGCAAAATACAACAACAACAACAATAACAGAAACCACAACAAAATGGTTTGCCCAATTGCGTCTTAAAGAATTGTTGACAACAAATACACAAGTACAAATGCCAAAAACACAAAAGAAACGGTAAACCAAAGCAAAGGAAATATTATCTGTTTGGTCTCCCCTAATGCATTCTACGACCTTTGGCACTTGTTGTATGCCCTTCAAGCAGAATTGGCGACTTCTTTTTTTATTGCGTCTCCAAAATTAATTGCAGCTGTTTCCACTCAACAACAACAACAACAGCAACAGAAAGTGCCTTCTTTATGGTCTGCTTCTGTTTGGCCAAAAGCAATGACAACTAAACAAGATAGAGCAGTCTTTTTATATTTAACAGTCCCTGATCCAGCTTTGCAGCCAGCTGTTTTACATTTCCACATTTTTGGCCTGGCCTTGTGGATCCTATGTTGTGACTGACTTCCTTTATGTGGGAGCTGTTCCCCATGTTAATGTTGTTCTTGTTTATGTGCCTGCTGCTGCCCACCAGCTGTTGGGTCCAAGTCCTGTTGAGCTTGTATGTGTGTGTGTGTGTGTGTGTGTGTGTTTTCATTTGCGTGTGTATAACAACGCCAATTGCTTTGGCTTCGCTTGTGGCATTCAATTGGGTATATCCTGCAAAATGTCTACCTTGACGCACAGTGGAACAGTACAAGTCGAAAATTTCATGAATAATTTATTAACTGGTGAGCCAAAGTGCGACAAAGGACGCGTTCAGCAGAGACACTTGATCAATCATCAGCTTACAAAAAACTGCTCTTATTATTTAGCATACTTTTGGGGTAGCATACTTTTTCAATGTAGGCTAAGTGAATTACCAAGAAATTTATCATTGATCAGGGAGCAAGTTCTTCTGCTGAACAAGGTTAATGTTGTATAACAGCAATTTAGAAGGCTTAAAGAAAAAAAACTTACATCAAACTTTCAGTTTATATGATTACGAAAAAAAATAGTCGATGTTTGCGGGGATACATTTTTCTGGTTTAAAACCGGAAAACCCCGTTAAAATTAATTTCCTTTGGCAGCTATTGAATATAGTCATACGATTTTCACCAAATTTTTTAGAACTTTTTTGAACTCAAATAGTATTTAAAATTCCTAAGTTTAGGAAAGGCGCATTTTCCGATTAGATGGTTTAGATGTTTTGACTACTTATGTGAACCTATTTTATCAAAAATACCAAAAAATATATAGTCGCCGATATCTGGAAAAAATTTAAGTTACATTTTTGAACTCGGCGTTGCAAAATACTTAAGAAAAAAGCTATCAAATCGAAATGGGCAGACACCTGATCAAAATTTGTCGACCAGTGTTATTTATCGCGCTTGTGGAAAGGCACTTAAGGTTGCGATACCATATTACTCAAACTATTTAAGCTATAAACTTTCAATATGGTGTGTATGTGAGTTAAATGGAGCTTAACATTTTATTGTTGACCAGTTGTAAGGCCAAAAAATACGTTTTTTAGAGAAAATCGTGTTTAAAGTTTAAGATGAAGTTTACACATACATGGTATCGTTTATTCCATGGCCATTAGATAAAACCCTCTGCAGCATCAGCAGCTTCTAATAGGTCGAGTTAATGTTGTCGATAAGCCATTCTTCCTTTGCGGAATGATTTTTAAAGTTATTTTAAAATCACCTACACATCTTTCCAATAATGTTTTGTTGATGATATCTTCATAAATTTGGGATACGGCTTTAGCAATATCAGTCAGAAAATCATATATAGAAGAAAATAATGTATCTGTAGCCCTAAAGAGTCCTTAGAAATATGGGTATATCTCGGAAAATATTTACCAGATCTGTTTGAAATTTTCAGAGAATTTACTTAAATATATGTTCATTCCAAAAATGAAAGAAAAAATTTGGGATTTTTTGAAAATTCTAAGATTTTGTATTTCTAGGGGGCTTAAATAATTTTTTGGCAGTAAAATCTAAAAATTTATAAATTTTAATTGGAACAAATATATTTGGTAGACTTGCCGATTTTATGAGGGAACAAAAACTTAGCAAGCCTAGATAATTTAAAGCTAGGTAGGGGTGTTTGGGTTTATAATGTGAAATTTTTTTTTTTTCCTGCATATAAACCGGTCCTGAACCGTTTTTAAAACGTGGTTCAAAAGTGGTTCGAAGCTATAACTCAGTAATTATTCAAGATAAGAACTTGAAAATTTGAATTTAAACACTTCATCATATATAGGTGTGTCCTGAAAATCTCTTGAGATTTTCGTATAAACTACTGCATTTCGAAACAAACTTGAATGACTTTATATGTGAAATGACAAGAATTAATACGCTTACTAGATTTAATGAACCCTACGAAGTAAATCTACTTGGCTCTGAGCAGCCAGCATATTGGTGTCACTCTCCATATGCAGTCAAACAGTATTAGTTCGAAGTGCAATCGTTTATATGAAAATCACTAGAGATTTCCAGGAGAAAATGATCCGGTTCAAAGTGATTCTGGACCAGCAGTCTTAAAAACTGGTTCAAAACTGAAATGGAGACATATATCAGAAATTTATTTATCTATGAACTTGAAATTTGGTTTTTGGTTTAATAGTATGGAGTTACTTAGTTTTCCGAAGACAAACCGGCTTTGAAACAGTTTAAAAAGTGAAAATTATTTAAGTTAGGAACTTGATAATTTGGAGATTAAAACTTAACTTTATAAAGACCGTTCCGAACCAAAATGATCTGGTTCAAAACTGATTTGGAGCCATATCTCAAAAGTTTATTTATCTATGAACTTGAAAAAGGGTTTTTGGATTTATAATATGGAGATATTAAGTTTCCCGAAGACAAACCGGGCTCGAACCAGTTTTAAAATAACCAATTATTTAAATTGGAAACTTGATAATTTGGAGTTTAACACTTAACCTTATCAATACCGTTTCCGAACCAAAATGAACCGGTTCAAAAACGCATTAGGGCCATTTTTTAGAAATGATTTAAGTTTTAAACTGGAAGTTTGGTATGCAGATTGGTTATATGGAGTTGGATACTTTCCTGGATCAAACCGGTTCCGAATCAAATAGAACCAGTTTTAAAAAGTGGTTCAGAGCTATATATAAAATATTATTTAGGCTTTGAACTTGAAGTAAAATAAAAAAGTGGAATGGAGAATTTTAGCTAGCAACTTTAAAGCCTCGGTGGAGTTACTTAACCTTAATAAGTATATCGAATCTTGGTTTTTCATGGTAAATAGGAAAAACAAATTTCTTATATTTCATGTTAAGTCTAATGTCAGTAAGAACTATTAACTTGATAATAATGAAGCCAAATACTTTTCAAGCTAACCTCGTAGCACTTTTGTTAAATCGTGACATGATCATAAATAATCTCTTGTTATAATCTTTTCGAGGTTATACCACTGTGCACAACTTGTCCTCCATACCCTTCTTGCAGCAGCACACAGCTGTAATTGTTGTTGTTTTTATTAGCTCTACCATCCTTCGGTTTTCACACATAACACACACACACACACACAGCCACAGCCACAGCAGATCCACAGCCTGCCATGGCAATCGAGACAGGGTTTGTGTGGACTCCATTTGGCTTGGCTGTAGCTGGATAGCTGGCTGGCCTTTCAGTACCTTCGTGCAGCGCAAAACGCGCGCAGCGTTTATTTTTTTCTTATTTGCCATCAGCTCCCGTTCGATAATTGTTAGTGTCCGCCAGGGAAAACAAGGGGGGTGGGGAAGGGGAAAAAACTAATTAGTTTCACTTAATCCACATAAATTGTGGCAAACAAAAAACTGATGTCTTATCTAATGACTAATCTTTGAACTTTCTTTTGCTCTTCTCTTTGCAGCGTAGCAATATGTTGGCGCAGGTTCAGCGAAAAGTATGTGAAGTATATATACATATATGAATGCAAATGTTTAAAAATATCCAAAGCTAAAAATATTAACTCCAACAAAAGAGACTGTGTGTGTGTGTGTGTGTGTGAAAAACCAAAAGTGGAAAAAAAGAAGTAAAACAAATATGCGCACACATTTGTGTCTGTATAAGTCTGAAAAAGCGTCCCGGTCCCTGTGTGCGTGTGTGTGTGTGAGTTTGCATATGTTTATTTGGAGTCACCCACACACGGCAACAAAAATTAAATGAAATCCAAGCAGAGCAAAGCCTAGCAGCACCCCCCTTCCTACCCACTCTGTCTGGGGTTGGCGGCTGTTGCTTTTTGGATTTCATTTTTCGCCCTTTTGCAATATCAAACAGTCCACACACCCACACATTGACGCAGCAGCAGCTTACAAATACAAACTGTGTTTCGTTTACCGTTGCATGGGCCCACGCACGCACAAATCATCAAAAAAAAAAAAAAACAACAGCTAAAAAAATATTTCCCCTCTTTCTCTTTTTGCTTTTTACAGCCAATGCGCTTCAGCGTTTAAAAAGAAAATGCATTTTCAAAGTCGAAAAACTTTAATTAAAAATAAAAAAAAAAAAAATAATTAAAAAAATTCAAATATATAAAAAAAAGTACAATGTGAACATGTGTAATGTGAAATTTAGCAATTAAGCGCGAATTGTATGTATAATTTAAATTTTTGTTTCATAATTTTCAATAAAATAAAATAATTAAATAAAACGCGTAAAAAGTGAGTTAAAAATTGTATAAAAAATAAAAACAATAACTGCAGCAAAAGCCTAGTGAACTGTGACGTCGTCTGAGTGGAGCAGCAGCAGGACCCAACAACAACAACAGGAGCGACAGATAGAGAAAGAGAGAGGCGAACGCCAACGACGGGAGAGCAACGCGCAGCTGGTTTGTTGTTGTTGTTGGCGGTGGTGGTGAAGGGAACAGAAAAATGTCAACGTTCTTGAACAATTTCTTCCCGGCAGGTAAGCGAAGCAAAAAACAAAACAAAAACAAAAAAGAAAAGACAAGGGGGGAGGGGGGCACCTTTTGCCTCTTTAATTGAAAGTCACCTTTGGCATATTTCATAAGCTAAATATGCTGCCAATTCTGTTGGGTCATCCTGTAATTTCATTCCATCTGCCTTTGGATGGGCATGTAAATTGAATTTTGTATTTTTTTTTCTTTGTTTCAAAGCCGCGCATCTGGTGATTATTGGCAATTACATGGCTTAAACCCTCCACTTTGTATGTAGTTTTGGCCCTGGCCCTTGGAGCATCGATACGTGACCATGAAACGGATCACAGCAGCATGACCGCAAGATAAACGCTGCTGCACTTAGGGAAAAATTTTACTTGAGAATTTTTGGCGTTTTTTTTTTAAAGATTCTTATCTTGAATTTAAGAAAGAAATCTAAAAAAAGTCTGGCCTTATAGTCCTCCATAAACATTTTGATTGTTCCATAAAGTTGGGAGCGATCTTTTTTAATTTTCATGAAGGGCATAATTTCATGTCTAAGGGCAATAATTTTCCCTTTTTTGACATAGGAAAGCAATTTTCTATTTCCACAGAAAAATGCTTATTTTAACTATTAAATTTACTGAAACAACCGAAATTATTGCTAACCCAACACAGAATGAGAAATTAAACTGTGCGGCTATAGTTATGCACCAAGCATAAAATAAAATTTTAATAATAACGGTAAATTTTGAATTGCTAGTGTTGTTTTTTTTTGTTTTTGGGTTATATTATTTTTGATTCTCTTTTTATCTCTTAAAAATTATTTCTTATAACCGCAAATTTCGCCAACTACACGTACACTGTAAAAGTTGGGTGCGGCTATAGTTATGCACCGGAGTTTATAGTCATTGTGTAGCACTAGAATTAGTGCTTAAACGAATGACAAGTGAAATCCGGTGGTAAAATAAGATGATATTCGCTCGGGACAAAAACAGAAGTTGTTTGTTCTATACGAGTTTCGATCGATAAAATCCGAAAAAAGTTCGGAAAAAAGCGGAACTATTGTAGCTATCTAATAGTTCCGCTCACCTGTACACCAATTTTGAAAGCTGAAATCTTCTCTTGACCGAAACCGTCGGCTAAATCAAAGAGGGACCGAGAATTGAAAACCAGAGTCAATATGCCCGTTTATAAGCTTATAGAGAAACATAACTCCACAGCAGATCCTACAATTCTGCAGAGACGGTAGACTTAATAAGGGTAAGGGTCCTCGAACTCCTTAAACCAACGTTTTACAAAAGCGAACACCATTCTGGCTTTGCTCACGATGATGCCAATGTGTTTTGCATATTAAGGCTAAATAATACTCCGAGATGTGTTACGGCATGGGTGCCCTCAAGGCAGTGTATGACGAGAAAGAAGTTACCTACAATCACGGAGGGAAGATCATTTATAAATAATCCAATATAGTAGTTGATTACGAGGGCACTATGATAATCCTTCTACTTTTTGAATAAAATATAGTTTCTTCGTCGGTTTTCTTGTAAACTCCTATTTCGAAATAATGGCCGTTTTTATTTTTCAAATTTCTTTCTATTTTTTTAAAATTCAGGTTGTTTTTAAGAAAATATATGTTGCCTAACCCTTTAACACTCTTAGGCCATTAAGTTGGCCCGTTGTGATGCCTCTTGCGGACTTATCCCTTGTCCATTCCTACTATATGTGGGGCCTAAGTATTTCCAATTTCCTGAGTTCCTTTGTGGTAGGAACCTTTTAGGGGTTAGGTCCATCCAGATGCCTTTATGTATTCTGAGATTTGTTTTGGAGATATATCTGAAAGCTCGGATATATCGGTTAAGAGTTATGAGCCGAGGAATTTATTTCTTCGACAACTTAGAACAGGACACGAGCAGAAAAAGTGTGAGGCAGATTCCACTTCTTCCTCGTCCCTGTCTACTGGTACCAACTGACGGCCTTTTTTGAATAATTCTTTTATAATGAGCCTGCACTTAGCCATGGGCATACCTACTTTTTCCTTATCGGAAAGGAAGTTGGTGGTAGAGTCTGGTCTAGCTAGTTTATCTGCTTTGCAATTGCCCCGGTATCCTGTATCCTGGAACCCAAATGAGTCTAATGTCAGACTGTTCTGCCATCTCTTGGAGAGATTTGGAAAAATCGTTATCCGATACCGATTTCCGGGGGTTCCTCTGAAGGATGCTAGAGTGACCAAAGTTGGTTATGCGCTCTATAGCTACTCTATATCCCATCTGCTCAATTGGAGATATGTTTATCACTAGGAGTAGTGCGGAGTGCACCAGTAATGCATATTTCAGCCATGCGCTGGACCTTGGAGAATCTACGCTTCTGGGCTGTCTTTTCTAAGATCGGCCTACATACTGATATTCCGTACAGTAGAACCGGTTGTACGATTTCCGTGTAGATTCATCGAACTATGTTTGTGGTCCTCCCCCATTTCAGCCCGATAGTTTTCCTACGCGTAAGTATAGTGAATTTCCTAACCCGTTCGTCGGTGTTCAGATCCAATTAAGCCTTCCTATCTAATGTGATACCTAAGTATTTGGCGCTGTTACTTAGTTTAAGAGTTACTCCATTAAGCCTTGGAGGGACAACAGAGGGAATTTTGTACTTCCTTGGAAAGAGTACAAGCACCTTTTTGGATGGTTTAACGCTCAGCCCACTTTTCCTTGCCCAGTTGGTTAGTGTTTGTAGGAATGCGGTCATGCGATTGCATAACTTTTGAGGGAACTTTCCCGAGAAGACGATGGCAACATCATAATCATAGTAGCACATTCGCAGCGTGATGGATGTTTTCTTCACGTAACGCACGATTCACGAAACAAAAAAGCGTTTTGCGTCACGCACGATTTATGCACGATTAAAGGAGGGGTCACGAATGATCACGCACGATTAACCCCCGAATTTTTGCGTGCGAGGCTTTGCCCGCCACCTTTTTTTGTAGCCAAGGTTCTGGTATTAAGCACTCTGAGAGTAGACTCTCGAAAATGTTTTGATGCCATTCTCAACAATAAAGTAGCATTAAAATTTAAAATAATAATTTAAACATAACTTATCGTGCATGTTCTCAGTTCCACTTCTACACCAACTTGTCTTCTTTTCTTTGAAAAGCTTCTTTTTTCTCCCACAATTTTGATCATATATTTCCATGTGTTCTACAAATCGCTACCGATTGAAAAACGACCAAAATCGTATGGGTATTGGGTCGTTTTTGGGTCGGATTGTTCGGATAATCATTATTTTTCGATCCACCATACACCGTTTTCCGATCGGCTGAACGTAAATCGAGCTATAAGCAAAACAAATATTTTCGCTGGGCAGCACCGGCCGCAAACCGTGATGGGCAGCACTTACACAAATTCACACGGCCCCAGACTTAAAATTAATTAGTTGTATATAATCTTTGCCAGTTACAGAGTATATTACAGTCGGGCTTGACTAACTTTTTTTCTTGTTGTTTCTCAAAGTGTTAACGGAAATTGATTTCGTTGTTGTTCTTACGTTTTCCTTGTCGCTGAGTGTCTAGGATGAAGACGCGAAACGGTAAATATTTGTAATTGCTTTTTGCGCAGAATATTTGGACCAAAACTGTTTCTTGTCTGTGCAGGAAAAGCTTGGACTTAAGGACTAGTTATTTCCGAGGAATGACGAAAAGAAAGGCTTAGGCAGATTTTGAAATGAAATTGGCGTATTAAGTACATGAAATTCCAATTTCTACCAGCTTATACATGCGTACAAGGTTAAATTAGGCTTTAATTCCTTTCCCCTCATTGAATGGCATTGACCTGGGTGAGTGTCCTTCTGACACACACACACAACCAACAATCTTCTGCTGGTAATCATCCTCCATCTCTACCCCCCGACGCTGTTTCTCATTAATTACACACTTACCCATTCGTTTGATCATTGTTTTCCCTTCTTGGAAATTCTCAACAACCCTCGGTAATCGGGAATCGCAACGCTATAGTGGTTGCCTCCGGGGGTAAATTGAAGTTGAACAAGTTCCACACTTGCATTCTATGGGAATTTTCTTTCAGGTACGGCAGGAAAAACCACTACCACTTCCTCCTTTTTCCTGCCTGCCCTTTGCCAAAAAAAAAAAATAACGAAAAGAAAGAAAAGCAAAGAATAAAAGAAATAAACCAGTTCTGTCTGGAGCCCAAATATCAGCCACAACAAATCTTTGCCGGACTGAGGCCAACCGAGGGCAGCTGACGGAAATACATTGACTTCGATGGCAGTGCCAACTTCTGGTGGTGGTGCACAGCGTCTCGTGTTTGTAGGTGAGCACTGGGTTACCTGTTGATATAATATGGCCTGGCCCTTTTGTTGTTGTTGTTGTTGTTGTTGGGAGTGCAGTCGCTGGAACTGGTTTGTGTACTCCAAAGTCCAAAGTGATTCCCTAAGTTTGGCTCCAGCTGTTGTCGTTATTCCGTCAATCCCTTCATCATTAAATCATTCCATTCAAGTTGGCACATAAAACGAAAACAAAATTTTCGCCTGATGGAACGCTGTGCAAATATTTTCGCACATTTTATTGACGCACATAGCCTCCTCCCCCCCTCCCCACCCAACCCAATCGTCTATCAAATTTTTATTGCTAAACAATTCGTGCAAGGTTTTTATTTTTATTATTCTCCAAGTGCACGAAACAAATAACAACAAACTTTCGGGGGAAAACATTTCCAGCAGACGCCAAAATGAAAATCTATTAAAGTGGGCACTAAAAATACAAAAACAAACGAATCACAATCTAATTTGTCCGTCCCATAATTGATTTGTTTATGAAGCATTAGCGAAATTTGACTGAATGGAAAATAACTTTCGAGACAGCTTTATTTTAAGTATTATCTTGTTTATGGTTTCAATTTGAAAATAGAAAATTGTCCAGGGTTCAGGGTTTGTTATTGAGTGGAGCAGCGATGGGCATGTAGTGGCCCGTTGTGCCCTTAGAGCAAATGAAAACAAATTTGTTGTTGCTGCGCCCTTCCGTTAGATTTTGGACTGCAACGTTGGTGTAGAATTGTAAAGGTAAAGAAGTCTTCTTAAAATCTTTTAAGGCCCTTTTTCGCCCCTTATATTTCTTTTAGTGTGACCAGGTGTGATTTTCCAATTTTCATAATTCACATCTTCCTTTTTTTAAGCCCTTTCATATAAGTCGTTCTTCAGCTTGTGTTTGAACTGGTTGTTCCAGCCTTTTTTTCAGTGACCATCGTCATAATTCATAGACGATTTTTATCAAGGCTGCAATCCTTTAAAATTTTGCTGAAGGTTCAAGTCCGCCGTAAAGTTTTAGGTTCGGTTTCTTAACTTATCCGACCTATGATCTAGAGATGGGCGCAGGACAAAAAATTCGATCCCGTACCGTACTGATCCCTAACCCAAACTTTAAATTCAGTCCCGCCCCGTCTCGATCCCAACTCCCCACCCCAAATTTTAAATTTAATCGCATCCCGTCTGGATCCCGAATATTTTTTCGGGATACCATTCCTACTTGAATTTTTCAATTGAAGACAGTTTTTAAATCCTTCTAAGGGGGTATTATAAAACTGTCTAGATGTTTGTATTACATAAAAGGAATCGTCTCCGACCCCTTAAAGTATATATTTTTTTGATCAGCGGGTTGACCTAAGTTGATAAAGCCATGTTCATTTGCGGTTGCTATACTCTCACAGTTTTAAAGCTATCTAAATGAGCTGCATAAGCTATCTAGGCTGCACATTTGTCGGTTAGGATTACTTCTAAACCAGTGGACCCATGGTACTTAAATTTTTACTGTTGATTAGGATCAGCAGATTGAAATTCGATCGCGTCCCGTTCCGATCCCAAAGACCGCAGGAATCCCGAAAATTCCCGTCCCGTCCCCTGCCCATCTCTATTTTGAGCATAGCTCGCAAAAATCGCTCAACACTTTCAGGGTGTCTGCAAGTAAACAGTCTTTGCTGAACACTTTTAAAAGCTGGAAGCCAAAAACACTTTTCGTTCTTTTTCTGTTTCAAGCGATCACCGCTCTGAGCACAAACCAGTTTAATCGTTTTTTATATGGAACTGTTATTGAAAAGCACACTTTGTCGAGAGCAGACGCCCAAAGTGTTTTTTGCGTATGTGTGCGCGCCTCAGTCTGCCGAATCTTCTTGCAAAACAGAATTTCGTCTATACGTGTATGTATACTCACACATACATATATAGCAAATTCAACGTGCTCTCTCTTTCCCTCTCTCACTGGCTGCCTCTGTAATCGCAGCTCAACAACAAAAACAAAGACACTTGAACGAGACCCCTCATTCGTTTGGATCGCTGAAAAAACACTTTCCGTTGTGCTGTTGATCAAAGCGCTCCTGTTAAGTGCACTCTGTTTGACAGATCAGTGCGTTTGCTCAACCCAGAGCCACTGAGCAGTGAGCGCGATCGCAGTAACAGAACTGTTTTTGCTCTGAGCAAAACAGGTTGGGCCTAACATTTTGTTGTCTCTGTTATGAGAAGAGCAGAACGAAAATAATTGTTGACTGTTAAATGCGACCTCTGATTTTGAGCCTTGGCTACTTAGATCGTAGATACATTTTTGGCTCTATTATAATAAGTTTCAGCAAATAGTTAAAAATTTTAACCTGATCTTTTGTTTTTGATATGTCGATAAAAAGTCGAATGGTCCATATCAGCGATGGGCACCAAAACATAACATAACAAAATGCATCCAATGTTGCTTTGAACGGAAGACCAGGTCGGTCTACAAGAGTGCATCAACCCATCGTTGGCCCACATTCATTATTATTAATAGAAAAAGGCTAGAAATGGCAATATAATATAGTACCCGTTTAGCATCATAGGAATAGGTGAAGAGGGACAGCCGAGGCCAGCAAAGCTTCATGACCTATCGTGGCATGCAATTTTTCGATTAGTCTCTTTTGCTTTGTTCCTACCGATCCGATTCAGTGTTGGTTTGTGGGTTATTTGCTTATCGATAGTTTGAGATGTCAGGCGAGCTTCACGAAGTCAATTTCATCAAGATCTCATATGAGAAGACTGAATATTACGAAGATACTTTTATGGAGCAAATTTCATTGTGTAAACACCAACGTAGAATGTCTTCGATGAGAACCTCTGTGAACCATTTTCCGACCAAGTTTCGGACTGAGGACACGAATTTCCTTTTCATACTCCACTGATTGAATAAATCGGGATTTACACGATAAAGAAAACGGCATAAAGTTTTTTTAAAATGCTCTTGCTTTTTAATCCTCTGTTTTATGGATCCTCTAAGTTCAAGTTCGACGCAGTTCCCCTTAGAAACAGTGTAGCCATTCCTTTGTGTGTTTATTCCTTTAGTTTATTTTTCAGATAGTCGCTTTATGTAATTTATCTACCTTACCTAAATAAAATTAAACGAAACGTGTTCTCTTGCGGATCTGTACAGCATTAAGAAAGGAACTTTGATACTAGAGATGGACGCGGCAGGTAATTTTGCGGGATTCCCGCGGAACTCCAAAGAATTTTTGGGATCGGGAGCACCTAGGGTCGGGATCGAGACGGGATTGAATTTTCTAATTGATACGTCAATAAAACGACTTAAACCCAACCATTTTCATTGGCTACTTTTGGTATAGATTTATTGAAAGGAAAATTATTCGACTACAAGTACGGATCTCGAGTACAAACTAACGGTTTGGTTCGGTTTAAAACCGGATTGCATTCCTGCTGTCTAGTAAATTTATAAAATTAATTTCTTTTTTGATATTAAACCTGTTAAAGTAATTTGGAAATGAAATGCATTGCCTTTTAAGAATGATACACAAAATGTATTCATTTTCCTTTCCTTTAATAGAGGAGACTATTGGCCAATGGGAACAGTACCAACAACAACAAAAACTCACTGTAATTTGAATAAAAATTAATGCGGACTTTACACTCTCTTTCTAATGAGAATGTCGTTGATTTGTTTTAAAGTCTCTCTCTCTTTTTATTTCTGTTGTTAAGCTCTCAACTCTTCTCACTCAAATTCTGTTTTCTATGACCAACTAGCAAAGACTCAGGCCATCAATTCAATAATTGACAACAACAACTATATGCAGCAGCGAAACTTTGTTTGGTTTTTGCAAAAGTATGGAAAACGAAAGTGGTTCTCACGAAAGTTTAAATTGAAATGAGCATGTTAAGACTCAAGCCCCGCTTGATATGCCTTAAATGTATGTTGTGTTTACGTGAGAGCGTTATGCGATACTTTGAAATTGTAAAAAAAAATCGTTTTTGCCAAAATGAAAGATGCTACTCATGAATAAATAGTTCAGTTGTTACAAGCTCAAAATAAGCATTTTCTAAGCAAATCTCATATCACTTTCCCTTCAACTGCCACTTGAGGTTGGGGATTTCTCCACTACGCGAGGTATTTCCCCTTTTTGCTCTATGGCCGAGACACTCATAATTTAATTATCGCACTAGCTGCTGCTGCTGCTGCAGACAAGTTGACGCGATGCCAATGTCGTCGCCACTTTTATTGTTGTTTGTTTTGTTTATTTTTTTGCCATATTCTAAGCAGATGGCGCTGCAAAATATGCAACACATTTTGCACGCACAGGTTTTTGCATATTTTGGCAGTATCATGGCTAATAATATGACACTAGGCATTGTGCTGCTTGCTCATTGGTGGCCATTTAATTTCGCATTCGCTTTCGTTTGCCAAAATCGTACAGTTTGCCCTTGGGCCGAAATGCTTGGCACACGCATTACTCATACGCCAAAGGGAGGGGGGGCCAGCCCTGCCCTCTCGTAAATATGCCTCTGGGTCTATGTCATTCGCTTTGAAGTTGAAGGGGCTGAAGGGGGGAGCCATAAAACAATTTGGATGTGTGCGTGCGACCAGGACGTGGCAGCCAGCCATAGACAATAATGGAACGTCTATCAGTTTAATAGCCATCGGCAGATGTATTATTATTATTGTGTTCTTTTGGTTAGAGGCAACCCCATATGGGTGCTAAAATGTTAATATTTGTCGTTCATTTTAATGACAAAAAACAAAGTTGCACTTAGGCTAAGTTTTTAGTTTGAGTCGCAAAAACCCATAAACAAAAGGGGAAATTTATTTTTTCGGAAGAAGTCATTTACTCATAGCTCTTGGGCACCAATAACTATCCACAAAGTTTTTTGTGTTCATTTTTCAATTGCACAATTCTTATTGTGTCGCCGTTGCCACATGCTTGAATTCGATTGTTGCTTGCTTTAGAACCCAAGAAGCGTAACGGTAATTGTTTTTAAATTGCATTTTAAACATAATAACGGAACGGAAGGGTGCAAGGACGCAGCGGTACAATATCCGTTGGGCATAGGGCAACAACTGGTCGGGTTGGCCCAGGCCAATAAAATCAAAACATTCTCAAGCTTCTCATTCCCAACAAATGTTTTAAGTGTCAACAAAAATTTAACTAAAATCCTTTCACCATTTTGGTGTCATGGTAAAACGGCCAAGTTATACCCATGCGTTCTACATATCGCTTTCGACCCTAAATCGACCCAATTCTCATACGATTTGGGTCATTTTTGGTACCAATTATATAAATATTTCCTTGTAAGGCCACCCAAATGCCGCAGGCTCTGTAATGTAGACTTTTTTAACAGTTGCTTAACAGAGCATTGTAGCAGAGTTTTATATGAAACCCTGCCCAAAGGCAGGCTTGCTCAAATGGGAATATCTCGCCCATTCATCCACAGATTTTAACACTAGAAAGCTTCTTGATGTATTACTACGATTAAAGAAAAAAATTAGCCATATTTAATTTTTAACGAATTTTCGTTTTTTAAGTAAAAACTTAAAAAAAAAAATAATTTCTCCAAAATTTTGAGCAAAAAGTCTCAAAAAATTAGCGAGTTTAGCTGGCTCGAGGTCGAGTAGTTGTGTTTGCTCACCACATTAACAACTTGTATGCTTTCTACTCCAAAAAGAGCAGGTTGCCTATACAATACTGTTGCAAATACTTCCCAGTATAATCTTCAATAGGCTTAGTCACAGACTAGGGACATAAACGAACTAACCTAGACTTCCTGTTTGCTCAGTCCCTCTTCTCTGCCAGCAAAGGCAGAATTTCTCTCTTTTTGAACGGTACGAGTTCGACATGAACGAAAAGTGTATGATGTGGTCCTACTAATTTGTACTGAAAATTAAGGCAACAGCTGTTCGCAACCTCAGTTCGACGCAATTTTTTATGTCAAACCATCAACCGTCAGCGTTTTTCTCTCTCAAACAATCGAACGACAACGTCGCAACCAAAAAAGCAGCGCAAACGTTCAGTCTAGATATCTCTAGTCTGTGCTAGGGAAATAATGACTGAATGATTGCGCTGCTTTTTTGGTTGCTATAAATATGCACCAGAGTTTAGCAACTCAGCTAAATATCTGGACAAAATTATAAGAACCTCTAAAGAGGCATATCTGTCATGAAAAAAAACTATAAGAGCTCGAGAGCAACCAAATTTTTAGGTGGAATCTGTGAAATTTTTAGAAAGATCGAAACAGAAACAGCTTCCAGTTCCGAATCGTTTATAGTTTAGTGTTTCCGTTTTCGAGTGAAATAAAAATCATTTTTCTTTTTTATTCAATATTCGAGTCGTTTTATATCTGACAAAAATAAAAAAAAAACAAAATTTTCTACTTAAAGGCCTCCACTGTTTTTTTTACACGTAAGATATTAACACAAAGTAAAATATACAAGCTCTAGTAAAAAATAATTATTTTCAGATATGAAAATACAAAAATTTTACATAAGAAAAAAATTATTTTTTATACAACTTTTTTAACACGAGCATTTTTGACACAACTGTTCTTTACAGGTGTAAAGAAGCCAGTTCAAATTATTGACATGCCTGTAAATAACAATCGCGTCAAAAATGCTCGTGTCAATAATGTAAAATTTTAAACATAATTTTCATTGATGTATATTTTTTATTTCAAATATAACATTGAAACTAATAATTTTTTCCATATGTAAATTTTTGTATTTTCATGTCTGAAAAGAATTATTTTTTACATTGATGTTATTTATCATGGCGTGAAAATAAATTTTTGAACTCTGGTACAAACTAACTCAAAACTGAGAACAAAATTCTCATTTCAAGTTTGTTTTTTTTGATTGTTAGGTCCCCTTAACTTGAATTATGTTTTTTATAGATTCATGCCTAATTCAAGGAAAGAAGAACCAAACTATCTTTAAATTTTAAGACCAAAACTATTAAAATTCAATTTAGAAAGGCTTTTTTTTCTGAGTGTAGATATATGAGTACGTAATACGTATGTATGTAATTGGCTGCCATTAAGTTATGCTGAAATTTTTTTGGATTTAATTTAATTTATTTAATTGATACTTCATTTAACTTCTCTATAATATGCCAAGTAAACAAACCACAAAAAATGGCATTTCTTTCTTTATCTGGTAACGTGATTTCACGCATTTTCCCTTAAGCCCAGCTCACATTACGGTCGCCACAGTTTGAGCTGCACACGGGATGCTAAAACTGTATTATCACGCGCATTGCACGAAGCGACGTTTGCTTTTTTCTGCCTTTCTTGTTTTGCTTGGTTCGGTTTTTTATTTTTGTTATTTTTGTGGTGTTGCGCGTTGTTTGCTTTTGCACTTTGCTTGTGTTTTGGTTTTCTTTTCTTTTATTTTTTTTATTTTTGTTTCTCTTTTTTTCATCGCCGCTAGCGCTGTTTCACCTCTTCGTGTTAGTCACTCTTTGGCAACGGCCACGAACGTTACCACACGGCGCGATAATCGCAAGTTTCCCCAAACCAACCAACCGCCCGCTCGCCCGTCCGCCCACCTGTGAATTATCATACATATGAGAGTGTGTGTGTGTGCCACTTTGAACGGTAAACAGGCGCGAGAGAGAACGGAAAAACCTCAGAATTCGAATATAATGCGTGTGACATTTGTGCTGGTCGCAAGGTAAAATGCGTAAGTCGTCTTTGTCATCGCTGTCAATCACCTGAGAACATACCGAGAACATCAATCAAACTCAAAACCGCTGGCAGTGGCTTAGGTTTTTTTTTTTTTTTAGGCCTTTTTCGCTATGCCAACCCAGCGGAAGAAGAACAAATGACAGACACAGAGAGAACTTTCACAATGTTGCTGCTTCTGTTTTTTTTTTTTTTTTTATACATTTTATTATTTTGCGCATTGTCTTTGGGTCTCTTCGTATATGCATATCATTTTGCGGCTGGCTTCACATTTACAACTTCCGCTACTGTGTTGGCACCCCTCCCCCACCTACTCACTCCATCACCGTATTATGTGGCTTTCTTTGTCAACTCGCGCTGGCCGCATTTCCAAACTTCCAACTGTTGAAATAACGAAGTAGGCTTAATTTCATTGTACATATTTACACACAATTTACATTTTCAACGTTTTTCGTTTCGTTTTCGCAATTATTGTTAGGCGCAAGCGCCATACGCTCGCTCAGCCCCCGCTTTGTCCGCCCCCCTCCCTCCCTCGCTCAACCGCTGCGCATTTGCACAGCTGTTCAGCTGACGCGTCTATGATTTCAAGCAGCTGCTCACTGTCGACGCCGAATTGGGTCAAACGGCTGCCGCCACAGCTAAAGCTTACACAGCAACAACCAACCAACCAACCAAACTTGTCTTTGGTCACGTTGGCTTACGACAGCGATGTCAATATCACACACAAAAAAGATACAGATCGCGATCACCATATATAAAAAAAAAAAAGATACAATTTTGAAACTCTGCCAAGAACAGCAGCTAAACCAAAGAGAACTTTTTTTAAACTGAGTCAGATTCGAATTTAAATCAATCCTATTCGCAGAAACTCAAATTAAAAATAGAGGGGGCTTTTTTTTTGGCATCATAATAACAATAGACTTAATTAGGGACGTGACCTCTAGCTTGACTTGGTTCATGACAAAGACTTCCAGCTGTTTTCACTGACCTGTCGGAGCACTGTCTTACCCACAGATCTTAAGTCTAGCAAAGTTCAACGCAAAAAAACAAAAAATAAACTCTTTTTTTGATTTCATTTAAACCCATGAGTTCTACAAATCGCTATCGACCCAAAAACGACCTTATTCCCATACGATTTGGGTCGTTTTTAGGGTCGAAAGCGATTTGTAGAACACATGGGAAAGAAAACTGGCGCCCTTTCGCCCTGGCCTAGGTTTTGGGAAAAGCTGCTTACTTGAAAAACATTTTCGAAAATAAAAAGTATATATATATATCGATATCGCGTTAGTAATATATCCCGATAATGATATATTGCTTTTTCCAACAAAAATTTCGGTTTTTCAATATATTGATATTATTTGGCAACCCTACTGATGAAGCTGATTGAATATATGTATCTACTAGCTATATACCCGACATCGCTCGGGTCCTAAAAATTGTTTTCATATTTTTCTTTCACAAAATTCACCAACAAATTTCGATACCATCATGTTAGAGTGTATATTCAAGTGGAAATATTATCGATGTATCGATATTTTGGTCGAAAAAACTATATATAAATATATCGGATATTTTACTAACGCGATATATCGTATATCGAATACTTTTTTGGGATATTTTTGGCGATATTTTTAAATTTTGGATGGAAGAGAAAGACAAATTGCCAGCGCTTTCCGACTTGGCATATGGTATTTCACCAGGAAGCTCGGTGCCATCGGAGCGCTTGTCTTCGACTATAAAGGTGTGGTTTCCGACAACAGAAGCCGAATAACCGATAAGCATATAACTCAACGCGTCTTCAAAAATCTCTGACTAACGATTATTGGTAACAAATAGTTCTCACGTTTCTTGGATTTAACTGCTTATGTTTCTTTGCTGTTGATATGTTTACTTTTCAACATCAGCGTCCCGTTCCCTATGAATTCTTGATAAGGTTTCCACTACAATTATGAAATAAATAAAATATCTTTGTCAAACTTATAAAAATACATTTTATCTATATTTTTTGGGTTTGGTAGCTCTGATTTTGATCGCAGACAGAATTTAGTTTTCAATACGCTTCAAATGACACCTCAATTACCCAAAACGACGTTTATAATGAAGAAAATAGTTTTTTTTTGTTGAAAATATCGAAAATATCGTTAATATCGATTATTTTTTCAACAAAATATTAATATCTAAATGATACTTTTTCCATATCGATAAAGAAATTTTTCAAATATCCGACATCCCTAGTTTGAATCGACTGGGAATCATTTTTCACAAACTGGTTCGGTTCCAGATTTGAACCTGGAAAATATCTAACTCCATACGCACAAGTTCATAGCTTAAATAATATCTGAGATATAGCTTTGAACGGGTTCAAATGGATCCAGAAGTTCTTTTATTGCTTACTTATATCAAAACCTACACACCGAATTTCAAATTTATAGCTTCTCCGAACCGGTCTTAAACTAGTAAAATATCGAACTCTCTCTTTTTTAAATCAATTCGAGAAAATGAAATTATTTTAGATCGGGAAAATATATGTTTTTGTACCCAAATGATATGAAAAAAATAATATTTCTTCAAAGACCATTTTAAACAGGAAAGATTTAGTTGAACCTGATATTTTTTTCTCTGTGAAGCATCTACATTGAAATAAGTTCCAGCTCATAAACTAAAATGAAAATTCACTCATCAAGAAGCCACAAAACGGGCTAGGATCCAAAGTCCAAGGAAATAAATATTTACATACCTATGTACAATATTTGCCAACACGATTGCTATTTGAGCACTTTTTGTTTTCATATTTACAATTCGTCATATGAGCCGCATTTTTAAAAATCTTTGTAGATTGTTGTAGACACTGCTGACACTGAAACTTATCGTCTGATTGAGTTATCATTAACATTTTAGATTTGTTTACACTAAAAACATTAGACTTTTCACACTACCCTGCATTAATTATGGTCGACCGAAACAAAACCCAACTAAAAGTCTAAAATAATTGGAGTTAAAAATTTCGCAGAATTTTGAAAGTCTAGGATTGGATTTTAAAAATCAGAAAAATTATTCTGGTGGAGTGTGGACATGCTAGCTATGGCCATACAAATTTGGGAATTTTTGGAATGGATAGTTGGCCCGAAAAAGGCTAGATAGAAATCTTTTTTAAAACTCCGGTTTGGTTCTAGAAGTATAAAAGAAATCGCAAAATTGCTTTCTGATGTTGAACTTTGAAACTGCATACTTGAAATATGGATAGGATTGGGGGCCGATACGCCTAGTAAACCGTGCTATGCCCTTTTAAATAAATTGTTTTAAATTAGAATTTTATTTTGATTGTTGCATAGTTTTACTTTGTGTTGATTATAGTATAATCTAATCTGCCAAGTCGTTTTCAGTATTTTGCAGATAACCTTGATGTGCAAGGTGCATTATATGATATGAGATGCATCGCCTGAGTGTGCAAGGCATAGAAATAATCATAAACAATATATATGTATATATTCTTGATCAGGTCTACAACCCTGAGTTCGTCGCTCTGTTTCTACGCAAACTAGACTCTCAGTTTTAAAGCTATCAAGCCGAAATTTTGCACAAAGTCTACTTTATACTTCACGCCGTTTATATGTCAGAGCCGTTCGGATCGAATGACTATAACCTAGAGCTGAGAATGTTTAGTTAGTGAGTTTAAAGATAGATTTTTAAAACCACTAAACCTATCTTCATCAAATTTTCACAGTTATGTTTACGTGGATTTAAAAAGAGTCGTTCGAAATTATTGAAGCTATAGACTTGAGATTTGATGTATAGAGAAGTTACACGGAGGCCGATATTTCACTTTCACCGCTACCGAACCCGGTTCAATAGTGGTTCAGAGACGTGTGTTAAAAATTATAAAAGGTATGGAATTGAAATTTGGTATATGGGTTATCTATATGGAAATGCACATATCACTGGTTCACCCGCTGAACCGGTTCAAAAGTGGTTCTCAGAAATTATTGAAACTAGGATTCTGAAATTTGGTGTGTAAGACAGATATTCCACTAGTTTAAGACTGATTCCAAACCTGCTGAACCGGTTCAAAAGTGGTTCAGAGCCATATCTCAGAAATTGTCGAAGCTATGAACTTGAAATTTTGTGTAGAGGTTAGTCATATAGAGTCAAATATTCACAGGATCAGTACCGGTTTCCAACCCGCTGAACCGGGTTCAAAATTGGTTCAGTGCCATATCTCAGAAAATTAATGCGTATGTAAGTTATATAGAAAAAGACATTTCACTGGTACAAGATTGGTTCCGAACCCTCTGAACTGGTTCAAAAAGGGTTCAGAGCCTTATCTCAGATATGTTTGAAGCTAGGATACTAAAATTTGGTGCTTAGGTAGGTTATTTTAAGACAGATATTTCACTGGTTCAATACTAATTCCAAACCTGCTGAACCGGTTCAAAAGTGGTTCAGAAATCTCAGAAATTGTCGAAGCTATGAACTTGAAATTTTGTGTGTAGGTTAGTTATATCTCGACCTATATTTCATGATTTCCAACCCTAGGGTTCAAAGCGCTTAAAATCAGTCCTGTTTCAACCCTCTGGTTAAAAATGTTATATCTAGAATTTATGGATAGTATATAGAAAAAGACATTATGGTTCAATTTCCGAACCCGCTGAACCGGTTTCAAATGGTTCAGAGCCTTATCTCAGAAAAGATTGAAGGTATAAACTTGAAAATTGGTGTGTGGGTTAATAAAATGGAGTGAGAACCGGTTCAAAAGTGCATCAGAGTCTTAGTCTTTGAGTTAAGATTTAAAAACTCGATGCGTGGCTTAAGACCGGTTTCGAACCATTATAAATAGTTTAAAAGTTCTGGTTCCGAACCATTATATTCAAAATTGGCTTGGAACGTAAAATTTGCTGTGTAGCGTTGTAACCGTCTCAACCGTCTTATCTAAGGAATAACTTAAGTTACCTTGAAACCTACAATTGTATGGAGCAAGTTATTTTCTGGGGTGTATAACGCGTTCCGTTCCAGTTTGTGGAGAGCGATTCCCAGCAGGTTTAAATTTTAATTATAAACTCTACATATTAAAACAAATATTAACTCGATTTTAAAGGACCCGAGCGGCGCCGGGTACATAGCTAGTTTTCCATAAAATTCAGTCTAAATTACACAGGGTGGATCAGATGATGGATAATGATAATTTTTTCTTACTTTATTTGACCGCCTATTGGGTTAATGGTTTGACTTTAAGACCAAGTTATGGGAAAGTGGAAAACAAAGTGAAATATATTTCAATGAATGGTATGTGTGTATATTCTTATGTATGTGTTCTTCAGCGTATTAGTGTGTTGCATGTTATACAATTCCATTGATCTTTATAACAAATCTTGGCACTGTGCGTGAAGCAATTGATAAATGGGAAAATCGTTTGATTCCTTGTACAAATGCTAACAAACATAGATACACCTATGTTATTTACTTACATCTGTATGTATGTATGTATATGTGGATGGTGTAAAATGCATTCAAGTGCTGACATTTCACTGATAATGACGTTAAAAGCCTTGACTATAAATATTCCATTTATTATGTGCTTACAAAGTAAGTAAGTCTGTGTGTTAACGTTGAGAGCAAGTTTTTATTACATACCATACATATGTATGCATTTACCACGCAATGGGAGACACGTGTATGTGCTCCTCCTCCTCCTCTCCTGTTTACATGCAAAGTTATCAGTTGATCACACAATGAGTGTTACATCCCATTAGCGTAATTAATATGAGTGGACCCGCAAAATATGAATACAAATGAGTCGCTAATGGGTAAACACACATACACACACACACACACACATGATCATGATGCAATTTAAGCATCTCCCACCCACAAGGGGTCATTGAAATTGAGCCAAATGCCTGCCCAACTGTATTTAATAGTCAAGAGCTCAAAACAAATAAACAGAAATAATGTTTTCGTCGTTGTTGTTGTTGCTGCAGAACTTGAACTTTCCAGCTGCAGCTGCTGCACTTACACACGCCCACTTTGCCTTGCAGTTTGACAGCCACTGGGGGGCCCATTTGCTGCTGCTCTCCATTTACTTGGCTCTCGCGAGCGCGAGTTCACTGTTGGCGCTCGCTCGATTACTCGCTGGCTTTTACACCTCCGTCGCACCGCTCAGTTGAGAGTGCGCCGCATTGCCGCACGGTTTGTCTTGCGATCGTTGGCGCTTACCACAATTTATTTATTTTTTTTTTTGCATATTTACGCTGGGTGCTCTGCAGAAAGTGCCTCTGATTGAAACGCTCTGCTTAAATAATAATAACGTGACATATAACGGTAAACGATAACGGGTGTCTGACGCGTTGCTGAGCTCTGCCACATCTACACATAACGTGACGTAACAACAACTCGTAATTTTGTTATTGTTTGGCCCCCAACTTATACCTGAGCTTACGTGTGTGTGTGTGTGTGTGTGTGTGTTTGGCGTTTTCATGAACGCGTTCGTGATCTTTGAAGCAAAACAAAGCTGTCTGTTTCAGCGCGAAACGTAGCGTAAAACAACAAAAATAATAATCAGTTTGGTTAATTTTTTTTTTGCCGACGTCATGCCAACAAACTGCCAGTGGCTGCCAATTTATGTAAATGTAAAGTGAAAACAAAATACAAGCAGCAGCAGCAGCACATACGTACATACATACATTCACATACGTACAGTTTAAAAGCCACCACCGCCGCCTCCTTCTGGCCGGTTTTATATGCGCTGGCCATGCTCAAGTAAGTTCTCAAATTAAATACTAATCACCTGTTTGTGACTCTCAAACTGCCCAACCGGTTCGTTCATTCTGTTTCTGTTCGCGCAACAAATTAAGTATTATTATCATGAGCATTTAATTAGGCAAATTTTTGTTTTGTATTTGTGTGTGTTTTTAAATTTGAAATCAAATAAACAACAAAAGTAAATATATTCATTTTAATTTGTTCGTAAATCCAAAAAGGGACAACAACAACATCGAATTGTAAATAAACAATATCGTTGAACATGCCGCATTTTAAATACTCTGCTCTTAATTTGATTTGAACTTTAATTTTGGAACACCAAAGCAGTCGTTTGCTGTTTGCATAGATCCCAGATTCGTCACCTAGAGTAAAACAGGCAGAAGAAAGCATATATACCTGGGCCACTACTTAACGAATTCGCAAGAAACTCATGTCATTTTTTCCATACAAATTCAAAAATGATTTTATTTAATAAAGAATAATGATATAATCATTAATTGATTACACAGTTCTACAAAATGAGACCTTTTGTGAGTATCCCGAACAATTTAAACTAATTACTGTTCGTCTAGCCATGCTGAATACGAGTTGATAAGCCAAAGTCATATCTTAGGTTCCGTTTCCAAGAAATTGCAGAAAAATCATATTTTCGATTTTTTGACCTTTTTGACATAAGTTGATGGGTTTATGAAGCTTATTTAATAGTAAACATTTCAATGCAACTGAGAAAAATCAAATACGCGGTAAAAGTAAAGCCAAAAGAGTGGAAAATGACCTGTGAAGTTTTTCTAAATTTATAGCGTTTTTGTTAAACTAAATTATCTGCTACAAGCCAGTAGACCAACCATATAATCATATAGTTTAACATATGCACTAATTATGGTAATTTTTTTTGGCAACGTTAGAGCCTTTTTAAACCGAAAATCAACATTAAATTTTATGGGAGGACAACTAGATTCCAACCCCAAATTTTTATAGGAATAATCCAAAGGCTACTTGATATAACATTGGCTTAAGAAAATATTTATCAAAATGAAAAGGAAAAGGCCAAATGGCTAGAAGTGACCTAGGCCAGAAACTTAAATAGCAACCCACGTATCAGGATTAAAAACACTATTTACATTTTCAGCCGCCAGACTTGCATTTTCGCCTTTACCAAACAAAAACTTTAAAATGTAGCGTATTTTCTCATTCGAGGGTTCAATTAAAATTGAATCGATCAAATGAAAATCTGTCAAATAAGCTTTTCTAGTTCTAACTGTCATCTTTACAACGACATCTATTATAAATCAATGATTTAAAATCTAAGCCAGATACTGAGTACTATAGCCATCCATTGAGAAAAGAATGGATTACTTTTTACTACACCTTATATGTATATGTATAAATTGTTGGAATTCTAAAGATCAAGGTTTATATTTCAATAATCAACAAGTAAGAAAGTCGGTCAACTGTAGTATACTTTGTACCTGTCAAAGTTTGTATATAGCTGAAAACATTTAGGGGTGGCGTCACACAAACTGTGTAAACGATATCGGCCAGTGCTGCCCAGCGCAATAATTTGATTTGCTTATAATTCGAATATCGTTCATCTGATCTGGAAACGGTGTATGGTGGATCGATAAGTAATGACGATTAAAACATAAGCCTAAAAGGCTTAAACAATCTATCCTTAAAATTGTGGAAGATATTTGATTTTTTTTAAATTGGCAACTCTACCATCGTTCATTTGATCGGAAAATAATGTATGGTGGCTCGACAAGTAATGATGAGTAGAATGTATGTCTAGAAGGTTCGAACAACCTAACTCCAAAATTGCGGGATGTTTGAGGTGTTTTTCAAATTGCGGGGGTGGCAACTCTACTATCGTTCATCTGATTGGAAAATGATGTATGGGGGCTTGATAAGAAATGATGAGTAGAATATATGTCTAGAAGATTCGAGCAACCTAACTCCAAAATTGTGGAAGATATGAGGATTTTTTTCAATTTGCGGGGGAGGCAGGGGGCGTGGCAAAAATCAAAACTAAATTTGATCTGCCTGCAAGTATAAGAAATATATGTTTGGTACACCTCAAACCTCTATCTCTTACCATCTCTGAGATCTCTTCGTTCATACGGACAGACGGACAGACAGACAGACGGACATGGCTATATCGACTCGGCTGTTGATGCTGATCAAGAATATATATACTTTATAGGGTCGGAGATGCTTCCTTCTGGCTGTTACATACATTTGCACAAACCCAATATACTCTGTGTACCTTCGGTACAGAGTATAAAAATGAAGCAATTTCGACAACGAACCAAAACAATAAAACCTTACAACTGAACCTTGTGTAGATTTTTTTTTTAGAGGTTTGTAGCTTTGTCTGCATGGAAATGGAGTCGTTAGTAAAGTCTACCAACAATAATTGCTTTACTTCGTAGAGTTTCTCTACCTTGTTGCTGAGTATAGATAATTATTATCTACTAACATTTTTAACTAAATGAATTAATGAAAAATATATAAACTTTTCCCAAACGTGGCAAACCAATTGATAAAGTGAATCTATTTTGCTCTGTTTTGTACCCTACACATTTTCACACTTCCAAATTATACGCTTATACATACTTGTATGTATATTTTCAAGGCCAATATCACTTTTTTTTGCTCGTACACTGCCAAAAGGCATTGCCCCGGCACGCCCCCCACGCGTGCCGTCGCTTCTAAGAACAACAAACAAAATAATTTGCTTTTTAAAAATTATATTTCACTTTCGGTTTGCATTTGAAGAAATGCTCAATAATTATTTGGACTGCACGGACTGCACTGCTGCTTTGATTTAACACTCAGGCAGCAGTCAAACTATATATATATATATAAACTCTGAAAATCCAGTGAAACATTTTCGAAGGAGCAACAAAATATATCCAAAAGATACGCCAATTAGTCATGACGCCGCCGCTTCCGAGTTGTCAACATAGGAGAAAGGTGACAATATTTAAAGTAACTTTAACTTGCCCAAGTTGTAGTTGTTGTTGTTATTTGCCAACCCAGCCAAGAAGAAATTGCGTCTTGCTTTTATTTACGTTTGAGAACCATAAAAAATTGCGCATACTCCAAAAAATGTTGTTTGTTTTTGTGCTGGAGGCGCGCGCTCTATTTATCGATAACAAAAAAAAAACAAGGCACAAGAGAGTTGGAATAATTTCTTATCACAATTCAACAAAAATAGCTATTCACGTTTGTGTTTAATTGATTTCTAATCTTAACTATCTTACGCTCTTTACAGATACGGCTGCTATGGATCCAATTTTCTTCTCACCCACGAATGGTATACCTTCAGAGAGTAAACTCGCTACATATATGGTAAGTTGTTTTTGACACCACCTCTCTCTCTCTCTCACTCTCTTTACCCCCCTCCACCTGCCTGAGCTTACCCAAACAAATTGAAATAGTTTGATAGCGCAACAGTTTGAGGGGCATTGTATTGATGATTTATACACTTGGTACGCCTCCACCTCTCCAAAATATATACATATATATATGTAGTAATTTAGCCCAAACAAGAAACAGCTGTTTACCAGTTCTCTGACAAGGCGAATTATTGCCTTGGTCTGGTTTGGCTTGGAAGTTTTGTGGGCCAGCGCGATTGTATTTTTTTTTTTAATTATGTTTTATTTGTTTTCACTCAATTTGCTTGAACAATTTAATTTCAACGCTCGCACATATGCACATATGTACACTTGACCGACATTTATTTATTTTATTTATTATTTTTTTTGGGACCATTGGCATACAAAGTGCTCATACATACATATGCTCGCTCGTAAATGTACATTAATAATATAATTTGTGTTTATGCATGGATTTTACTTTTAGTTGCAAAAAAAAAGTAATTTAAAAAACAATTGAGTGGGCGATAAAAAAGCTTTATGAATAAGTGAACGGTAATGGCAAATTCTTTTTACATTTTTATGGGTTACATTTCCAACGCATTCTTTATGGCGATAAAAGAATCCAGCATTATTGAGTAGGGTAGTCCCCAAAGTGCCCGACCGACCGGAAGCATAGAAGGAAATTTAAAAACCCCAACCACTGAAGCAAATTTCAGGCACAGGTCTCTGAGGCAATACATAAACTTCCAACTATGTAGACGCCCTTATATACCCCCGAAACCACCAGGGATGCAAAAGGATTCAGCACCCGCTCTGGTGGAACTGTTCTCTTTTTTCAAAAGTGTTTCAAATAATCATCTTTTCTATGCCCTAAGTTCATAATTAATGACTTCTAATGTAGCTATTAGAAATGAGCAGGAGATAGGAAGCATCCAACACTTTCTATGCGACTGACCTGCACTTCTTAGGAAACGCACCTAGTACTAGTAAGGCCAATTTGACCTGGACCTGGCTCTCTTTGTCAACTCCTCAAAATGGTTATTATAGAATTTTTGGAGACATTTTCCATTTTTCTACCTTTTGGATTTACCAAAATGCGAAAATATTCTTCCATCTATTCCGACCTTAGCTTACTAAACGAACTTCATTAGATTGGCAAAAAATAGTGTATGTTCTTGAACCCATATCGACGCCCTCTTTTTATACCCTTTACTCGAAGAGTAAGATCGTGCAAATGTATGTAACAGGCAGAATAAAGCATCTCCGACACCATAAGGTACATATATTCTTGATCAGCATCAATAGCCGAGTCAATATAGACGGGGTAACGACATAGCTCCGACGAGTTAAAAACGACATATCTCCGATCGAAGTTAATTTTTTTTTAAAACGTCATATCTACGATCGAAGTTATGTTGTTCCAAAAGTCATATCTCCGATCGGAGATATGTTATTTGCAACCAGGGTGTCAAACTGGAACCCGATCCGGAACCGTATACCGAAAAGAACCTGTATTATTTATTTTTTAAGAACCGGTATTTTGGAACCTTTATTTTTGGAATCGAATTGACCGAAAAGAACCGAAACATTGTAACGGTAAAGTTTCGGCTCTGAGTTTTTTTGTTATTTAATTTTTATTGCTTCAGTCAGGGATTTCTCCAGGGTTAAACTCAGGGTAAATGTTAGCAAAAACTTACAAATGTGAAGTTAAGGGACCATCTGGTATATTCTGAAATTTTTAATAAAAATAACAATTTCATCTTATTTCGTTCCATCTATTTTGGTTCAATAAATTCCAAATATGTTTAATTTATCCTTAATTTTTGCATTTACAAAGGAAATGATTTAATAATTGGCCCAAATGGACTTAACCCAACAGCAGGGTTTAATTTTGATCGGTAACGTTATCTGAACAGTGTATTTAACATTTCATCTTCTTGCTCTTCTATTATTAGGGCATTTTTTCTGGGGTAAAGTTTATTTTGTTTAATTTTCCTTCTTTATAACTACTTTCTGTTATGTAGATTGCTACCATTTCTATTATATCTTCGGATTAAAGGATTTTTAAATTATACCGGTACATACCGGTACGTACCGGTATT
Source organism: Lordiphosa mommai (assembly GCA_018904225.1). NCBI lineage: Eukaryota > Metazoa > Arthropoda > Insecta > Diptera > Drosophilidae > Lordiphosa > Lordiphosa mommai. Next base: position 128,507 of record JAEIFT010000472.1, read on the forward strand.
CCGAAATTAAAACCAAGGTACCGATACGGAACCGAATACCGAAATAAACTAGAACCTAAACAGAACCTTTTACCGAAACAGTTTCGGTACGTACCAGAACCGGAACCGAAATTCGATTCGGTTTGATTCCCTGTTTGCAACTCGTCAGAGATATGTCGTTTTAAAACGACAAACTAAATACTGTAGGTGAAGAAAGTGGTATATTGTATTTCAAAACGACATAACTTCGATCGGAGATATGATTCTTTAAAACGACATTACTCTGATCGGAGATCCCGCCTCGGAACATCTTATTAAAAGTGTTTTTCTTTAAAAACTTTTACGGACAAGGTCACCTTTACCAGTTGTGGAGTATGTAGCCATAAAAAAACTTCTCTATATTTTATAGCTGCCATAGGGACGATCGGTTTTTAATTATTATTTGCATTCTAAAGCTTATATTATTCGTTTTTCGTTTTGGTTTTAATCCCTGGTTTTTAGTGAAACTTTCAGCAAGAAAACATCAACGGGTACTTCCGTACAGAATAGAATATAATGACGTTAGGGAAACCCCCGGCTGGGAAGGCACAATTGCATGAAATTTTAGAATGTTGTGTATATATCAGCTTAAAAATGACGTTTCTTACCAACACCCCTCCCCCTCCCTACCACTCATTTTCATGGAGGTGGATATTCTGAGATGAGAAAATGTATGTTTCCATCTATTTGCAAACTCAATTTCATACACATCGCCTTAATGGTTTGACCTAGCACCCCACCCAATCTAAAATTGATTGGGAATTGCAATAAATTAAACAAATCATATTTCAATCATATTTCAAGGACAGTTACTTTTCAGACTCAAAGCAAGTCTTTCCAATGCAGATAAGATAATGTTGACCAAACAAATTTGACATGATGGAAAATTGCCATTCATTCCATTGACTCTTCCCCCCTCCCCCAGCACACCACTTGCTCCATGATGATCTCGTACTTTCCCCTTGTCTATCTTATTTCTTCATTTCCAACTTTATTTTTCTTGTTCTCTGTCTCTTCGCATGCTTTCTGTTTCAATGATAGAATCGACAAAATGTTGCCACACCAACGGGTTACGGGCTGAATAACGGGTTCTCACTACTTAATTTGGATTCGCCCCTAGCAGTTAACAAAAAGTCCCAGGTAAAACAGTTCGCATAGTCGTAACGGGTTGGTACATATATAGTATATGAGTATTTCCCCCCATAATCTTTTGTATGGTAGTAGCCCCCGTTGTAGATGCATTGTTCTTAGTTCATGATTCCGTCCGTCAGTAGAACCAGCTCTAAAAAAATCAACCCAATATAGATATATATATGTGTGTGTGTATGAGAATGAATTTATGCCCTACTAATATTTCCATTCTCGTTCTCAGGTAACCCCCCAATCGCCCGAATTCATTCCAACGCGCATCAATTCGTCTCCCAATTTCTACGCACCATATCACAACGCGCCCATGCAATTGAGTAATGGGCTTAACGGCGTCAATGGTTTAACTGCCGCAGCAGCAGCTGCTGCAGCCGCCGCCGCCGCCATAGCCCCCGCATCCACCTCGGCCGTAGCCGCCGCATCCTCTGTAACCATTAGCAAGGCGGCTAATGGCAGCAGCTCTATGCTTTCCATGCAGAAAACGGCATCCATTGCCACTGTCACCATAGCACAACAACAACAACAACAGCAGCAGCAGCAGCAACAACAAAAAACAACAACAACAACAAGCGCCACTAGTGAATGCCGCAGTGATGGCCAGCTCAGCGCCCATTGCGATTAGTGGCGCACCTCCAAATCCAGCTGCGGCGCCCTTTGTTAGCAACATGTCCGCCCAAACACCACTTAAGGGTCGGACCGGTATGCTGCGTCAAGAATCACCTACAGCGACCATGATAGCGGGAGGAGCGGGTGAAAAATCTCCACCACATGGCATGACCCCGCACGGAGCCTCACCCATACCCACAACTCTGCCCACGAGCGTACATCAGGTGAGTGGTCCAAACATAGACAAAACTTTTTAATTGATAGGTACTTTATAAGAATAACCTACCGGTGGGTCTTAAGAAAAGCATTTCAATATTCCAGTGTTTAAATTTTTGAAGACTTTTATTAATTCTAAAGTGTTTGGAAGTGGTTTATCATACAAATCCTCTTCAGCAAAGCTTTTTATTTGTATCTAGGAGACGAAACTGCCCGCAGATTTGTCAAAATGTCAATATATATATTTCTAGATCATTTATTAAGACCCGTAATGGACACTCCAGTAGCTCGCGTATCCAAAAACAAGCATGAGCCCTATTTTGATGTATCTTTTGCACACTTGTCTTTTTCGGTCTCACATTTTTTCGTATCGATATATCGAGACATTTGCACATAAGCAGTTATCGGTTTGCATATGATCAATATATCGTTTATAAGCAAAAATTTGCATATAAGCAAAGTAAAAGACCCCTAAATTCGGAACCTTTGAACTTCTGTAAGCATCAATTTGTTAAGGTACCGCCGGTTATAGAATATCTTAAAACGCGCGCGGTAGATTTTTATAGGAATGAAGTACCATTTTTAAAAAATCACCCCCGAACCAAAGCCGACTTCAACTTACGCTCTCGTTCTATACTCATTTGATAGGGACGTGCCAAACACTGCCTTAAAAAAACATTTTAAAATTAATATTACTACAGAGAAAAACTCGGCTAATATTTTTTAAACTAGACAACCGCCTTAAAAGTGTATATACAAAAGTTTTTAGGGATGCAAATCGTTCGGATTTTCAACATTGGTTCGATTTTTCAAACCACCGGTTCGGTCCATAATATGGTTTTTGTAGTAATCCGAACCGCGGTTTTGGTTCGGTTCGGTGGTTCAAGGTTAATATAGTATCACGCGTGATCCCAATTTCGAATTTCCGACCTTTCTAAAATGAAACTTGCTACATTTTGCAGTTATTTTTTAAATCTAGTTTTTAAAATGCATTTAAATAACTTCGATTTCCAATCGAAATATATAAATTAAATAGATAAAACTCAGGAGGTACCATCCATTAAATACATGATTATCAGGGCTTCAAACCGGTTCGGAATCGAACCCTTAAAACCGGTTCGGGGTTTTTGGGTTCCCCGAACCGGACCATGAACCGAACCTCTCACATTTTTGACCCCTTGAAGCTGAACCCGAACCGGACCATTTCTTCCAAAAATAAGTAATTTTTCAAACGAATGAAATTCTTAATGAGAATCTTGAAGAGTCACTGCATCTGATTGTAAAGAAGGAAATAATGTTAATAATTTTATAGACTCCTTCGAAAATTGCAAATCATTTGAAAAATATCCAAAAATGAAGATAGTTCACGTATAGATGAACTTCTCCAGGAAGAAGCAGAAACAGAAGAAAAACCAGAGATATTTGGACTAATATCAATCCCAATGCGATATTTGCTTATAAGCGATTTGCATACAAGCAATCCAATACCTATATAAAATTTGCGAATAATAATCCAAAATGTGGCAGTTTTGAATATAACCGGTATTTGCATACAAGCGGTTTGTCATTTAACAGAAATGCTTTGGTTTATATTTCGGTTTAAGTTCGGAAATTTAAAAACGGAATTATATTTTAATAATCATTACTTATTGATCCTTCATTCACCGTTTACCGATCAAAAGAAAGATAGTTGAGTTATAAGCAAAACAAATAATTACGATGGGCATCACTGGCCGCAATCGTGATGGGCAGAACTTACACAGATTGTGTAAGAAGACATGTAAAAGTTATCAGTTATATACAAACTTTGACAGGTACAGAGTATTTTACAGTCGGGATTGACTGACTCTCTTAGAGGATTTAAAATTGATAACTCGAGGCTTTTGACTCATTATTTCGATATTTTTCGCGATCCGGAAATCATTTTAGCGCCAAAACAACAAACGCACCCTTTTCAATGTTCTTCCTTTTTTTTGTGGTTCCTTAGGAAAATGTCGGTGGCACCATCTACTTCTATCCAACTGCCAATGCACAGAATAACCAGCCCGTGGTCAATTCCGTTGTGGTAGATTCCACGCATCCGGCCCATCATGGTGTTAGTGCTGTGGCACCTTTAAGCGCGGTGAGCGGTGTTCCTTCAACATTGCTGTACACGGGTCATGTGTATCCGGGACCAGCGTCTAATGTGATCACCATGCAGCCCAAAACCCAACTGGAATCTGCCTTCTTTATGCCCGACGAAATGCGCTCCGACATTCTTGCCCGCAACGAGATCTCGAACTTGATTATGGATGCAGCGGAAGCTGCGCAGCATGCCCTACCATTGGAGGTGGATAATTATCATGCATTATATCCGTTAGAGCCGCCGGCACAGCCGCTGCATGCCAAGCTAACGCTCCCTGCGAGTACATACCGAGCCACGCACAATACAACGGGCCTGAAGTACTGTTTAAGAAGGTTACATGGTAAGTGTGGAACGAAGTGCAAGGTGTTGTTCAGTTATCTAAAAAAATACATTTGCAGGTTTTCGCTTACAGTCTACAAAGTGCATGACTTTGGTGGAAATGTGGAAGAAGCTGCAGCACACGAATGTGGTACAACTGCGTGAGGTGTTCACGACAAAAGCATTTGGTGATAACTGTAAGTTATAAGATAACCCCCGCTAAATGAAAAGAATTTTAATTAAAGTTCCTTTTGGTTCTGAAAAAATTAATCTATTTAAAATATTTCATTTTATTAATCTTGCAAATTTTATAGCTTTAGTATTAGTGTACGACTACTATCCCGGCTCACAAACATTACTGGCCAAATACTTTACGCCAACGCCAGAGACCAACGGCTATACAGATCCATTCCAAGGCGAGGCACGCCCATTCAGGTGAGTCTCTCTGAATTGAACCTCAACAAGCTATGAAAATTAACCTTTTTCATTTTTCCAGTCATAAGAGTAATATGCAGCGTACAAATAACGGACCATTGTTACCGGAATCCACCATTTGGTCAATCATTATGCAACTAACCGCCGGCTTAAGGGCCATTCATCAGGCGGGTCTGGCCTGCAAGTATGTCTCAACCAAATCCTTTTAGGAGCCTACTAATTAACCCTCCACCCACTTTAGGGTTTTGGATCCAACGAAAATAATAGTGACGGGTAAACGTGTACGCTTTAGCTCCTGTTGCATCTCAGATATCACACAGTTTGATCCAAATGCCGCAAATCCTTTGGCCCTGGTGAACATGCATCAACAGGTAATGCATAACACTTGTTCATCCTTTGATGTTGATCCTCTAACTTGGTTTTAACAGGACGATCTGACCGCATTGGGACGATTAGTATTAGCCCTGGCCTGTCGCTGTCTTCAATCTGTGCAGCGTGATAATGTTCAGTCCAGCATTGATATGGTCACGCGAAACTACTCCACCGATTTGCGTAATTTCATTGTGTAAGTTTAAAAAAAAACACCACGAACCTTTAAATGTTCACCTTTCCGTTTTGGCAGTTACCTCTTTACCACGAATAACCGTCGCTCTGTAACCGATCTGATGCCCATGATTGGCGCTCGCTTTTACACACAATTGGATGCACTGCAGAGCCAAATTGATATGCAGGATGATGAGTTGGCCAAGGAAATGGAAAATGGGCGCCTATATCGCATTTTGGTCAAACTGAACAGCATCAATGAACGACCCGAGTAAGTGCAAAATTAAGTGCTTAAAAAAATTGAAGCAGTTTGACAACTTCATTCTGTCATTATCTGTATTTTATCTTCAAACATTTCACATAGAAGTGAAGGAATACAAGGGCTAGAGTACATGGAAAGTAGCAAAAGAATGACCAAATTAAAAAAAGGAAAGAGTCAGTAAATTGTGATTGTGATTGTGGAATAGGATTGTGTGTATTCATTTTCGCAAGAAATTCTTGTGGAACAATCTAAAATAGGCTTTGAAATCAAAAACTGTTTTGACTTAAGTGGTCCAAATACATACTATCCATAGGACTTTGCCTGAACCCATGTCTAACCATGTAAATTGTTGTTTTGCTTCTTATATAATTTTTCTGATCTACTATATTTTTGCTGAATATTTTTTAAAATATTTGTAAAATACACAGTAAAGTAAAGAAAAACTTTGAATCTAGTTAAATGCTTTACTATAAAATAAATATTATTGACTGAACTACTCTAGTATCAGATTTGAAGTAGATTTTTGTGAACAATTTATGTATTTCTAAAAAATCTAATTTTTAAAGTTTCGACAGTGGTTCAAATACAATCTATCCATAGGACTTTGTGAACCCATTTAAATTGTTATTTTCATTGTATAATATTTCTGATCAAACTATTTTATTTTTTTGATATTTTAAAATATTTGTAAAGTAGACCATAAAAAAAATTATTGACTTAACTACTCTAGATCTGATATTTTGATGACAATTCTATCGCATAAAAATTCTTGATGTTTAAACCAAGGCTTTTTAGATGGATAAGGCTTGCCTATAATAAATGCTTATGGCAGCGCAGACATCAATACTTATAAACCAAATCCTTTGTCAAACAACAACCAAAAGAAAGAGATGGAGAAATCAGGTTATTGCCGGGTGCTGTGTACGATATGTGCACATGTCTCGGTGCTATAAAACAATTGGGCTGCTCGGGCATCTCTGTTCTTAATTAATAATCCCCAAAACCGAACCGAACCTTCTTTTATTGGAAATAGGTTCGGTTCTAAAAAGACTTCAGAGTACTGCTTAAAGGCCTACATAACAATGTATTTCGACACAATACTTCATATGAATAGAAACACTTTTGAAAGCACTGAAAGCTGAATGCTTTTGGAGATTTGTCTTATAATGCGAAAAAACTTAATTATTTTATACCATCTGGAATGTGACCTTAAGAGCATAAATATTATCTCAATATCTAAATGTCATAAAGCCCTTACCACGAATATAACATAAGCTATCAAAACCAAATTTTACGGAAGGAAATTTGTTCTATTTGTACGAGTGAACGTACTTATCGCTTACCATCAACATGAAATTTGAGCAAGGTAATATTTTTATACCCTTGCAGAGGGTATATTAAAATTGTCACGATGTTTGTAACGCATAGAAGGAAGCATTTCCGACCACATAAAGTATATATATTCTTGATCAGCATGACGAGCTCAGTTCATTTCCGTCTGTCCGTCCGTCCGTCTGTCCGTCTGTTTCTATGCTATCTCCTCCCTCAGTTTTAAAGCTATCTTGACCAAACTTTGCAAAAAGTCTTTAAATACAAATACGCTGCACATTTGTCGGAATCGGCCGGATAGGATGACTATATCATATAGCTGCCATAGGAACGATCGGTCCAAAAACTAGTTCTAATGAGAAATACTTTTTTGTTTTCCATCGTAGCATCACTAATCGTGGTATATATTAGTTTTATATGCTTCCATACAATTTCGGAAAAATTTATCAAAATCGGATGACTATAGCATATAGCTGCCATATAAACGCGCGGTCCAAAAACTAGTTCTAGTGGGAAAAACTTTTTGTTTTCCATTGTAGCGTCACCAAACGTGGTATATATTAGTTTTATATACTTCCACACAATTCTGGAAAAATTGATCGAAATTGGATGACTATAGCATATAGCTGCCATAGGAACGATCGGTCTAAAAACTTATTCTAGTGAGAAAAACTTTTTTGTTATCAATGGTAGCGCCATTCAAAAACTGCAAGGGTATTTAAAACAGGCCCGGCCAGCTCATAACCCACCCGGGCGAGTGTTTTAAAAAAAATTTTTTTTTTTTTTGAGTGTGTTGGGTGTGGTGGGGTATATTATATATTTAGTCCTTCCATTTGCCCACCATCGGCGTAGCCGATGTTAGGCTTCTATTTTTTGATTTCTAATTAAGTAAAATCAGAATTTGATCCCGAAACAATTTTTTGTTCGGGTACCTGTTCGGTTACGTTTCAATAGCTTATTTCAGTTTCGAAAACTTTAGAGCTTTGACGGCTGCAATTCTCAGATGCCAGGCCCCGACCCCCATAAAATAATCCACTCCTTACACAGTTCCCCTGAAAACCAATCTCACACTTTTACATTCACCTCACAATTATTTTCGCCACTAAACCATACTCACAATTCATATAAATAGAAACATCATTTTGTATACCCATAGAGAGAAGGCACGCTCAGACCAACAACATTAAAAACCGAGTAACGACGACCGAAGGGAGCTGGCTTTGATATCAGAATGCTTTTGAACAGCAGTCTTATTTATATGAAGCATAGTGCCGAAAATAAAATGTAAGTCATCTGAGAATAGGCCTTAAAGGTTTTATTAAGGTTCTGAATTTATTTCGGTTTTAAGCCCAATACGGTGCTGCAAAGTAAGTAATTTAGCTTACTTAGGCATATACGTCAAGGTGGAACTTAAGATACTCTCAATTTTATAGTATTGAGCTGAAATTTTGGAGTGAGTTCTTTTTCCTAAACGCTGGTAATATCTGCCTGGATCGGATAACTGTATCTTATAGTTGTCCTAGAACCAATCTGTCGAAAAATGGGTCTTAGTGAGAAATTAAGTTTTTTTTTTAATGTTATGAATATTATATGATTTCAAACAGTTCTGCAAACTTTGATCAAAATCGGATAACCATATCCTATAGCTGCGGTAGAACCGATCGGACGGAAAATATGTTTTAGTTAGAAAACTTTTTGTTTTTTACGGAAGCGTGCTCAAATTTATAACTAATCAATGGGCGCATTCAGCAGAGCCGCTTGATAACTGATCAATGTTAGATTTCTTGGTAATTTACGTAAATCAATCAATTTTTTAATGGTTCAGAATAATAACAATATCCGATAAATAAGTTGGAGCGAGTATGTGTATTTTACAAGAGTATTATAACTTCGGAACAGTCGAAATTAGCTTTGCCTTTTCGTTTTTATATTTTATATTTTATATTTGAACAAAGTGCAGTCAAACAATATAGTGAAGAATTAAAGATTAGCTATAGATAATTTCCTACTTCTAACAATAAAGATTGTAATTTGGACAGAGGTTACGAAAGGGTTCATGATGGATGTAGATAAATCGAGACACAATTATTTTCTAAGCACAGCGTTTGAGTTAATTTAACCAGACAGTAGCTTTGGAAGGCATACTAAGGTAGATCCTTCGATTATAAAGGGATGGAAGATTCAACAATAAGAGTAGTCTGTGCTCTTATGGTTTGGCATGGTATTGGAGTTCCAGTTTAAGCCAAGTAGGGCGAAAATTAGAAACTGTTTTTGAACAGATTCGACATATGATCAATACTCAAGATTAGGGCTGACCAAAGAGACATTCAGCTGTTTGGTGACAAAACATTTTTTAGACAGCGAGATAAACTGCTTTAAAGATTTGAGAAAAATGCCGAAGATATGACATCACTTAAAAAAAATGTTGCAAAGCGTGTCAATCAATTAAGTTCTTTATTTGCATCTCTTTTGACAGCTTCAATTTGGACTGTACTTGGTCAGAGACTGGTGATAGATACATGTTGAAATTATTCCGTGATTATTTGTTTCATTCCGTCACTGAGGATGGCCGACCCTGGCTGGATCACGCACACATTGTACAATGCCTCAATAAGCTGGATGCTGGCTCCATAGAGCGCGTAAGTAAACAAATTGTAAAATTTTAGACCATATTAAATTTTCTAATTTCAAAATAGGTGCAACTCATGTCACGCGACGAGCAATCGGTACTAATTGTCTCCTATGCTGAACTCAAGAATTGTCTGGAGAATGCCTTCTCCGAACTGATGTCTAGTGCGGCCACCTAAAAAAAAAAAAAAAATAAAAAATAAAATAAAAAGAAAAACAATAAAACACGCGCAGCTCACGCACGAGACCGACCATAAGCGACTACGATTAAACGGTTTAAATCATAAGCAAAACATTCATTATAACTAATGCCGCATTTCCACCCCTGGTCTAAATGCGGACTAAGACATTTTGGCTCAGGCCGAGTAAGGAAATACGAAAGAAAAAAAAAAACAAACACAGATATCCCATGTTATGTTAGCTCTTAACTAAATTTTAGGCATTTAATGATACGAAAAACAACAACAACTACAACAAATAAACCAACCAAGCAAAACCAAGCAACTCAAAAGAACGCTAAGCTAACAGAAGAGTAACAACTTTTTGAAAACGAAATCTCTCCAAAATAAAAGAAAAAGAAAAATACAAAAAAATGTAAACGAAACAAAAAAGAAAAAAACTGAAACGCAAAAAAAAAACATGGAAAATTTGTTAAAAAAAAAAAAGAGAAAAGAAACAAAAAGAATACATTCGAAAGATCTATTTTTACAGAGCTAAGAGAGAATGAAAGTATTTATAAAAATGTGTATTAAAAAACAAAAAAAGTAAACAAAAAAAAAAAATGTAAAATTTCTGCAGCGAAATTGTTGAGCAAACAACAAAAAAATGAAGGAAATGTCACAGAGATAAAGGATATAAAAATTTAAGTACTTGAACAAGGAACCACATTAAATGTTTAAAAAAAAAGCATGTCTGACAATGAGCGCCGCCTCCTGTCTCTCCTCAGCAAGAACGACGCCCCCTACAACAGTAACAACAACAACAACAACAACAAAAGAAACGTTTTTTATTTTTCAACTGTGTATTTTTTATAGCGAAATATTTTTTAAAAACAAACAACAAATTTTCTAAAGACAATTTAAAGAGTTTACAAAAAAACAAAAAAAAAATGGAAAAGAAATGTAAAAAAAAACGTCAAATGCAGCAAAGCGACGCCCAGAGAATGAATGGTTTAAAAACGTTTTCCAATTGAAATATTGTGTTGCTGCTTGTCGCATTGCGCCCCCCAGCCGGCCGCATATCATCCAGAAATCAACAACTACTCCGCACCACCAGCTAAACAAATGGCAAGGAATTTGTAATACATATTTTAAGCTATAAAATTTCAAAATCCATTCAAATATCAGTAACATGTTTTCCCCCCCCCCGCCCCCGCCCCAGAGAGAGAGTTGCATATACAATATATATATATCTATATGATGCTGTGGATTGTTTGTACCATCTGCATATATATGTGTGATTTATACTAATTTTTCTTGTTGACATTATTTACACGCTACGCGAAACTCAAATTGATGATTGAGGCAATTGATTTTTTACACACAAAATTTTACAATTATTATTATTTTTTTTTATTTTTTTAAACATATCTTAAGAAATTTGTACTTTCCTCTCTCTTTCCGTTTGTCAAGAAAATATTGTGTACTTTCTTCTTCTTTTTTTTTTAAATTATTGTGTACATCAAAGTAAGACTAATTATTAATTAATTTAAAAACGCGAGAAAAAGAAAACAAAATGTAAAAAAAAAACACTTTTTGAGAAAAACCAAACAAAAAAAATAATAAAATTTTTAAAAATATTTCTAAAGTCTTTTTTCTTGAAAACAAGATTGAAAATGAGTTAGAAACGCAATATTGAGTCAATCAAGGTATGAAATGAAAGGTTCTTCCATTTTGAACAATAAAATTGGGCGGCCCATTCAGCATATAATTTTGATTTGGAATTAACGCTTGCGATTGATAAATTTGTCAATTACAATTAAAGAAAAGGGATCATTAAAAAAATATGATTGCAGCAAGCGATTGCTCGGCCAGAGCACCTCAATTTGGAAGCATTCATTAAAAAATATTCTGTGTGTCCGACTGTTTTTATTTTTAACCTGATAAATGCAGCGTAATTGTCGGCACAATTATTTTGACAAAAATTTTTTTCATGATATCTTTGAAACAAAAAATCTGAAAATGTTGAAATTTTTATGGCAAACTAGTACAGAAGAGAGCTTTCAAAAGAAGTTTACAATTGGATGCTTCTGGAAAATAAAAATAAAAATGTACAATTTGCTTTGGCATAATTATTTTGACAAGATTTGAATATTGATTTACTCTCCAAACAGGAGCTACAATGCCAAGATGAGTTATTGATTCTAGACGCATTTTTCACGCTGAATCCGAATCTGGTTTCATGGTTTAGCTGCAAATTGAACCGAAAAATGCCGAAAATGGCTTATTTGGCCATTTTCAACCATCCCTAAGTTGTAGAATATCGCTTATTTTGTATTTTGAATTTTTACATGGCTAAGTACGTACCAGTATCTTCATAATCCAGTTAATACATAAATCATTTTATAAGTTATAAGTTCGTAATGATCTGCACAATATGGTTGTTTATATGCAAATTAATAAAAAAGTTTGAAAATTCTGATTTATCGACTTGTTTATTAAGAAAAAACACGTAACTTTAGAAAAACACACGTAAATAAATATATAATTCTGAATATTGGGGCGATCCCCGCCCATTTTTTTAATTTCACTAGAGCGCTAGGGTATTTTTCAAATCGAAATTTACTCAATATTTGTGGCCGATAAATCAGGTTTCGATGATACCTTATTTACTCAGAGTATAAAGCTTTTCTATAAAAAATCAGATGTATAAAATAAGCGAAATTCTATGACGTAGGCCGATGGGGATAATGGCCAAAGTAGCCATTTTGGCATTTTTTGGTTCAATTTGCAACTAAACCATTAAAGATATAGGATCTCTGAAACCAGATTCGATTCAGCGTGAAAAATGCATTTATAAGCAATAACTCATTTAGCATTTTTAGCTCCTCTTTCGAGAATAAATCAATTTTCAAATCTTGTCAAAATAATTATGCCAACCAAATAGGTTAGAGGGTAATTCATATGGTTTTAAAGTAATCAAGTGATTGTTTTTTAAATTAAGTAAAGGTTTTCGAATTCTTGTTTTTTTTGTTTTCATTTTTTGCTTTTTCGTTTGAGGGTAATGATATTGGAATCAATTTTGGTTGTTCATGTATAATAGGCGGTCCGCGTGAACGTTGGGTCCACGCGTGATAACCGGTTCGTCCACCCCCGATACGGGTGCTATATTCCGTTAGGTATACCACCCCCTACTTGACCCGATAAACACGTGTTACACCCTTGGCCAGTTGGCGTTCTGTTTGTTGTTTACCGGGGTGGGTGAGCTTAGCCTCCCTCACTTTCTGGGGGTTTATATATTATTTTTTCCCCTTGTGGTATGTGACTGTCTTTTTCATTTGTTGTGTTTTTGTGTTTGGTTTGTTTTGTTTTTCGATGTTTGTCCGACGTTGTGTTGTTTTGTAATCGTTTTTTGTATGTTTGTTACGTTGTTTCTTTTTGGGGTGCGGCCCTTTACATTTTTATTTTTATTTTAATTCTTATGTAAGCATCCGACTGTAAACTTCTTATGCTTTTTTGAAAGCTCTTTTCTGTACTAGTATGCCATAAAAAATTTTAACATTTTACGATTTTTGTTTCAAAGATATTATGAAAAATTTTTTGTCAAAATAATTGTGCCGACCAGTGTATATTATTCCTTTAATATATAAGAAGAATAAAATATTAATCATCGTTCCTTATCGGGTCAGCATATTTAACTGAGTGCGCGTAGACGCGATGATTTTAAGAAAGCTTATTTTATTTAATTTTCTTTCTAATTTTAATCAACAAATTAATTTATTCACACTTTTTTGCAAAAGAAAGAGCAACATTCAAAATATAATTGGACAAAAGTTTCATTCAAGAATATTGAAAACTCAGCCACTGAGAGCTGGTTTCCTAAGACACCTCAAAAAAAGTCTCCTCACAATGGACACAATAACTGTTAACAGATTCAACTGAAATCAATTTATATCTGTTAGTAGGTGAGTATAGCTCATGATTAATCGAAGAGATTGAAAGCAAAAGAAATTTAAATTTTGTCAGAGTTATAAACAAAATTATACCCATGTATTCTATGTACAAATCGCTTTTGGCCCAATTCCCATACGATTTGCGACGATTTTGGGTCGAAAGCGATTTGTAGAACACATTGGATTGATTTTAGGCATACAATATACCAGAAGAAAAGAGAAGGTAAAGCTAAGCTACTTAATAATAAACTTTAAAACCGGTAAAAATATATGATATCGTTTAATTTTTAAATCTTGATAAAAATTTGATATAAAAAATTTTCTTGTAAAACAGTTGGTTTGTTGTCACGTTTTAATACGTTTTTTTCAATAGATAACTAATAAGATTGACCGTAAAAAAAGTCCCTGTTTTTTTACTTTGGTTGTGTCACTTTTGTGTTTTTTCTTGATTAAACTGACGCTGTGGATCAAGTTTTTCGCTCGACCGTCGTTGTTTTGTCCGTCCGGTTCGACTATAGTGTAAAAAGTGTGCTCTTTCGCTGCGGTGGACCCGGACGGGACGCCGGAACCTCGTCTCTCGATTAGTTTGGGTCCGAATTTTCTGGTTCACTTCTGGATTCTTTAAGTGTATAAAAATCGGCTACGCCGATGTTTTAAATACCCTTGCAGTTTTTAAAAGACGCTACCATTGATAACAAAAAGTTTTTCTCACTAAAACTAGTTTTTTGAACGACCGTTTATATGGCAGCTATATGCTATAGTCATCCGATTTTGATCAATTTTTCCGGAATTGTGTGAAAGCATATAAAACTAATATATACCAAGATTGGTGACGCTACGATGGAAAACAAAAAAGTTTTTCTCACTAGAACTAGTTTTTGGACCGATCGTTCCTATGGCAGCTATATGATATAGTCATCCGATCCGACCGATTCCGACAAATGTGCAGCCTATGTGTATATAAAGACTTTTTGCAAAGTTTGGAAAAGATAGCTTTAAAACTGAGGGAGGAGATAGCATAGAAACAGACGGACGGACAGACGGACCGACAGACAGACGGACAGACGGACATGGCTATATAGACTCAGCTCGTCATGCTGATCAAGAATATATATAGTTTATGGGGTCGGAGATGCTTCCTTCTATGCGTTACAAACATCGTGACAATTTTAATATACCCTCTGCAAGGGTATAATTAAGCTTCGTTCCATCATTAGCATATCCTTTCTTAAAGGAGCATTTTTTGATTAAAGCCCGACCTGTCTAGTCCCTGATGGGCCAATTTAAAAAAAAAAAAAACCTCTATCTTCCATCTTTTATTCCAATTGACTTGAAACTTAGGTAAATCGTTTTTAAACATATGTATTGTTATATAATGTCTCAATGAGCTCTTCAAAAGTGATTCTATTCATATAAATTATTGTGACAAAATGTAAAAATATATTTAAAAACTTTTTTGAAAGGTTACTTTTTTTTACCATGAGTAAGGCAAGTAAGAAAATGTTATCAAACGTTAGAATCATTGCAAAATCTTTCTATTCTATTCTTTTTCATAAACAATTTTGTATGTTACAAAAAAAAATGGTTAAATTAATGCAAATGTATGTTGATTTCGAGAACAACTTTCCTTTAGTGGAACAAAGGAACGACACTTTAAACAACCATTATTTATTTGCTAAGCAATGCTCAAAACAATTTTCAATGATTTGAAAGTAAACCCAAACGCTACCCACCAGTTAAGTTACATAAGTAAAATAATGTAATATTATGTATACGGCAGGATATTCTCAGAAAAAATTGTGGAATTTGTTGCCCCCCCTTGATGGAAAGCTGTGACGTGCTTGGCTTCCTTTTTGCTGTTACATGCACTTGCAAAAACTCAATATGCTCTTTTTAATTACTGTACAGAGTATTTAAAGCTATTGATGATGAAAATCTATGGAATAATACCGAAGTTCTGAGCGATTCAGTAAAGATACTGAAATTCACATTTAAGTATTATATGTAATACATTTTGTCCTCAGCTTCGAATTTTGTTCTCCTCTTGAGTACTTTCTCTGATCTGACTTTTCAGTTACATCTTACCATTGAAGGGGCACTGTTAAATACGCTCTCATTTTTAAATAGTAGGTGAAACAAATATTCAAAGATTTAAATAAATAAAGATACATCTAACATCTAATTTTGCATTAACTAAATCATATTTTCTAGTCTGAAAAAATTATTTAGAGTAAGATCGTATTCAGATGTGCATTCTATGCGCATTGTTTTTCAGTTAATAATTTATGAAAGGCGTTGCCACATCTAAAATAAATTGTTCTGCACGATTTTATATGAATTTTAAAAAAATTTCAAAGCCGAAAAGTATGTAAAATATCGAACAATACGATTTTTTGCGCTGCCCAGAAGTTTGCATTAATTTTATTCATTGGCTTTGTTTCTGTGTCAAGTTAAGGCTTTGGATTTGTGATTATAATCTTGTGCATTTTATTTATTTTTGCAGAGGCCACTCAAAGTTAGTTATTTTTTGGAACAGCTAAAATATATACATAAATAGATGCAAGCTTATAATTCGGTATATAGCTAAACCTAAAATACAATACATTCACTTGAAATCCGATTATTTGAATCTTCAACTAGCAAAACAAAATGAAAACGTTTTGTCAAGCATTTAAATAGTTTTAAATTTAATAAATATTGATCCTCAATGTTACTATCAACGGTGTAGTCAAGTGTACTCTTTGAAAGCACCTCGTTTTTGCTGATGGGACATTTAAATTTCTTTAAATATTTAAATATTGTGGCTGCCAACTGAATAAAGCGCGAAATAATTTTGACACATGCGCAATGCTTTGCTTTGGTGGTTGATTTCGTTTGCGCCTGAAAGTAGGCAGCAATAATGGGAACATTTTGCACCAAACTGAGTGCCTTACAATTCCTAAACAGTTCTGGTAATGTCAGAATGGAAGCAACAATAAATTGACTGTGAAAGTTACTCTGGCTTCTCTTCAGTTGTCGAATAAATCTTTCGCCTTTTACTAAAGATTTCCGTGGAGAGGAGCACTCTAATGAGTCTAAAATAATTTTTTGTAGCGCCCTGTCGCAAGACTTGGGGCCATAATTAATAAATTTGAAATTATTAATTACTTTGGAAAGCATTTAGTTTCGTGATTCGCTTAGGCATTTTGGACTGCTTCTGTTAACTGATTGCCGAGCCCACTAACTGAAATTTAAACGTAGATTCGAGCTAGTTGGTTTCAATAGTTAAATGAGTTGGGTTGTGTAAGCTGGAAAGAGTGAGTCCTACAAATGGACCACCTACAGAGACTTACATTTAAATTAAATTATCTGATCCCTTTACAAATTTTTAAAGAATATTGAACTGCATATCAGGTGAATTGGACATCTTTTAAGAGGGTCTTCTACATTTGCACGGGGTTTTTTTGAGTTTTTTTTTTTTAATTCTGCAGAGAAAACTATAAAAGGTTTTTCAATTTGATTTTTTGATTTGTGTTGTTTATTAATCAAATAAAAAAATGAAATAAAAAATGTTGGAATTGGAGGGCTGCTCAAAAAGTTATCGGTCTGCCAATTAAGGTCTCAAAAAAATGGTATAGTGGTGGTACCCATGATTCCAGGACTAACGGTTATCGGAAATGAAAACGGTAAATGAGGTTATGATCAGAATTGATGTAATTCTGGCCCGTACATCATTCATAATTTTCAATATTTTTTTGAAAAATTGGCGGCCATTTAAAAAAAAATATATCGATTTTTCAAGTTTTTTTTTTATAGTTTAGAGTAAAAAAATATTCTCATTGAGGTACGGGCCAGAATTACATCAACACGGGTGATCAAAATCGGTTCAGTAGTACTGGCGCAATCAAGGCTACCAGGTCAAAAAACGTGGTTTCGAGAAAAACGCGCCTAAAGTTTTGAAGAACGTAGAAAGTACTCCCTTATTCAAGAATATTGCTCCACTAATATGGCTAATTATACAATTTATGCGCTTTTAAAATGGTTTAAAGGGGATGAAAGGGGAATGTCCAAGCTAAAATAATAATGCGAAACAAAAAAAACGAAGAAAAATTTTTTCAAAGGTAGAAGACCCCCTTAATGAAACAGTCCTAAAGTATTGCTAAATCATTCAAATATCGGTGCTTAATCTGATTTCAAAAAAGTGTTTTCACGACAGTTTAAGCTAAAAATAAACTTTTCAACAGATAGTAATAGCCAAGTTGAAGTGAAAATTCTAAAAACAACTTTTGGAAGCAGCGGGAATTAGGTGATCATGAGAAAATCCCGTCCGTAGTTTACTTCGCGGGAATCCCTTTTTACATATCTTCTTTAAAGAAACACATCCTGACATTTATAAATTTATTTTAAGAGTGTTTATTTTAACTACATAATTACAACTCTATAATACAAATTTTATTGTTAAAACTTGAAAATGTACAACTTTTGATAGAATAGGATACATAATGGGTGTAATGCGGTCATTTATAGGCTGTGTCTGTGTTAGCTGATAAAGAAAAAAGCAATAGGGAAAGCTTTTTGAAAACTTAAGCAGAATCTTTTTTTTTTGTTTTGTTTTCGGAAAAAATTTCGATAGTTTGTTTTTGCTTGTTCTTATGATTATCACAGTTTTATATATAAACCTTTTTTTTTTTGTTGTTTGTTTTTCTTTTCGAATCGAACGGAAATGCGGACGCGAAAGATTGTGTGTGTGTGTGTGTGTTTGTGTGTTTTTAACTAAAACATAAAAACTACTTACAGGGCTAAGTTAAACTTATGTTTAGTGCAGAAAAAATTCAGCCGAAATGTAGCAAACTTTTGAGTATTTTTGTTTGTTTTGTAGTTAGTTCTGTGGGAGGGCAGAGCAAAAGTGTTTTGTGGCAGTTTCGTTTTAAAAACTAAAAATCTAGGGCATCATTTCAAAAATATTAACAAATCGAAGGGCCTAACTAGGCGGGAGCCTCTGTGGGCGTGTGACAACCCTCGACATTCTCGGGCCAATCACAGACATTCTCCTGTGGATTGAACACCAAATTGGCAGGACAGGGCATATGATGCTTCCGCTCGCCCTCGCACATATAATAATGGGTGCAATCGGCCCAGTCCTTGTGGTAACTGATGTGGCCATCCTCCTCAGCGCAAGTGACGTCATGAGCTAGGGCAAAAGAAGTTATAAGGTTTTGCATGCTGGCTGCTAAGTAAAGTCAAGACTTACGATCTTTGGTGGTGTAGGCACCACGTGGACCATGCGACTCATAGGGTCCATCAAATTCTAGCGCCACCTTGTAGTCCTTGAGTTCATCATTCAAAGAGCTAAGCAGTGGATATTTGCCGCTACCGCAGCGACCAGAGAAATCATCCATATCTATGGACCAAACCATAATGCCACCAAAGCCTTGTTCCTTAAGCCATTCGGTCTGTAAAAATCAAAAAGTTGATAGAAAAAATTAAGTATTTTGAACGTGATTGAATTTAGACCATTTTGTTCTTAAAATTAAAAGTTATTTTTGTTATTTTTTTTCTTAAATTTCGAAGAGTTAAGTCTCCTTTTTTCGAACATAAGAGTGAGGCTGGGTTCACATTGTTCGACGCATAAGACATAATAATCTAGTAAGACTTCATGTTGTATTGTTTTGAATGTCAAATGACAAGCTATTCACAATGAAAACAAGACAATATAAGGGCCTACTAGATTGACATGTCCCATGCCTCGAACAGTGTGAATCCAGCCTTTAGAAAGCCTTTGAATAATATAAATGTCATAGAAAACATTTGATTTCAACTTAAAAGGACTTTATAATCAAAAAACGAACTTGAAATGAGAATTTTGATAATTCCGAACTAAGTCAGCTTTTAAGATCTTGCTTGCTGGGAAGAGGCGTAGAGGGGCAAGCTACCCCACCAAACCTCTTTCCCACAAACAAAAGCTTTTTAAGAAACTTCATGAAGTTTGCTTCATCGTGTAAATGCGGTCTTCGGCAATTGTTTTTATCCGAGTGTTAACTTTTCAAAGACTCACCTTTGTCTTGAGCGACCGTTCATCATCGAAGCCCACCCACTGATTGCCCCTGTAGGCAAAAGGCACCTGCTGCTCCGAGTCCCAAACAAGCGTGGTATTATCAGCCGCCAGGAAGGAGCATACTTCATAGTAACTCAGGAACCCAGCCTCATTGGTAAATTTGCCCGCCTTACCGCCACCCGAAGAGGGTGAACCAATATCGAATTGTGTGTCATTGACCAGCTCAAAACTACGTCCATAGGTGGGCATACCTATAAGCAGCTTCTCCTTGGGTGCACCCTGTTTAACCCATTCGCGTGCACTGTAGTCCACAGTCAATTTCTTTTGATATCCCGTCGCCGATTCCAAGGCAAACAACGGAGAATTGTGTCCCACTGTGCGTTCCCATTGTCCATGGAAATCATAGGTCATCACATTGATAAAGTCCAAATATTTGGAAATCTCTGGTACATCATAACCAGCCGCTATGGCCTCAAAGGAAGCCGGTACCGCGGCAGTGAGCAGTAGACGGGGCAAACCCGAAGACTTGGCCTCACCCTCAAAGGCCACACGCAGCTCCTTCAACAGATTGACATAGGCCAGACGATCTTCGGCACCACGTGGATACTCCCAGTCGACATCCAAACCATTGAATTTGTAATCACGCAGGAAATCAATGGCCTCGTACACAAACTGATTCATGCGGAATACATTGGAGGTCAGCTCTTTGAATGGGGTCGAGCCAAAAGCCCAGCCACCAATGGCCAACAATATTTGTAGATCGGGATTTGTGTCGCGCAATGCTATCACACTCTCATAATTCTCGGGATCGTCGTCGGTGGCCTCAGTGAGTTTGTAATCCTGCAAAGTGGCAAAGGCATAGACAATGTGGGTGCAGAGTTTGGGATCAATGTTGGCGGGTTCGAATTTGCCACCACCTGGACGTTTGGCGGACCAACTGGTTAGGTAACAGAAGACCTGGGCAGGACGTGCTGAAAGTGTATGGATGAGGTAAGCTCAGTCTAAAGAATTTTTTTTTGATAGTGACTTACTGTTCTGCTCAATGGCATTGGCTCCGGACTTGATGCGCTGCTTCTTAAGAACCTGCGGTTTGCGTACTTTGTTCAGAACCTCATCCACTGATATCTTAATGGGCTCGGGTTTCTGAAAAGCAAAGGTTTTTAAATTTTAGTTTTCATTCGTATTGAAAATAGTTTACTTTTAGTGTGACCAGGTAAGAATAGTGTGATATTTTCGAAATAACCCACTGAAAGTCTTTATAAGGTGTGATTCTGAGGCTCGAACTCGAAGTTAGGGCGAAATATGTAAACCCAAAATGAGCAAAATTCTTTAAAAAAAATTTTCATTTAAAAAAAACTATTTGGTCTATACAAAAAATTCGACTTCGACTAGAGAAGCTCGTGGTACTGAATTTTCCGAATTCCTTACTTTAATAGATTTGTTTTTAGTAGAAAATCACAATTGAGTTGTTTAATTAGGTAAATAAGAATTTATTAATTCACCAAATTGCACCTGGTCACACTTAAAGTTAGCTATACCCGGCGGCATATTCTTAGAACACAGTTTTTTAATAATCCATTAATATTTTGGATATCTTGAAATAATTTAAATTTTTGAATATAAAAAAATATACTATTACCGGTACGTACCGGTATACCGAAATAAAAATCTGGATACCGTATCGGAACCGAAAACCGAAAAAAACTGAAAACCGAAATTCAACCTTAAACCGAAATTCGCATTTCGGTACGTACCGGAACCGATAATCCCTGGTTTCTACTTACCTCTTCGATATCTTCAAATGTCGCCGCCACCGCAGTCCAGTTGACATCCTTAGCTTCCTTTCCACGTGATATGCCCAACAGTTCTTCACGCATGGCTCCAATCAATGGATACTTGACATTACCACCGCACACTTCTCCCTTAAAGTCATCCATATCAATGGTCCAGACCATAGCCCCACCAAATCCATTCGTTTTGATCCATTGCATTTTGTTTCTAATGGCGCGCTCATCATCGAATCCCACCCACTGATCACCATCAACCATATAGGGCACTTTCATTTCATCATCCCAAACGTAGACGGCACCATTCTGCAGCATTTCGCAGATCTCGTAATAGGCCAAAAAGCCGCTTTCTTTGGTGTAAACACCCTCGCGTCCACCACCCGTAGCGGGTGCATTGGGACCATGCTTATCGGTGCTGGCCAGCGTAAAGGAGCGTCCATAGGTGGGCATGCCAATAATCAGTTTCTCTTTGGGTGCACCCAATTTGACCCACAAACTGGCTGCATTATCCACCGACAATTGTTTACGCCACTCGGAGTCCGTGGAGGGGGCATATAAGGGAGCATTGTGACCCGTTTCACGCTCCCATTTGCCGTGAAAATCGTAGGCCATAAGATTAATGAAATCCAAATAGCTGGCTATGGCCGGAACATCGTAACCTCCACGCACATTGTCTGGTCCCACTGGCACGGCAGCAGAGAGCAACAAACGTGGTTTCTTCAGCTCCTGAGCCTCAGCCTCGAAGGCTTCGCGCAGCTCTTTGAGCAACAGCACAAAGTTCTTTTTATCATCCGTGCCCTTGGGGTATTCCCAATCCATATCCAGACCATCAAATCCACGCTTGCGCAAGAATGGAATGGCCGAGTAGACAAAGGTCTGACGAGTATAGCGAGTGCCGGACATATCCTTGAACTTTTGTGTGCCAAAGGACCAGCCACCCAAAGCCAGCAAAATCTGTAAAAGAATCAAGTGGGTTAGTATAGCGCAAATTTCACACAAAATGGCCGCGTTCAGCAGAAGTCGTTGATCACTGATCAAAGATATATTTCTGGGTAATTCACTTAGACTACTTCTCCTTAAGATATTTACAAGGAGCTAAATAATCAAATAAGTTTTGTTAATCTAATCAGTAATCAAGTGTCTCTGCTGAACGCGCCCAATGACTAAGCTCACCTTCAATTTTGGATTAGCCTTGCGCAAATTCATCATGCGTTCGTAGAGACCCGGTACATTGTCTTTATTCTCATCGTTCGACTCATACGAACTCAACTTGTTCTTCTTTAGCCAACCGAAGGCAAAAATAATGTGCGTACAAAGATCAGCTGGAATATCCTCTGGCACGAATTTGCCAAGCTTTACACGATACTGCGACCAATTTGTATAGTAACACACAATCTTTGGCGTACCATCATCCACTTTGGTCTTCTTGCCTTTAAGTGAAGAGCCACTGGCTACCAGGGCAGTACCACCCGCTGCAGCAGCTCCAACGGCAGCCGCACTTCCACCATGTTTGGATTTGGAGCGTAGACGTGTGCGTCTTACACTTGTACTGGTCGAGGCGGGCAACTGATCGATACGCTTCTCGGCAACAGGGGCTTCAGTGGCCTTCTTAGAAGTCAATGAGTTGCTACGGGACGAGCTAACCGATGTTGTGGGGCGTCGCAAGCGTCGACGTGTCTTGGCTGGAAATAAGAGAAAGAGGTAAGAAGTTTAAATTTTCTTTGACAGGTAAAGTACAATACATAATGGTAAAAGACTAACCAGTTATTGAAATATCGCATAAAAAAACAATGCACATTTTAAGAGTTTCGCCAGGAAAACAAAAAACCAATAAGATTGATTAGATAAGCGAAATGAAACCAGTATCATTTTTAGAAAGAATTATTCTCAAAAGTTTTAAATTAATGACTCAACTGTTGCATTTTGATGAATGTTTTATTTTTAGTGAATTAATCTTTTGTTTTTTAAATTCCATTCCATTAACTTTTTTTTTTTATTATTTTGTTATATAATAAATAACACAGGGCAACAAAATGACCAACTTTGTGAGGTGCAGCCTTGTTGATAAAAAATTATGATTTATTTATGTCCACTGAACAAAACTGCATCATCGGTTTTGTTCCATCAGCTCTTGTTTCCACGATATGACGAAAAAACGGATTTCTAGTAAATTTTGCCCTCTCGAATTTCTTGTGGCCACAATAGGCATGGTTTTCTGAATTTATCAGGCCTATTCGACAGAGCACATATCAATGCTTCTGTAAAAAATCAAATGCGCAATATTCGATCATGCAAAAGGGTCCAAATTGGTCTCTGAAGTAAGACATTACTCGATTTATGGCTATTTTTACAAAATAAATCGTAAATTTAAAATAAATTGAATATTAAAAATTCGAAATATTTCAGCAGATATGGCCATTTTAGTAGAGCAATGCTAAAGGGAGTATTTTATATACGTTGCTTAAAACTTTAAGCGCGTTTTTCTCGAAACCATGATTGCGCCAGTTCTACTGAATCGATTTTAATAAGCCATGTTACAATCGACGCAGAATTGATGTGATTCTGGCTCGTACTTCAATTAAGAGGATCAATATTTTTTTTACTATTTTTTACACTAACACAACAAAAAAAACTTAAAAATATAATTTTTTGTTTTTTCGTCAAAAAAATATTGAAAAATATGATTTGATCAATTCTGATCATAACCTCACTTACAGTTTTTATTTCCGATAACCTGAAGTCCCGGAATCACGGCTACCACCTCTACACCTTTTTTTGAGACCTTAATTGGCAGGCCGATAACTTGTTAAACAGCCCTCGAAATCCATTTTATTTAATTTTTTTAAATTTATTAAATAATAACAAAAAACTAAATTTAAAAAGATTTTATGGTTTTCTCATGATACAACATGATACAAGTACAAAATACTTGGTTCAAGTAAGATTTTTTCAATCCCGAAAAACTTGATTTCAGACCGTTTCGGGATACATTAAGCACATTTTGGTCTATTCCAAGGGTTTTAAACCTCATTCTTGAACCAATCCCGATTTGATCTCCAAAAACGAATCATACTTAATATTTTAAGTACAAATCGGTATAAGTTCTATACCGTTCGTTTAAGATCGTTTATGTACAAAAAGTTCTTGATTAATGAATTTCTTAGTTAATTCAAGAATTTTTTTCTCATTTTAGGAACATTTTGGGCCAGTTAGTGTTTTACCATTTGGTAGTTAAAGTACAACCAAGTACGAACTATACTTGAAATTTTAAGTACATAACGGTATAAATTCTAACCCGTTCGTTCTAGAACGCGGGCAGTCGGTTTTTTCTGAATTAAACACTTCTTGATATAAAAGTCGTTGTTAGATAAATGAAGACGAAATGTCTAGCCAAATGGTTGAAATATGGAATCTGTGGGTGTTGTACCTAGCGTTACATTTCAGTTAAGAGTTTCGTCATGCAAGCTAATTAAACTAATTTTGTTGCTGCATAGTTCCAAATTTGGAGCAATTATTATTTTAACATATTTAAATATCTAATTCTTATTAAAAACTTGTCTGTACTTGGTCGCTACCTAATGTTTCTATATAGATGTAGGTAGGTATCCAAGCCCACAGTTGACCCACAAATGCGACGAATTTGACCTTGCCCTACATGCTTAAGCTTTGACAGTTGCTACCTGACAGCTTCCTGCCACCTGCCTCTACCTCTCTACTCATCATCAATCACTGTGGCATTGGTAATGACTGTCGCAATCTCGATCGTAATCAAAGTTGCCTGTCAACCAGTTGCGATCGTCGAGTATCGATAATTTCAAATTAATGGCATCTGCTTTTGGTAAATTAACTTTGATTATATATGCCAATGTATCTCTTCAGATTTCGTGACATGAAGATTTACTTAATTCTGTGCGCCATTATAATAAAGATGTTGGTAGTTATTAATAGTAGGTGTTGTACCTAAATACTTGGCCAATTAAATGGCTGGCGCACACCGGTTTGTGTCGCTAAATGAAGTGGAATTGTTGCAGCAAAAATAACAATACGAAATTATTGTTTAAAACCTGTTTAAATATTTAACTAAATGGCTTTAACTTTTGCATTTTGTGTTTTTGCCTCAGTTTTCACTGCGCAAGGCCCACACACAAAATGTAGAACGAAGGCGGTGGTGAAGTGTGGTCTGGGGGGTATAAGCTATTATTAGCATCTGTTTGCGCTGTGTGGCCGTGTGCCTTTAGTTGCTGTTCGGCCGCTTGAATGCCAACTGGGGATATAGCTCAGTGGTAGAGCATTCGACTGCAGATCGAGAGGTCCCCGGTTCAAACCCGGGTGTCCCCTAGGTAAACTTTTTTACATGTTTTTTTTTAAAATAATATTTTTGATTGAATTTTATTTTTCTAAATTTATGCGCAACTCAGTTGTTAAGTAGCGAGGCTTAATCAATAACTTATTGAGAAACGTTTGAAATATTTGGCCTGTTAAACTAATGTTTTGATTTTAATTGGATAAAATAGAAAGAAAAGAAGTAAATTAGCTTCTGTTAACATTAAAAACAGCATTTAAAAAAAAAAGTTATTTCAAGGGGACACCCGGGTTTGAACCGGGGACCTCTCGATCTGCAGTCGAATGCTCTACCACTGAGCTATATCCCCATGTGTTTGGCCTCGAAGCATTGAAGTCAATATAAGCACACAGTTTAAGTGCCAAGTCTGCTAGCAACAAAGAATAAACAATAAACCGATCTCCTTGGTAAATAAAAAATAAGAAAATTAAAAAAAAATAGCAAAAGGCCACAAGAAAAAATTAATATAAATAACGGTTTAAATGGCCACAATTTAACAATATTTAAAATGATCTCAACAGGTCTAGAATGACAACTTGTGAATTAAATAAATATCTATTATTAGCATTGAAATAAAAACTGTGCCCAGTCGTGGGTTAATTTTATGTGCAAGCAAAGAACGTTTAAGTCGCATGCTCAACTAGCTGTTTAGCTGGCGCGAGTTGACATGGGGATATAGCTCAGTGGTAGAGCATTCGACTGCAGATCGAGAGGTCCCCGGTTCAAACCCGGGTGTCCCCTAGTTTTTTTTTTTACTTTTACTTTTTTTTTTTTTTTTTATTTATTTTGTCTGTAATATATATTTTTTAATTATTTTATTTTTAACCAGAAAGCACAGAAGAGTTGCTAACTGCTGCAATTTTTGCTAACAACTTTCTTGACTACTTTTATAATAAAATGAAAATGTAATACCGTATATTCATTTCAGAAATTGCAATTTGAATAATTGAGAATCTTTTGGACAGTCGATCACTTTTATGGCGTGGTCACTTTCCTAGAACAGATTAAGGAAAGTTCCAAACTAGGGATTAGGTAAATATGAAAACTAGGGATTAGGTAAATATGAAGAAAAATTTAGTCGATATTTACACAATGAATCACATCATGAAGTTTTCTTAGAAGGCGTGAAATTTTGGGGGAACTCTTTCAGACCTATTAAAATAATATTTTGGAAATACATTGAAATCTCTCGCCTACTAAGAAAACTTCATGAAGTTTGTTCTATCATGTAAATCTCGACTTAGTTTTCATATAACTTGAAACTTTTCCTTAAATTACGGATGCCGGAAATATTATCGAATATAGATATTTTAGTTGAAAAAACGATATTTCAATATGGGATATTTTACTAACCCGATATTTCGCATATCGAATTTTTTTGTGATATTTTCGGCGATATTTTTAGGTTCTGGATAGAAGAAGAAAGACAAATTGCCAGCTTTGACCATAAAACTTTGTCTTCGACTATAAAAGTGTGGGTTCCGACAACAGAATCCGAATAACCGACAAGCACATAACTCAACGCGTCTTCCAAAAATCTCTGTCTAACGATTATTGGTAAAAAAATTCTTATGATTCTTGGATTTGACTGATTATGTTTCTTTTATGTTTTCATGTTTTTCAGCTTCTTCTTTCACTATGCATTTTTTAATAAGGTTCCACAATATCTTTGTCAAACTTATAAAAATACATTTTATCGATATTTTTTGGGCTTATGAGCTCTGACCTGTAGATTTTGATTACAGACAAAAGACCTGTATATTCTAAAGAAAAGCCTTTTTTGTTCAAAATATCGAATATATCGATAATATCGATTACCTTGTCAACATAATATTAATATCGAAATGATACTTTTAAACTATCGAAAATATATCGATATAGATATTTTTCTAATATCCTACATCCCTACTTAAATGGTTAAAATAATTTTTTTTGGGAAATCAATGCCAACCACAAAAATATATATAGACGAAAGACAACACTACGTATGAGTGATAACAAAAACTTTAGATCCTTGTCGCGCCCATTAAAAGTTAAGTTGACGAATAAAGGGGCGGCAGTATGACCTTAAGATTTCCATACAAAAAAAGAACGCTCTAATCGTAAGAGTTCGGGTTTAGAGCTGGCTATTGTATAATAGGTAGAAACCCCGCTTAATTAAAATTCGTATAAAAAGTGTTTTTTCATAAAAACTAGAAAAATCAAGCATTATCTTTAATAAATATATTTGATATTACGGATTCAAATAAAATCGAGAATATGTTTTAACATTTTTTAACATACAATTTACTTTGTTATTTGATAGTTTTTGTGAGAGATAGTGGTATTTAGAAGATGTGAAATCGACTCTTAATTGTTTAAATTTAAGTTGTTGTATTTTAACCGTGTTTATCAAATATTTCAATTTACAAAATTTCTTAGTTTTAAACAAAATTAGTTTAGCTGTACCTATGTAATACATAGTATGTATATTGATATGTTTTAGAATAATTTGCTAGTATATATCTCTATATATATAAAAGATATAGCATATCAACGTAGACCCGAACGACGAGAATAGAAAGAAAAGTACCTAACTCGAACCGATGACTCAAACACCGGTAACAGAACAATAGTGCATGAGATTTTTCATTGGAAAACCACCTAAATTGGAAAAATGTCCGAATTTTAAAGAAAACTGAGACAAATGTTGTAAGGATAGTATGAAATTAGACATTAAATTTCCAAGGAAACAAACGAAAAGTCGAATCTTCGAAAATTTATATTGGTAAAAACTACAAAAAATCGATTGGCCCAAAATGGTAGAACTTAGAAAATATTGCCACTTTTTTAGTGGACAACCACAAAAATAATATTTCTCAGAAATTATTACTCTGCAATAGAATTTTTATAAGAAACATTATTTTATACTTATGGTTTGATATTTTTAGGTTCAGCAACAGAATATGCATATTTTATTTAATTTTGTAATCTTTGTTCAAAAAATCTTTTAAGCTTATTTTCGTACATCTGGCGGTTATAGGAGGGTATCTAACCTAAAATGTTTAGAAAATAAGTTGACTAAAAAAAATGCATCGCTTTTTTCGGGTGGTAATACATAGTTCAAGCTGTGAAGTAACTAGCCATGGAAAAGCTTCACAAACTTTGATTCGGATTCGGCGTTGAAAAGCACTTAAGCCAAGAGATTAAGAGAAGCTATGATAGTTTGTTCCAGAATTGTGTTCATTTTGTCAAATATTTAATATTGAAAGCTAGTAATGTATGATTAACCCCTTATCGCATCACAACAAGAAAGCAATATAGGCAACATTGTTGATTGTTTATCAACTTCCGTCTGAATGTGGTTGACAACTAAAAATAGTCAAAGGCAAAGTCAAGATAGACACACACCCACGCCCACACTGGGCCAGCAAACGGGTTGCATGATTCTTTTTTCTCTGGTTATTTTTCGCTCTTTATATAAGTGGGGATATAGCTCAGTGGTAGAGCATTCGACTGCAGATCGAGAGGTCCCCGGTTCAAACCCGGGTGTCCCCTTAGTTAAATTTTTTGCATCCTCCGCCCACGAACTTGTAACTTTACTTACTTTGTGCACTGTCTGTGGATGGGGAGAGTAAAACAATCAGCAGGCATATCACAAAGGCGACTCGCAGCAGTCGTGGCGGCAACTGAAAATAAGAGAAAAAGGAGATTAATCACCTTGTGTGGCACTTGATTTACAAATATGTCAGAAACGGGAGAGAAGGTCATGCATCGTCATGTGCATACTGATATTAATCATCGCTGGTCTTAAAACAAAGGTCATCCATTGGCCCAGCCCTTTGTCCACTCTCCACTCCAGTTGGCGCCCACAAATTATAAACAAATACGAAACATATTTAAGTGCGGACGACCACGTCTTGACATTGACCCAGTTCACGACCCAGGCCCAAACAATGGACTCAGAAAGCACTCAGTTGATTGCTTGAACAACTAATTAAAATTACTTAGCGCTATATAATTATGCATTTGTATTGTTTATTGTTATTTGTTAACTGTATGGCTTCGGTGACATCTTCAGTTAAGTTTTTGTAAGTTTATAAAGTCATTCATATTGACCAAGTGACAGTCAGACAACTTGACAAGCCACTCGAAATTAATTACGCACGAACTATGGCCTCGATTTGTCACAAAATATGAACACAAAAAAAAAACCAAACACACGCACTCGGCGAGTTAAGTAGACCAATCTAACAATTTGAAAATTTTTAAAAATTGGAAACGCCATTTTGATATGTCTACATAAGGCCATGCATAACAAATTACAAAATGATCTGTTTTCAACAGGAAATAATAATGTCGGCGGAACCGTTAACCGAAATAAACCGTTTAAAGTCAGGTACCGGTATCGAAACCGGTTTATAGGTATAATAGAAACCGAAAAAAAACGGAACCATACCGAAACGCTAATACCGGTATTGTTTCGGTTTCTTATTATTTATTTTATTGATTTAGGATTATTATAAATATATACTTCAACTGGTAAAAAGCAAATATACACTACAGCCAGAATCGTATTCCAATTTTCTGATATATAAGATATAAAAAAAAAGTTTTTAAAAAGCGGGAAACTTTTCTTTAGAAAGTATTACCCCTCTAATTCAATGTAAAGGATTTCTATGTCTTAAAAAATCCTCCCTTAAATATAGAAATGTTAGAAGAATGATAATATAAATTTAAGAAATAAAGATTCCGGATTTTAATCAAATTTCGCCCTAAAAAATTTAATGTAAGGAAAAGCTAACGCACATTTTATGTTCAATCTTTTTTTGGCTTTTTTGGAGCTGATATACCCCTGAGTATTTTACTAGCGTATTATGAGCTATATGGGACCGAAGACTTTTAGTATGGGTTCGAATCTATCGAAATCGCAAAAGATCTCTATTTTTAACGGAGATTCGGCAGACTTTGGAGCGGATTATGTCGAACCATTATTGAGCTTTATGAGAAATGGCCCTAAGTCGAGTTTGTCTGAGCCACATAAGAATAGAGAATTCCATAATTCTAGATTTTTTTCTGAGTGTAGGGATACCACTTGAAGCGTGAACAGAATAAAAATTGTTCGTCCAAAAATAAAAAAGGCTAGAAATTGGTATATTAAAAAAAAAATTTTTTGAATGGCAAATTCTAAGAAAACTATTTTTTAGTTCTATTAATTAATTTTTGGGATATCTTGAAATAATTAAAATAATAAAATTATACTTGTACCAGTATATGGAAATAAAAATTTGAGTACCGTATCGGAACCGAAAACCAAAATAAACTGAAAATCGAAATAGAACCTTTAACTGATATTCTCATTTCGTTACGTACCAGAACCGGTACCGGAACCGATATTCGATTCGGGATTAATCCCTGGTTTTCAGTGAAATAAAAACGTACTATTATATACAAACTTTGGCTGGAACAGAGTATATATTACAATAGTCGCAGATTTTTCTTTCATGATCTTTTTAATTTAAAAAATATGGCGTGAAAATACTTCATTGAATCCAGCTTTTAAAATAATTTATTTGAATTTAAAAATTGTACCTTTGGGTATAAGTTTTCGGAGAACTGATTTTCCTTTCAATTGTGAATTATTTCGCAACATCAGGCCAAGTACAAAGCATTTAAATAAATTACCAAATTTTCTTTCATTTATTTGCTTAAGACAATTGGAAAAATCGAATCATTCGGCTGGAATGCAGTTCGCTTGTCTCTTTCTCGCTCTCTATTATTTATTGACTTTTATTTGAAGCTTTCGTAACCAAAGCAAAACCCCACAAAACCCAAGCCCACAAACACTGGTGCGGCTTTCGCAGACATACCAAGCGAAATCCAAGCCCCAAACCTCAGCCAACAAAGGCGGCGGCGGCGGCAACTTGGCTGTGCTCCAGCGAGCCGTTTGGTTGTCGCACAGTTAGAGTTAGACACACGGACTCTCGGGCTAATGATATATACATACTTGTAATGCGACTTGGACAATTGCCCGAAATGGACAACAAACCATATTTTACGTAACCAGAAAGGCAACAAAAAAAAAAAAAAATAAACTCCATTGAGATGTGGTTGCCATCGATAAAGATGAGTTGCTAAAATTCGCCCGGCCTTTGGTTCTGAGATTTTCGCTTTCGCTTAAGGAAAATGAAAGGCATTTAGACTTGTTTTCACTTCTGCGGCTCATTCATTTCCGTGCGCCCAGCCAAAGTGAGATCGAGCGTGAAACCAGTTGGTCCAGTTGCTGGCCACACGCGATAAGGAACTTTTTGTGTATTTTGTTATTTGATTTTTATTTCACATAAAAATTTTTAATTTATACATTAAATTTTTGCGTCTCCATTTAAATAAATAGCTCAAAAATGGGCAACAAAACTTAACCAGTTTCACTTTTTGCGTAGCGATGCCGCCGCATCTCAAACAATAAGATAATCCGCTCTGAGAACGCGTAATGCGATTTATGAGTTGGTCGGGGTGTTTATGGCAGGGTCAGGCCATAAATTACTTGTCCCCGAGGCCTGACCTTGAGCGTTGGCTTCTCTAGAATTTAGCCAAATTAGCCATGAGGCATCTAACTGTAACTTCTTTCCGTTAGCAGGCGACTCACGCTTGTGCCAATTTTGGGCATTTCTTTTCAATCCATTCCAAATGATTTGCATGGAATTGTGTAAGGTGTTCTTAATGGACATGCCCGTTGAATGCTAAGCAGGAGATAGGTAACCGCTCATCAAACTAGGTGAACGTGCATGCAAATGCGATTGTAATATATGAAGTATCTCTACTCGATAATTGAGGATCTTTCGCTGATTGTTATGGGCTAGACTTATATTAAATGCAGAAAATATTTTATACCATTGTACTGGAATTTAGACTTAGATACCCTGCATATCTATTTATATATTTTACACAAACATCTAAAAACAAGTGAATAGATTATCACATATTAATAATATTGGGAGCACGGCACACTGTTTCTACAAATTCGACCTAAATTTGTTTCCCCTTTTATTCTCTTTAGTTGATATTCTGTCTAATATATACATAAAATATCGATACATATGCAAAATTTTGAAAATAGAACCTACGGTCTTCGTTTAATCTTTAGTTCATAAAGCGGTTATGGTGAATTTCATCAACTCAGTTCAGATTTGATTTAATTCAATCGCGACGATCCATGCTTAAGTGATCTAACATGAATGTCTTGGGACTGATTTAAGTTTTAGTTGAATCCCAACCAATTGAAAATGGTATTAACGAGTCGCTAACAGTTATAACAACAAATATTTAAGAACAATTAGAAAAATACTTGCTTAATCCGTAAACAAACTTCAATTTGCTAAAAAATATCCAATGCTATGTGGGGAAATATTTATATGTCGGGAACTGCTAGCACTAATGCCATTAGTTAAAATCTGGTTATACCAAAATAAAGTTAAAGATTATTTAGCATAAATGGTCTCACAACGTTTTGATGTACAAGCGCAATTTGTGTTGTTTATAGTGAGTTGAAAAAATCAATTTGGTTTTAAAATGGAAATTTGAATAGAGGATTTTCACAACTTTCGAAGTGGATTATCTCAATAAGAGATGAACTCAGTTCTTTGTATAGTGATAAAGCACCATCAAGAACCACTGTTTATCGTTGATATAGTGAATTCAATTGTGGTCGTAGTAACAAATTCCGTGCAGGTCGTCCAAAATAGGTTGTTGTGCCAGGAATCATCGATGCTGGACGAAAACTGTGAGATTAAGACATCCCTATACATTAGTTCCACCATCAGATGTAAGATTTTGCATAAACACCTTGCAGTACGCGTAAAAATGACAATCGCTCAAAATTGGTGTAATGAAATGCTGAAAAAATACGATCGCGGTACTTCAAAGTACGTTTATCATGAATATATGCGTATAAGCCGACAAAAAAACAGCAATCGACTTTGTGGGTATTTCAAGACGAGCCAATTCCCACAAAAGTTGTTCGCGCACGAAGCACTGCTAAGCAAATGCTAGCCTGTTTCTGCGGTCGAATGGTCGAATTGAGCAACGTAGGACGGTCAATTCTGACATGATTTCAATTGACATGATGATATGTAATGCAATTGGTATCACATAAAACAGTTGGGTATTAACTCAAATTATTGGATGTATGAACTAGAGATAGGAGCGTGTAGAAAATTTTGTACGCGACACGACGCACGTTCTAAAATTATGTAAAACCGACACTTAACGAAACTTGCACGACCTTATTGAAAGTGATAAAAAGAAATTCCGACAAATCGCCTCCGGAAATTCGATTTTAATTTTGTTTAACGAAACGACTTTAAATAAGACCAACAGCCAATAAGGATAAGGATGTTGATAATTATACTGTATATTTTGTTCGTTTGACTTATTTTTTTAGTATTTTATCATACCGTTGAGTCAAGCAGTTTCGGTTTGTGTTGTGATAAATCGTGTTGGACCATAATGTGCAAGTGCGAAATTAGTTGAATTATTAAAGTAATTGTATGGATAATTAAAATTTGTAATTTTCTGTTAATAATCAGATTAAGTAATTGTTTTTTGTTTTATTAGCCTGTTTATTACAATTATCACATTACAGCTCTGATTTCGACATTAGTCCGACTAACTAGACAAAATCTATTTTTTACCAAGTTTAAATTATTCTTAAAACTGGTTTAAAAATTTTAAAATTCCTCTTTTATATTTTATAAACCATTGTCTTTGTAAATTTTTAAATAACGCTTTAAAAAAAAATTTTTTTTTTAAAAAAAATTTAAATTTTTTTTTTTTTTTTTTTTTTTTTTTTATAAATTAAATATTTTTTTTTTAAAAATTAAAAAAAAAAAATAAAAAAAAAAATTATATAAAAAAAAAAAAAAATTTGAGTTCAGCGTTCGAAAATACATAAGAAACGATTGCTATCTGCTCTGGTCCAAAACCTTATATACGTGTTTAATGGAACAGCCCTCGTATTACATCAATTTACTCTTACTGCACAGATGCATAGTTCCAATTATTCGTTGCCAGTCCCGTCATTACACAAGTAGACATCTTTTAAAGAAACGCGATCAAATTTCTTAAGCATTTCTTTGCATAAGTCGACACGATACCCTCTAAACGCAATATCGTTTTTTTGCTAGTGGAAACTAACGCCCTAAAATGTCAGTGTCTCTTGTCATAACAAGTAAGTTTGCTCACAGAGTTGTCGATATTTTCCAAAATATTAAATATCAAAAATATGCAAAATTAAGCATATTTAACAGGAGAGAATATTTTGTAAATTCTTCAGAAAATTCGTTCTTGATCGTAGGGTCAGCGAAAGATAGTAGTCCATGTTGGTGCTATATCATCATAGTCGAATGAATATTCGATTAAAAACTTTCAAATATGCAATGTCAGACATCAATGTGTACCCAAATATATTTTTCAGATTTCTCTGAATACTAAACACACTAATCTAATTCAGATCTCAACTGGGTAATTCAAAAATCATTTTATAGAGTTGGCTCGATTATTTCGATTTCTATGTAATGCTCGAACTCACTTATAGCATGTGATCATTAAGTACATAAGCTAAGTGAATGCATAAATTTTGGAGTTTGAAAGTTAAATAAAAAAAATTTGCTCAAGTCTCTCTCTTGAACCAACTTTTTAATACCGCAATTGGAATCCGTCTCTGTGTGGCTTTTCACTTGCATGCAAGAAAGCGCTAAAAGTTGCAATTCATTTGCGTATTTTATTATTTATGCCGTTTTGTTGTGCGCAAACCTCTTTCAATATTTTCAACAGGCGGCTCAAATTGCGCAAAGCAACATTAATCATAAGTCGAGTTTGTCGCTTAAGTCTTTCGTTTGAGAGGCGGCAGAAATGCAATTTCTTGCTTAAAATGCAGTTTATTTAAATTTTTTTTTGGACACCTTAGCGGCTTGTTTGTTGTTGCTTCGTTGCGCCGACAGTTGCGAGCTGTTTTATTTAATTAAATTGACCGAAATTAAGCTCAAGGTGAGACGCCAAAAAGAAAAGAAAACCGCTGCACAGTTGGCGACACGCGCCCATATAAACCTGATGACTTAACGGCATTCATAAAACGCCACTCATAACTGTTTAGCAATATTTTTGGCTTTGATTTTGTGGCTTTTCATAAAAAGTTGTAAGCTCGAGCCTGGGCCCGAATCTTTGATTGTTTACATCGAGTTTAAAGCTAGTTTTCATACGTCACAATTAAGTTAATACGTGAGCACCTGTCCTGACCAGACGACCTTGCGCAATCTGACCAATGCTTGGCCAAAAACGAGTTCAGTGTGGCGACAGCCAGCAGGCGCATGAGTCAGCCGGGTGAAACTGGTTCGCTGACCAATTAGAATAACAACTTTTAGGTGGAGTACTTAACAGCACTTGGGTTTGGCCGTAAGCATAAAACGACTCCAATTACCCGCAGGGACCAGGCTTATGCGTTTTACCTCATACCATTACTTCCTGCTGCTGCAGGCTAACCCTGAGGCGGCCATTGACACCAACTGGTCGAAAACTTCAATAAGCAACTGAAATAAGCAGACAACGATAGGTTCCAGCCGAACCTAAATAAACATTTGTTTTTCCACGCGAACGTCCGTAAGTTGGAGCTTAGTACTAAGACTATATTTTTGCTGATTTGCCATTTGCATTTTTAAAGTATTATTCCTGCTTTTAATGCAGGAAATAATAATGCAATTTCTCTCACAATTGATCATAAAATAATTTTAAATAATAAAATACTGATTTGATTAAAGAAATCACCCTTCAGTCCATTCTCTTGTCTTTGCTTTTAATTGTCATTTTATGTTAAGCTGCATTGATCAGTGTCTTCACAATGTGAGCTTCTTTATAATGGCCCTAAACTAGCTGGTTTTATGGTTAAGCGATGAGCCAGACTTGTTCAGCTAGTGAACTTTACAAGCTCATAAAATTATAATGGAATATCGGCAAGAAATTCGATTTGCCATTCTTAACGACTTTCGATATTACCTAGAGCTGTGTAGTTAAGCAACTAGATCGATTAACCTTATCTTAGGACTGAACTACGACTCGTTTAGTTCATCTAACTTAATAATTCTGTCCTTCATTTTGTTTAGTTGTTCAATAGTTCATCGTTCAATTGCTTTTCGTAGTGGGCCCTGCTGAGCATAAGAAAAGATAAGATCGGCCAATTCAGTCGTGTATTCTTGATTGCCATTTTTGAGTAGCTCGCGTGCACGTTGCCATGGGCATACCGACAGTTTGCTTATGGTAGTGTCCGGACTAGCGAGTCTTTTAGATTTGGAATTGCCTTCTGTCAAATGTGACCCAAATAAGTTGTCTCTTAGATTGTTTTGCCATCTCTTGAAGAGATTTGAGGCAGTTGTTTTCCTATTCCGAGTTGAACGATATCATTAAACGAATCTCTTTCTACTATAAAAAACTATATTTTAACATATTTAGCCCGTAGTTTGTCTTAATTTATTATTTTCCTACGCGCTTTTGTCCTCCATTCAGTTGTTTCTTATCTATCATATGCTAAAATTTCCTTGATTGCAAGGATTTCGCCTAGAAGATACTATAGCACTATTGTAATCCGAAGCAATAAACACCGTCCAAATGATGAAATATTTACATTTGATTCATGTTTATACTTTTATTTGCAATTATACAGAACTTAATGCTAAGCAAAAACTGTACCTGGCTTAGTGATTTAGAATATTTCCATTCCATTGTTTTAAGTTTTATTTTATTTCATTTCATTTTTCTAGTTTGCCAGTTGAGTAGCTGCTCACAATCACTTTGGCCTAGCCCTGACAGGCAGCCTGCAGCTGCAGTTCAGAAGTGTGTGGGTCGTTCGATTGTCTGCAGCACACTTACTGACTATCGCACACATATTTACATAGACAAATAAACATTAGGGCGGACCTCAATAAGGAATAGTGGAAAAAAGGTAAACTAAGCACGCCAAAAGTTTGTCATCTTTTAGAATTTAAAATGTCATTTAAAATGAAAATAATGCAGAGACTAGTCGAATATTTTTTGGATAGCTTATTGTAGCCTATATTTAGCTCCATTCAGAGAAGAGCACGATAAATATGCCAATGGCATTATACAACCCGGGAAAAATAGCAACCCACCTTTCGTTCCTAAAGTGCGACACGACAACGCGTAGGAAAATAATAAATTAAGTACGTTAAAATATGGGGTTTTTTTTTAGCAGGAAGAGATTCACTTAATACTTTACCTAAACATTGTCATGCTCCAAAAATACGAACTGAAAAATACGTTCTTATTTAACAACGATTTTCACAAAACACAACATGAATAATTTATACATTGGATTGTAAAAATAAAGTTCATTCCTTTATGTACAATATTCATATATTTTCGATTTTAGTTTAACAACGTTTTATGACATTGAGAGAAGCTCGGCTTGGCCCCATTATGGGGCTGTAACAGCAAATTTTAACTTTTAACGTTTTATAATATATTTTAATTATACAAATTCAGCAGCTGCTGACAAATGCCAAATAAAGAAACAAATGAGAACAAAATTCTCTTTTCATGTTTTTTTCGGGATTAAA
Organism: Lordiphosa mommai; assembly: GCA_018904225.1. Lineage (NCBI taxonomy): Eukaryota > Metazoa > Arthropoda > Insecta > Diptera > Drosophilidae > Lordiphosa > Lordiphosa mommai. The sequence continues at coordinate 167,009 of JAEIFT010000472.1, forward strand.
TTTATATCTTCCTCTTTTTTTTTTAATTTATAATTGATTTATACATGATGCAATAAAAAATTCCAAAATAACTTTAAAATTTTAAGAACAAATCAACCTTAATTTAATCATGGTCATACCCAAATATAGAATAAGGTTTATTTCTGAGTGTAGTGTTTTACCGGATATATATTTGGCATCGCAGTGGGCCCATGAGGTGGGTGAGCACAATATCATGATTTTGTGCCAGACAGTAAGCATAATTTTTTCTCTCGTCAGCAGACATTTTTTAAAGTGATAAGTTAGTGTGCTGATCATTATTACATTGTGCTGATCGTGTAATACTACCGTAAGTTCCCACCTTAATTCCACCCAAAAACAAACAGACTTTTTTGAACAATTCAATTTTGCAGCTTTAAAAAGAACAAAAAATCTGTTTGTTTTTGTCTTGCTTCACAATTTTTATCGAAGAATTACATTGTATTTGTAGTGTAAGGAGAATATTTAACTAATAAATATAAAACATACTTTTAAGGTCCACCCTAATGTAAATACAATAAAAACCATAAAGCACAAATCAAGTTTGCAATTCACTTTTATGCTGGAATCTATGCGCGAATTTCTACCCAAAAGCCAGAAATCGAAACGCATCAAATGGTTATTGAACTCGTTTTTGCATTTGTCAATCAGTCAGTCAGTCAAATAGATGACAAACACAAAAGATTTGGACCACAAACTTGTGTTTGCGGCAGCAGGAAGTGTTTCGACACGTTACCTTTTGTTTAACCATATTGGGGGTAAATTAGTGTATCTAACGTCAAACATATATCAATCATTTGTCAAAATCTGCGCAGGTGACAAAAGCAGAAGAGAAGAAATCAAGAAAACAAAAAAATTAAAAACGAGGGCCACCAACAACTAATCAACGCAAACTTGTTTCAAGTTGTTGTTATATAAAATACACCGATATATGGCCACAGGCATTCACATGGACGACAGCATAATCAAAAAAAAAACTGAGAAAAAAAAACTGAAATCGAAAAGCAAAAATCAATATCTGTAAAAATCATTGACTAGCTGGCAACTTTAGCAGTCAGCTAATTTTGCTAATAAGGTGATTGCACAACAACATGGCTAACAATTTGTTGTTGTTGTTGTTATTTTTGGTGTTACTCTCGGTATAATTGAACTAATTAGGGAGAAATTTAATTTCGCCCTTCCGTCCGGTCACAATCTTTAGCCATATCCATTTGATTTGGCAATAAATTTAACCGTCTCATGTCTAGGCCATAAAATTGTAAACTGGCCAGCCTCGAGACAATCGAGACATCTTTTAATTTAAGTTTGGAATTTGAATATTGGACAAACTGGTTTTAGGGGGCTTAAAGGTTAAAGTTGATATTTATATAAATAATGGCAAAAGAAATGCTGTGTAAAATCACACACAAATTTCACTTGAATGCGCTTTGTTTATTAATACAAAAAAATATATGTACATATAAATGCATGTATGCCTTACGTAAGGAGGCGGCACACTTCCTTATTGCTGCCTCTGGGACGCTGCCTCTCATCATCTTTCAGTCAACGGAAAGAAAGTGCAAGTGAAGCTATGAAAGACAAGATTGTTTTTCCAGCTCGTTAACTGCCATTTTGTGTGCCAAATGTGTGTCACTTAAGTTGTTTGTTTCGCCACAAAAAACAATATCTTTGCCGCTAGAGCGAACTCCGACAAAACTCTGGAAACTCTAAAAACTGACATTAATGCGACACTGACAAATGGCAAAATTCTTTACGAGGCCATTCGAGCACAAGACAAACAAACAAACAGACATAAATTTTATTGACATTATGAACAAGATCGCTGGATGTAGTAGGAAATGGAAATGGCTGTGACTCGGACTCCAACTCCAGCTCCGACTGCAGATCGGCAGTGGAACGGAAGTTGTGAGCAGTCAACTGTTGAAATCTGAATGGCATTGCAGCCCCAAAAGAATAATGGCCCGACCGCATGTAGACAATGTTGTTTTGGTGGTACAATATGGCGCCCTGAGTCACAGCAGCTGCCGCTGCCATTTCATTTGGCTCACGTTTAAGACATTAAAAGACTTAAACAACTGCGTCAAAAATCTGATGCACTTGAAAATTATGCACACACACACACCAGCTTGAATGGGTGCGTTCAGGAACTTCAGGCGAAATGTGTATAATAATATGTTTTATGAAATCTTAACAAAATGCCAGACACTTGCAATTTAAACACACCCAAGCTATTTAGTTAAGTATACATATAAAATGAATTGCTTTAAGAGAAAACATAACCATTATTTTTTACCTTAAACAATCAATCAAATAAATTGTAGTGTTTAATTTGTCAGCTGATTGTATGCCATTTGAAACCAGATAATGTTCATCTAATCCATTTACCTCAATTTTCAATGACTCGATGGCTCTTCAAATGTGAACTTTAAATGCATTCATTGATTTGACACGGTTGCTGTTGGCAATCGATTTAGCGCTCTAATATTTACTTAAGGTTGCCTCAAGGCACTTACTTGCATACCAATCAAAGCTAATAAATTATGTTGCTATCAAAAGAATTTAAAAGCAAGACTACAAACAGCTGACATTGTATAAAAGGTTTGGCCAAACCCCGTCCAAAAGCTTAAGTTTCGGCTTGCGGACCGACTTCCAAGGTTTTGGGACGAGTCTTCATATTTCTTTGTATCGTTGACAAAATTTAGCTTATCCAAAAGTGTTTGGTCCTTGATTTACAATAATGAGAGAGCATTGAATCGCAAATTTCCCATGTCCGTCTGTCGGCCAGATCTTATAAAGAAACAGATTTAATAGGTGGTCAGAGCCCAATTGTTTTAGTACACGAATTGAACACACCCGTTCTCGAGAACCATTGAACGCATCCATTTCAACTTGACGGCTATTTGGCAAGTGACATTTATGCTATATTACTGCATCAAAAGTTTTTAGTGTAAGTTTTTTGCTATCATGGAATGGGGTTCGCTCGAAAATCGTATTGCTGAATTGGCGTGCAAAAATAAAAAAATCAGATTCAAAACTTCGGCAAAAGTGTATCAATTCGACAAAAAGGTTGTAAAGCCTTTCAACACAAAATTATTTGCAAACTAGCCGTGGACCTTTCAACAAGATTCTGCTCCAGCTCACAAGGCAAAAGCGACTCAAATATGGGTATAAAACTTCATTTCAACGGAGTATTGTCCTGCTGGTAGCTCAGTCCTGAATCCATTGGACTACAAACTGTGTCAGTCTATGGCTTGCTCTACTCGACACTCAAATATTGAGTCTTTGACGAGCAGTGGACAATTTCCCAATGCAACTTCGGCGTTGCTGGCAGACGGCCATTTCAATTACGATGTTCTACGATTTGTACCCAACCGAATAAAAAGTAGAAAAAAGTTTTGAAAAATATTCTTTCTTCATTTTATTGACAAAAAACCGTTTAACAAAACAATTGTGAGTACTAGGTAGATCATGGGTGCTCAACATATATAGAATGTAGACTCCTTTTACTTGCTCATAGCTCTTACAATGATGACAAATTATTTATCGATTGAAACGAACTGATAAACGATAATTTATTTATATTAAATATGTATTGAATAACTAATGAAAAAGGATGTCGAACCAATTCGTTACCAAACTGCTAACACAAAGTGAAGGAGCTTGAATTATTATGGAACGCTGGTCACGCTCAATATAAGGATTCAAGAAATGGGTGATTTCTTGAAACGCACAGTGGCCGACTGTAAAGGCTAAACGCAACCAGCAACCTGCGGGCCCAATACAGATTTAACTATGTCATTTTATTAAAAATGGACTAGAGGCAATATACATTCTAGACTTCCTCGCGCAAAGCAGTTTCTTCTCTTTCCGCTTAGGAGCTGGGATGCTGGTATTTAAATAGACTTCTTGTTCTGCACTTGCTCACTCTGAAAAGCGAAAGATCTTTAATCGTGTAATTTTATTGCATAAGATCATAGCGTAAAAAAGGTTTAATGGTAACACAACGAGCCTCTATCGGCCTAATTGATGAAGTGGAATTCTCCCAATACAACATTTGGCACCTTATCTAACCTACATTGCTGGTGATGACGATTCAACTTTCCTCCATAGTCTTCTTAACTTTAATGTACCCTGCAGATCAATCCGGCGCTTTTTGTCGATATTTCTGCATATATCAAATTGTAGAAACTGTATGTACTTAAACTTGTATTAGGTACACATTTGGATTAATTTCGTCATTGGCACTTTCTAAAAGTAGTTAATAGTTTGATTTAAAAGCTATTATTTAAAGTTACACCCTTCTTTATCAGAGATCTTAGCCAATTAATTAAAGCTGTCTGTCCGTTAGATTAAGCTACAACCGGTTGGGAATTGTAGGCAACTCTGCACACTTTTGGGGTTATTTGTTATGCTATCCACTTAAATGTTTATCTATAAACACTTAACCAAGTGGAGGCCTCATATTACGCATACGTCCGGTTGCCAACTTCCGACAAATAAAAAAAATTATAAAAAGATGCAACAAATCGCTGTGCGTTTGTTTGTCATTTCTTTCTAAAGGGAGAAAGTCCCACTTGGACTGTGCACACACTGAAGCAATTATTATGTCCATGCTTGAGTGTGCGTGTGTTTATCTGCATGCGCCTTTTCAATTGTAAACACACGGGCCGGAGCTGACTTTGTCTCGTTATTTGAATTGTTTATTTTACACAAACAACCAAATTCTCTGCAAGTGTTTTCATTTAATTGTCAAAGCAACGAGAGGCATTTCAAATGAAAGTGAGAGTTTTTGGCTACAAAAAAAACAACTGCACATGTCAGTCACGGCTGTCAATAGCAGCTGGCGAAGGAGGAGGCGTGGCCTAGTGGAGTTGAAATTTGCTGCGAAAGTGCACAAAAAGGCAATGAAAAGTTTTTTTGCCTGACTGGCAATTAACATTTCGTATTGTTTTTATTTGATTAGTTTCGAACTGCTCTACATACAGGCGCACCAACACATACACACACACACAAATCTTATAATGGAATAAGCCAAATACATAATTACAATATTATGTTTAATTTATAAGCCTTCGATTTTGATTGCCTTTTGCTTTGACTGTGCGTTTTTCCACTCAAATCGAGATTTCAATATGGTACAGTGGCATGGAACCAGTTGACTTTTCATGGGTATTTATTTAATAGTTTAAAATTAACATTCACAAAAAAAAAATAAGTTGGTTCATTAAGTGAATAAGTTTTGTTTCAAAATAAGACAATGCCACAAAAGCATAGTTCTGAAACATGAAAAACTCAATACGCTTATTTTGAATTTATTTAATTGTTAAGTTAGGTTTATCCATGCATTTAATAAAATTATTATTTAAGAACTTAAGATTATGGAAATACTTTATGTCGGTCAGTTGCCACCAAACTATTCTCTTATCATTTAAAATTGTGCATAGAGCCTTTATTTTACTCCACAATGCAATATGTATGGAAAAATCAGTTGGAGAGTACTATATATCACTTAATCAAATCAAAAGTGGAATAAATTGATGGAATAAAAACTGTTTCTTTTTCAAGTCCAGAAAAGCTGCACAATTATCTAATGATATTTTACTTTAAATTTATAAAGATCGAAAAGGTAATTAAGAAATTCCTTTAACGACGCAACATAAATATTGTTATTTGATTCTTAGCAATTGTCAGTCAAAATTCAAGTCAATTCGAGTTTTTAATGAACGCTCAACTCCAAATGAATCCAATGCGCCATCAGTTATAATATTCAATAATATGAGTGCCATTTTTTAGAGGTGTTCGGCGAACCATAAGCTTTCTCACCATTGTCCCACAGACCCAAGAAGATATTTAAAACAGATCTTAAGTCGTTGCAATCAAAACGTGGTAATTCGGCAATCATAAAGAAAATAATCAGTGTATTAAACCTTTGGCTAGGGTAAGAAGCTGTGTTTTGGCGAAATACAGCTTCTTAAAACTTGAAAAAAAATTACAAAGAGAGTCTTCGAAATTGCGCATTTCAATCTTGTTATGCTATGATTTTTGAACAACAATAAATTTCACAATAGGTTAACATTTGTGTTAATATTGAAGCTAAGGTCACAACGAAATTTCCTTTATATATTTTTTAAAGCAACGGAGGGCATGTAACAACCCTTATCTAATCAATTAGCCCGTGGGTCTGCCCAAGCCGCGATCGCGCGCACCGCCTGTATTTTGTTTTTACTGCCTACTGCTTAGGCTGGCTGAGCCAAAAGGGTAATAGACTGCCCATCGCTGTTCTAAAGCCGCTGCAGCCGGCTACAGATCAGGTGTTCTTTTATACTACTACTTTACTCGATGGAAAAGTAGTTAGTTCTTATTATTTCTAATTAGTTATTAAATTATAAACAATGTATTATACAATAATTAGACATCAGATTTTAGGTTTTTAGATTGAATTTAATCCTAGTAGGCCAGGGTAAATTTTTTGGGAACCTTTTTCTGATTTGAGCACTGCAATGGGCAGGCCATTTTGTGATTTTTGAGCCTTTTCAACACATTCCCCCTTGTCTACTTGGATTAAATCCTAAAATCCGATGTCTAATAATAATTAATGTATTAATAAATACATACATAATTCTTTTATACCCCCAAATTAAATTACCACAAAAGCCTGAAACCCAAAAGATGACATATCTAAATATAGTTAGCTATTGGATTAATAGTTTGAAAATATAATTTTTTTTACATTCCCAATTGTGATTCTTAGAACTTTATCGATATCTCATAGCAAATTATTAAAAAAAAACTATCACGCAATGAAGAATTCTAGAAGGTGTTCGAAACCAAAATATTGGGATACAGCAAATGCAATATCTGAAAGTGAAGTTTGGAAAACATTTTAATTTATTTAATTAAATCACGAAAAGTTAGACTTTGTTTGTCAAATCAAGACACTGGATCATTGAGTCTTCACCAGGCCGGTAGCTGGATATTTTTTTGCTGAAATAAATTTTTGACAGTAAAATCTTAGAATTTCTAACCGGCATAGTAAAATGGAAAAATGTAACCTCTAATGTAATGACTGAGAAGAACAATAAGCTAAAGGGCCAGCTTCAAATAGACTAAGTCCGCATTTACACGATGAAGTTTCCTTCATAAAGTTCTTCAAAAAGTTTTTGTTTGTTGCGGAAAGGAGAAGAGGGGCAGCCGAAGCTGGCAAAGCTTCATTACCTACCGTAGCGTGAAGCTTTTAGATAATTCTCCTTTGCGTTGTTCCTATTGATTGGGTTGATTTGTGGGTTATTTGCTTATCGATAACTCGTGTTGTCAGGCGAGTTATAAAGAACTTCTTAAAGCAAAACAAAACCGAAGAGAGCTTAATGAAGCAATCTTCATAGTGTAAACTCGGACTAAGAAGATGTAATTGAGGAATTCAACTAAAAAATTGCACTGCTGGGTGTCAAAGACTTTTGTGAGGGCAAAAATAACTGGAGAAAATATTTTGATACACGTGAATAGCATTTTAGTCGACTTTAATGCACTTGGGATATTGAATAATTCTGTAATTGTTAAGCAAAATTTGTTGCCGCTTTAAGACATTATGAAATAAAGTTTTGTGCTTGCCACAATTTATATTTGGTAACGAATGACGTGCTTGAAATAAAATCAGTTCCCAAAATAGGGATTTAAATAGATTGCTCAAAAAAAACTGGTTTAATATTTTAAGCATTCTGGCCTTAATAATAAATTGAGTGAAACGTTCGCTAGAATTTAATATAAATAATGTTAAATATGTAGCCTCTGTTGCGTTCAAAGGGAAAGAAAGGGACTTTGATTAACAAATCGCACAACTAAATTGGGATTTAGTTAAGCATCTCCTGTTTTGAAATCCAAATAAATAATGACCAAAAAGATTAATCAAAGATATGCATATATTTGACATGTGGCATGAAAATCCAATACAATATTCACTTAAAACACCAACTGTCCATTTAGTCAGTGTCCATTGTGCCCACTGTGCTTGGACAACGACTTCGTCTCGTACCTAATTTTGCCAGTTTTTCATTTTCATTTGCGAGACCAGTTTTATTTGAAAGGGGGGAGGTTGGTTGGTTGGTCGGTTGGCTTAGCCAACGATTTGCCAATAGGTTTTCGATTTTTCTTTTTACTCTTTTTTTTTTGTGCAAATATTAATTGTTGTTGAAACAAAAAAAAAAAAAAACTAGTTATTGCCCGTTGCTATTGTTGTCGGCGGCTTGCAACTTTTACTCTTGCCAGCTGCTGCCAAATTGAGGCGTGGCCATAATGGAAATCTTTCATTCGTTTAAGGCAGGCCAAGGAAGTAAAAGCGAGTGCCGAAACACTAATTAAAGAGTTAGTTGCAACGAAATTAATCATTTTGAAAGCGAAACTGCTCTCGGACGTCCCCTTCTCTGTTCGTATTCAAATTCATTGTCTTTGACAAGTTTGCCTTCAACTTCGGTTAGTAGCGGCTGAGAACCCGTTGCTGTTGCTGTTGCTTTCCATTCCCATTCTGTCGTGGTCGTGTCTAGGCTGTCGTTGAGCTGCCCGTCGAACATTCATTTTTGTTCTCGGTGGCTTTTCAATGCATAAATATGTATGATAATTTGTTCATAGTTCTTTGTGGCCTGGCGGCTGACACACTTTTTTTGTTGAAAAAAACTTGCACTCACCATTCTGCTAGGTGGCGTTGTGAATTTTCTTTGTATCCAGAAAATAAATTGCGTTTAATTGCACTACCAAAAATAATTAGACGTATGTATATTAGGATTTACACTCTGCACAGTTGATTACGGCCACTCAAATTGGCTTAACCGCGCATTTTTCACTGGCCACAGTCACTTTTGAAAAATCCTGGCACCACAGTTCACCGCTTGTACTCGCACGTTGGACTGAAAAACAGAAACTGATTCAAGCGCTGCGACGGCCAACTGCCAAGACAAGGCGACGACGACGACAACGGCGAAGTTGAAGTCTCTGTCTCTGTCGCAGTCGCTGTCGCGGCTAGCAGTGCCAAGTAAACGGCAAAATGAGTGGAGCTACTGCTACTGCTGGGCTGCTCCCCTCCCACCAAGCCACGTACATACATATGAGCGCCATATACGAGCAAACAACAACATTAAATAAAAAAAACAACAGTTTCTGTTGTGAGCTGCATGGAAAATTGACTTTTTGCTGCGTTGCTTTTGGCCAGCTCTTTCGTTCGGCTCGCACAAAACGAAAGACTTAGGCAGCAAACTTGACGCTGTTAAATGTTAACAGAGTGTTAAGGGGCCAACATGTAAGCGAAACTAACCAAGTAATATCGAGAGTTTTAGTGTTCCGGGTACTTAAGAATTACAATCCGACTTTTTTTTTTAAATATAAGCTAAAACTAGTTTATACAGGCACAATCTAAGATATGACCTGCCAAATCTACAAATAAAGTAATGGAAGTTGTACAATTTCTTGAAGTCCGTACATAAATCATGAATTTTAAACGGACTCCCAGAACCATTTAAAAATTAAAAAAGAATCAGCTTCTTTATTTCTCTAACCTCCTAAGCCTCACAGGCAATTGCTTCGCTTCAGAAAGAGTAAGAACAACAAAATGCATGCCATTTCGACGACAGATCGTAACAAGCAGACGGCAGCAAACATAGCATACACGCAATGTGAGCGACCGAGACTAGGGCAAACAGACGGCTGCTCGATTCGAGCCTCGCTTATACTTTTTTTTTACTTATTGCCTTAAATAGAGGAATGGGATGGAAGAATCTGGCTAGTTTAACAGAGGTGGCAACTTTATATTAAATAAAATATAATTCAGGAAGATTTTATGAAACAAAAAACATCAAAGATGAATCTAGTACAAGTTTCTCGTTTTGAATGATATATATTGATAAATCAATAATCTAAACTAGCCAGCAATGTATATGAATAGAATAAACAAATATATATCTATCTATCTACTCATTATTTATCGATTCACAATAGATCGTTTTTCAAACAGATGAACGAAATTAGAAGCAAATCAAATAATTACGCTGTTCAGCTCCGGCCTCAATCGTGATGGGCAGCACTTTTAAACATACAATTTCTTAGTTATTCACAAACATTGGCAGGTACAGAGTATTTAAAAGTTGGGCTTAACCGACTTTCTTACTTGATTTAAGTGTAGCTTTATATGGGTAAATAGTACGAAATGTTGAATAGTCCCAATAACACAAGAACAAAACTTAACTTTTTTCAGATTATTGAATGAGATGTGGTTAATCTAAAAGATTTTCGAGTGCTGTTTGCCAAAAAGCTCCATCACGTCTGGATTTTTGGTAATTTGAGCCTATCATTGGTAAAATGCCTGTTTTGATCATTTTATCATTTCTTGGGCAACCAATACTGTTTGTTTTAAATCTCCATGATTATATCGTAAAGTACTATTCCTTAGCTTTAAAATAAATTATCCCAGATAATTTTGCGATTTTTTCAAACGGAGATATTATTTTGAATGCATGTGTTAGAATTTGCAGAATGTCTGACTTAATTTTGCTGACTTAAAGCTAAGCTAAAAACAGTATATCACCTAGTAATTTAAAAAAAATTAAAATGAAAGTTCTCAACGACACCCATAGGTTACTTGTGGGCAATGGTACATTTAGTCGGTTTGAATACTTCTATTAAAAATCGTATATCTTCGTTGAAAAAATCGCAGAATTGTTTGGGATAATTTATTTTATATTTAAAGAATAAATCTTTTCGCTAATGTAAAGGGGGGTAAAAACAAACGTATAGGTTTTCCACAAAAAATGCATTAAAATGCGCAAAATAGGCACTTTAACCAACTATATGCTCAAATTGACAAATATCCTGACGTGATGAATCATTTTAGTAAATATATTAGTATTAATCATACAAAGATACTCTAGAAGCACTAACACTTCAGTAGGAGTGCTTATAGTAATAAACTGGACCATGTTGCCTTGTGTAATTTAACCGAAACTGCTAAATGGGAAATTAATAAAGCTTTCTGATGACTGAAAAATGAATTTTGGTTTTTCGAATTTTTATAACAATTTAATTTAACTGTACTTATCGGTTTACCCAAATATACTTATGTACATCCGTGTATCATGCGGTAACCAAAATAGAACCTTCAACCGAAACAAGTGTTTCGGGAATGACAATAACCGTCAACCGAAACAGAAATTCGATTCATTAGTTTTTTCAATTTTTCGCTGGACTTAAATTTGTTCGTTAGTCCACCGATTTGTGGTTTACAAAAGTCAAGAAATATTCGAGCTTTGTGCTACTAGCTAAATGGTTTAAAAGGGACGACCCTTCCTTTACTGTTTAAAATTTAAATCAGGGGCTATTTGGTCACAACGGGTATATTTTTGGCCCCCGCTTCTACCACCGCAACCTACCAGAACCTAACCTAGAGGAGAAGTAGTAGTTGATATCAATAGGATAACAAACCGGTCAAATCTGACGAATATATCTCCATTTACTTTTGCATCAAAAATCTAGCAGATTATGTGATATTCATCATCTAGAATGTCTATGATAAATTTTTGTGTATTTTGTTTTTCTGCTAAATTTGAGAATTTATTTTGTAACTCTTTTGGCACTGCTCAAATATTTTCATCGGAAATTAAAAGACACTTTGCCGTCCTCTGCCACCAACTGCGCCTTCGTTATCAGCGCTTTTGGATTTTGTAAACAAACATGTTTGATTAGCATACAAAACCAACGTGTCATGTCTCCACATTATCTGCAACTCCGCATCTGCGCCATCTCGCTGGCAAATGCAAATTTGAAATATGATTTACCAAATACAAAGCTAAGTTGGATTCATGCATAACATTTCACACGGTAGAAAGCAGCGTTCATTGATTTGCATACTTGTACATATAATAGAAAGGGTTTCATAAGCAACCAGGCCCATGGCCCATGGCCCAGACCCCGTTGCCACGCCCACCACATGGCTTAAGCTTGGGCTAACATAAATGCGCTTCAATTAAACATCCAATAAAAGCGAAAGTTCCGTCTGGATGTGGTGTCTAGTGTCTGACTCGTTCTTCAATTCTGCTGGACTTCTAGCTTGCACTTTGCACAATTCCTTTTGGCCACTTCTCACGCTTTGCATGCCATAAATTTCACTGCCTTTCACTGTAAATCATTTGCTCGACTTAATAGCGTGCATTTTAATGCCGATTGCGTGCCATTTGCCATTTGCTGTGGCTGCTGCTCCTGCAATTGCTTTTGCTTATGTGTTTTTTTTTTTTTTTTTTTGCAATTCTGTGCCAGTTTTCACAAGAAAAACTATCTGGCCAATGAGAAATGCAACGCTCTGTTTCCCAATGCGGCTAAATTTCACACCCGAGGCCAGAGTGTGGAAGTGCGTAGAATCTGAACCTTCTTCATTGGCGATGCCATTCAGGTGTGAACCTTCCTGATGGGTGCATTGACTGGGCTTTCGAAACCGTTATACCGATTGAATATCAAATCGAACCGATTAACCTTCACTGCGAGTGCCTTAAGTCTCTTTCCCGCAAACACACACACACACACACATATGTATGTACTCGTACTCATACAAAATGAATTGAAAGTGAAATTTCATTGTTGTTGCTTTTGCTATCTGCTGCTGCTGTGCTGGTATTATTATTATTACTGTTTTTTTTTGTTTTTTGTTTTTTTTTTTGGTAATTGTTGAAAAAGAAAGGCACTCACCATCACCGCCGCCGACAATGTCGCTGATAAGAAACGTGATTTAATTTTTAGTTAAAAATTATGAAAATCATATGTTTGAGGTTTTCACTTTTCATCATACGGAAACTTCAGTCTCTGCGTCTGTGGGTAACTCAAAACTGAAACCTGGTCTCTCGTCAATGCCACAATTCCTGCTGCGGAAGAACAAAAACAAAAAACATAAACCCGCCTGGGAGACAGTGACTTGATGTAGAGTATCAAGGGTATATGCAGTTTAAGAAAATGCATGTTTAAACTTTGTGATGAAATTAATATTTTTTTTAATCTTTATCAGAATTTTACGTAACTAGCTCTGCGACGCGAATAACATGACGACTTAAATCACATTACATACATTTTTTTTTTGCAAATCGGCATAAAGTCGACAAATCTAACCACAGTGTTGAATCTAAATAACTATACACCTAATTCTGTTTTTACACGGTAAATACGTTCCAGAAAAAACCGTGTAAAAAAAGAAATGAAGTACATAGAAAAAAGCGAATTGGTTCCATATACTTTAACCCTCAACAAAAAAAATTTAAATATTACATTAATTCATGCATTTAATGCACTGTTAATTACATGAAAACAAAAGACAACTCATTTTTTAAGTAAAAGTAACATTAATATAAAATTAAAGCAATTCAAACTTTACAACTCGTATAAGAAAACATCAAAAATATCTAAAACGGTCTCCGTTTCCTTGAGATTTAAATCAAATAGATTTTCTTTAATCATGCTATTTCGAATGAAATTAAACAAAAAAAATTTTTGGGGCCGTGTTATTTCAAAACCGTGTTAAAAAAGACAGTGTAAAAACAGAATTAGGTGTAACTCCTATAAGAGCCCACATTGCGTATGCTTAATTTACTTAAGATTTATGGATTTTATTATAGGAATATGGTTTTTATTTGCAAAAGTTATTACTCGCATTAATAATTTCGATTACGACAAACAGGGTCGCTAAGCTGAACTCCATTGATTCTAAAAACCCAACAATTTACGAAAATTGCTAAATATTATTTACGATATAATTACATACTAGAGCCCCGTATGAGTGGAGTCAAGTACACTTTGACTCATATTTTAAGAACCCGGTTTAAGTAAATAATGTCTGAAACATTTTTAATTCGAGCTGTACAGCATCCATTCCCAGTGGTTCCTTAGACTAAATTATAAAATAGGTAACAAAATTTTTGATTTCATTAAGACACACGCAAAGAATTAAGGAGGTATTAATCATTTTTAGAAGTTATTATACTCTGTACCGAAGGTACACAGAGTATATTGGGTTTGTGCAAATGTATGTAACAGCCAGAAGGAAGCATCTCCGACCCTATAAAGTATATATATTCTTGATCAGCATCAACAGCCGAGTCGATATAGCCATGTCCGTCTGTCTGTCCGTCTGTCTGTCCGTCTGTCCGTATGAACGAAGAGATCTCAGAAATGGTAAGAGCTAAAGGTTTGAAGTGTATGGAACATATAATTCTTATGCCTGCAGGCAGATCAAGTTTATTTTTAATTTTTGGCACGCCCCCTGCCTCCCCCGCAAATTAAAAAACTCGAAATAACTCCCAAAATTTTCAAGATAGATAGTTCGAACATTCTAGACATATATTCTACTACTTATTATGAATCGACCCGCCATACATCGTTTTTCGATCAGATGAACGATATAAGAGCTATACGTAAAAGAAAATAAAAACCAACGACAACAACAATACCACAGCGATTGGTAGAACTTACGAGAAAGAGAGAGCGAGAGGACAATAGCTAACTGGTAATTTCTCAATTGGACCTTGCTTGCGCCGCTCTCAGTTATCAGTTACATACAAACAGGTACAGAGAATATTACAGTCGGGCTAGACCGACTTTCTTACTTGTTATTATTTATAAAACATAATTTTTGTATCATCTTTTCTTTTCCGGAAATGAGATTTTCGGCTTGAGAAAAGGCCCAATCTGATGAGGCACTGCTTGCAGGAGTGGTCAAAATATAGCATCTTGCTTTAAATCGCATCAAATTCTTCATTGAGTCTGCTCACACTGTTCGTTTGTGCCTGTATTTCACGAATAATTATGTTATGTATTTAGAATCGTGTGAAAAATATAGCAGAACTGTAGTTCTAGCTGTGCGAATGTTCATAACATTTTTTTGTAATTTTTTAATAGTAGTAGCTCGTTTTTCATCCGAAAAATGTAATAGTTTATCAGCACGCGGCCATTTTTATGGTATTCTGTTAAATGCGGAATAACTTACACTCTAATTTTGTTATAGTTTTTATAGTTTCAAGATTTGGCTCAAACACCCTTAAACGGTTGTAAGCCAATTCAGCGCCAGCTTCCCATTTGTATCCCCCACCCCTATATTTACAAAATTTCATCCAAACGGGCCCTTGGGTTCTTGTTATACCTACCACTTTTATGAACCACATCTCCGACCCTTATTAATTTGACCATCACCTCTATACTTCCTTCGCGCTCTCTCGTCTCCGTCTGTCCGTGACGAACTCTATAATTTATGTTACTATATTTCTAACTTCGGTCTTTATTTATGCCACGCCCCTCCTCCCCTTAAGAAACCTCAGATATATTCACTCTCTTACATTGACGACCCGTATCTTTTCGACGACGATATTAGCATACGTAGAAAATAAAAACCAACGCACAAAAACCAAAACAAGAGAGCAGAAGGCAATAGCTTACTGGTAATTTCCCAATTGGACCTTGCTATGAGAGGAGCGATGTAATTGAGATGGCCTGCGATCAGAAATCACGCGTGATTCCCTCGTAACTAATATAGATACTTTTATGTTAATACGAAATTATATACAAATCTTATAATTTTACGAGTTATCTACTAGGGTAATTCAACTCATCATTACTTATCGAGGCCCCATACATCGTTTTTCAACCAGATGAACGATAGTCGAAAGAGTTGCCACCCCCAACCCCCTTAATTTTAAAACCTTCACTTTTATTTATCCAGTTTCAACATAATGTACACAGTATTTATTTTACAGATGGGCTTAACTGACCTTTCTTAATTCCTGGATAATTATTTTAAACAAAGTTAGCTTATCGAGCTTTGATACAATGAAATATAGTAGATCATCAGTACGAAGCAATGGACTTTATTCAACTGAAGGGCTCCAACATATACCATATAAAATATAAGAAAGTTGTGAAAGTGTTGACAAAGCGTAGGTTGAGTTTGATTCTCTGCCAATCAGTCAGGCAAAACTTTAGCAAGCATTCAGCTCGTATGCATGTGAATTATCGAATGTGTTCGTTTCCCAGGGGCTATAAATGGCGAACTCTGGCTTAAACGATTTAGAGAGTAGCACATCTATTTGAGGACAAGCCAAGGCTGGCAGTCGGTTTCTGCTCAGCGCTGAACCAGGACAGAGGAGTTGCTGTACACTCTCCTTACCAATTGAATTGCAGTTTCTGCTGAAGTCATGGTGGCTGGGGCCAAGCCTTGGCACGATTCTCCCCGTCAGGCAGTATTAGGCAGAAAATCATAAACTCTTTCTATATTTTTAAAATACATTTTAAGCCAGACCCTTTCATAACAGAGTATATAAGCTTCGATGTAGAAAAGATGCGTTTGCTTTTTTCATTTTTCTTGCCTTTGGTTTCCCTTCCTGTCATTGTTGCGAGACTATAATGTTGCACTTGGAGTTGGAGGGCGGCGCGATAGCAATCTGCTTTCGCTGACTCTTAAAAGCTGTCTTCAGTGAGCTTAAGCTCAACCCGGTAGTTGCTTTGGTTTGGTTCGTTTTGTCAGCGTATGATTGATGCGAGAACAAGGTTTGTCGCTTAAGTCTTTTGTTTGCTCTCTGGCCTTCCTTCGGCCGGATGTGTTCTAATAAACTCAAGGCCGATGTTGATTTCAAAATGCTTTTAATGGTAACAAAATATACATATAAGAAGACAATATAAGACTAGGAATTGTTGTGGGAGGTTCCCAGGAATTTGCTGGGTATATAAAAACTCGAACTGGAGCTCAAGCTGACTGAACTGGACACAGAGGTGCTGGACTCGTGCAAAGTTGGCTTACGACTGGAACGAGACTTTAAGATATGCCAGAGTTGAGAAATGCCACTACGGCTGCTATTAGAGCTTTCGCTTCTGGTTAAAGGTTTATTTTTGCGAAAGCGCGCGATAAGGGCACGCAGCAATTTCGGTCTGGCCTTGGTCTGGGTGGGCGGCAACTGCAGCACTGGAGTGACAAAGGCTGGTTGAGATTCACCGGGACTAAGAGAGTCACTCGGTGGTGGCAACGGCTGCTGTAAGCCATCTAGCACACGCCTTAAATTGCGACGCAAGCTTTTATACTGCTCCGACTGATCTCGGCTGCGCTGTAATGTAGAAGCAAAGGGATCCTTATGGTTGGGATAGATATCAGTTGGACGCGGTGTGCAACGTGAAGGTGGTTGAGGTGCCTGACGACGTCGGCAGCGAGGTGGCGGCTTAGGTGGCGCTATAGGCGGAGCCGGAGCCGCCCTTCGTTTGAGGGGTTGCTCGAGGCATCGATCCAACAATAAACGTTCAGCACTGCTTGAAGCGCTTTTGTTTAAGCGCCAGCTAAACAATCATAAAAATAATACCACTTTTTTCTTTTTGATTTGAGTTGACGCCACTTACCCCACCAAAATAAGCAACACATTGTACAGGGGCAGCGCCATTAGTCCAAGCAATATGACCCTTACCAAATGACACTGCGGTTGCTTCATATCCGTTAGCCAATACCAGCAGCGAGTGTCATGCTGCTGCTCCACCAGACTATGATTGTCCACTTTTAAAATTATATCCACATCAACGTCAATAAAATGATTGCTTGTCCAGTTCCAGATGTGAAGCATTAAACCAGCCAATAGGCTGACAAGCGACTGCCAAGGCAGCATTATTATGTTTTCTTGTTTAATTTTATTAAAAATATATAAATACACTGTAAGAAACTGTCATTCCAGAGCATGACCTACTCTCGCTTGGATTTGAGCTGCTGATTAACATATGAGTCGCCCGTCATTTGATCCACATTAGTTTCTCTGGATACGGGAAGCGTTACATGGTAAGGGTGACCGTAAAAGCGAGGATAGGTTGCTGGCATCATGCTGGGTGCCACATAGTTTTCTTCACCCATTGATACCATCGAGTATCCCGAGCCGAATACATTTTTTCGTCTCCGTAGAGCACAGCGCATATAATGGGCACAACAAATTGAGGGCAGAAAAAGCATGGCACATAAGAAGAGACCGAACCAGATGCCATTCTGTGAATAAAGCATAGAATAAATTGTTCTTTAGTATGAGATGTGAGCTAGTCTGGATTTACATGAAGCATGAAGATTTCTTAGTAATTTATAAATTTAGGGAATTCTTTCGGACCTACTAAAAGAATAGTATAAAAATATTGCTTCCTCAAGCATAAACTTTGCTCCACTAAAATGGCAATATCTCGTAAACAATTTAGAATTTTTGAAAATGGTTTCAAGGGTATGAAAGGGGAATGCCCAAGCTTTAATTTTAATACAAAAAAAAAAAACAAAAAAAAAATATTTTTCAAAGGTAGAAGACCCCCTCTCTTAAGGTTGTATTGAGTGCTTTCACAAGCATGAACTTTGCTCCACTAAAATGGCAATATCTCCTAAACTATTTCGAATTTTTGAAAGTGGTTTGAAGCGGATGAAAGGGGAATGCCCAAGCTACAATAATAATTCAAAATAAAAAATCTCGAAATTATTTTTTTCAAAGATCGAAGACCCTCTCTTAATGCTGTATTAAGTGCTTCCATTAGCATGAACTTTGCATCACTAAAATGGCAATATCTTCTAAGCTACTTTGAGTTTTTGAAAAGGTTTGAAGGAGATAAAGGGGAATGCCCAAGCTATAATAATAATTCAAAATAAAAAATCTCGAAATTATTTTTTCAAAGATCGAAGACCCTCTCTTAAGGCTGCATTAAGTGCTTCCATAAGCATGAACTTTGCTCCACTAAAATAGCAATATCTCCTAAACTATTTCGAGTTTTTGAAAATGGGTTGAAGGGGATAAAAGGGGAATGCCCAAGTTATAATTATAATGCAAAACAAAAAAATCGAAAAAAAATATTTTTCAAAGGTAGAAAGACCCTCTCTTAAGGTTGTATTGGGTGCTTCCACAAGCATAAACTTTGCTCCACTAAAATGGCAATATCTCCTAAACTATTTTGAGTTTTTGAAAATGGTTTGAAGGGGATGAAAGGGGAATGCCCAAGCTATAATTATAATGCAAAACAAAAAAATCGAAAAAAAATATTTTTCAAAGGTAGAACTAAGGTTGTATTGAGTGCTTCCACAAGCATAAACTTTGCTCCACTAAAATGGCAATATCTCCTAAACTATTTCGAGTTTTTGAAAATGGTTTGAAGGGGATGAAAGGGGAATGCCCAAGCTATAATAATAATGCAAAATAAATAAATCTAAAAAAAAATATTTTTCGAAACCAAAAATTTGAAGGTGAAAACCAAGCTAAATAATAAGCAAAAAAATTTTTAAAAATTCCTCTCTTAAGGTTGTATTGGTTCCTCCCACAAGCTTAAACTTTGCTCCACTAAAATGGCAATATCTCCTAAACTATTTTGAGTTTTTCAAAATGGTTTGAAGGGGATGAAAGGGAATCAAAATAATTTTTTTTTTAATTTTGGACGAAATGAAAACTTCCTGCAGAAATTCCTATAATTATTTTTCTTTACCAAAAAATTCAATTTTCAGCCTCCTAACTTATGTCCCAAAATTACTAAAAAAAAATCTACTTACCATGGGCTTTACTAAGCGATTGCACAGATCAATCTGCTCTGGGTTGCTGCGTCCTGTCACTTCTTGGGTGAGCGGTGCACAGCTGCTTAGATCATTTTCGGTGACATTCTCCACCATGCGTCTGTAGCCAGAGAAACCAGCTTGCACAAATTTCGTAATATTTCGCCCCATGGCAATTGACACGTTCCTTATGCTTTGCTGGAGCAACTCTTGACTCTTCCGGATCTGAGTGAGCAACTCTTTTATATACTTGTCAAAGTTCAACTGAGTACCATTCAAGAGCTTATCGATTTGCTGAACTAGTCTAAGCAAGCGTTGAACAATTTGATCTAAGGGCACACCCAGTTGCTCATGTAAGTCCCGCAAATGAAGGGCCTGATTTTGTAGCGTAGCATTGGCTGGCAGGCGCTTAGCTAGATCATCGAGACTTTGGCTTAATAAGGGTAAGGGTTCGGGTACCAGCTGACGACACAAGTGCCGAGTGTAAAGAGAGCTATTGAAGCTGGAAAGATTTCCCAGGGAGGACAAATGTTGGGCTACTGCCACTGCCAGGTCACTCAATTCTTGGGGTAAAGAGCTGTTTTCCATTTCATGCAGAGACTCTGTCACATCTTTAACAACCCCAGCTTGTAAATCATCCAAGTTATAGAGCTGTCCTAGTCTTAACACCTTAAACATGTTTTTGTTTTGTTGGCATTGCTCCAGAACCTCAGCTTTTTGTAGTACAGGCAGCAAATGAGTGCGAGCATACATGAGCGGCAGATAACGATTGGGATTGATGATTTTGTGGGACTCGGAAGGAGGCTCAGAAACGGGCACGGAAACAGGCAAGTGGCTGTTAATAAAAGGTTTTAGTGGAACTACAGATAACTGGATCAACTTTATGCCTACCCACTGCATAAGGCATGGTACAGCAAAGCTCCGTGCACCAAATAAAATAAAGTCATCAGTATGGCCACCGAGGAAAGCGCAAACAGGGCAATAAGACAAACGCAAAGCATATAGCTGCCCAACTTTTTGCTGGGAAGACTCATTAGAAGACTGAGAAGTATTAGCAATGGCACCAACATGAGGGCTACCATCAGACCTATGGAGGTTTCATACCAGGACGACCCCAGCTTACGGCTTAGGACAGCTGCTGGATTTGCCATTGGCTTATGCTCATGTTCCACTGTCTTATTCTCGGTGAGATCGTCGACGACCTTCTCTAGGACTCTATTCATAAGATCGTTTTTTCGTCTCAGCAGCTGAGCTAAGTAAAGAAGCGGGAAATCTATGCTTCAACTGAACCAAAAGATTGTATGTAAATACTTACCGCCATTGTTGATATCTTTGTGAATTGTATTTAGCAGTTTATTTAAATAATTTTTAAGAACGCTTGTCCTTTGTCTTAGTTGCTGCAACGCTTGATGCGAATAGTCCAGAAATTTGCTATCTTTTAGATGCTGAATTGCTTTGATCATCTTACCTTCATCGGGTAGCTAAGAAAGGGGAATAGGAACGTTATTAGAATAGAAATTCCTCTAGGAATGTTGCCTAAAACTACGACTATATAAATCTCAGTCTGCTGAAGCATCGTGACAACTGTTATGCAGTCTACATCAATCATCCTTCTCAGCAAGAAGCTCAAATCCAAGGGCAATCAGTGGAATCGCAAGTCTTAAACCATTTTTACCAGGAATAAAACGCTCAACAATTCTTGGAAAATTCCAAATTGGCTTTACTTTTGTATAAGTTGTTGCAGGGAATAATCCCGAAAGAAAAATCGGTTCCGGTACGTACCGAAACGAGAATATCGGTTAAAGGTTATATTTCGGTTTTCAGTTTATTTCGGTTTTCGGTTCCGATACGGTACCCAGATTTTTATTTCGTTATACCGGTACGTACCGGTAGACGTATAATTTTTTTTTAAATTTTATTTTTGGTTTTAATATTTAATTTCAAGATATCCAAGATATCCAGATATAAGAAATTTATGGATTTAATAGAACTATAAATTGTTTTTTCTAGGAATATGCCATTTAAGAAAAGGGTTTTTTTTGATATACCGGTTTCTAGCCTTTTTTATTTTTGGGCGAACATTTTCTCTTCTGTCCACGATTCCAGTGAAATCCCTACACTCAGAAAAAAATCTAGTATTAAAGAATTGTCTATTCTTATGACGCCAGATAAACTCGACTTTGGGCTATTTATAATAAAGCTGACAAATATTACATTATAGTGCTTCGAAATAATCCGCTCCAAAGTCAGTAGTTAAAAATAGAGATCTTTAGCGATTTGGATAGATTTTAGCCCTTACGACTATGGTCTAATATAGCTCATAATACGCTGCTAAAATACTCAAAGGGGTATATGAGCTCTTAAAAACACAAAAACAGAATGAGACAAAATCTGCAAAAGCTTTTCCTAACATTACATTTTTTGAAATATTAAAACTGAGTTTTTTTAGGGCGAAATTTAATTAAAATCCAGAAACTTCATTTGATAACATTATATTATACTTTTTCGAACATTTCTAAACTCTAGGGAGGATTTTTTTAAGACATGGAAATCCTTTACATTTAATTAGAGGGTTAATAGTTTTTAAAGAAAAGTTTTTCCGCTTTTTAGAAATTTTTTTCTACATCTTATATATTATAAAAAGAGAATATGATTCTAGATATTCTAAACAGTAACACTCTTTTTGGGGGTATACATAGCGTTGCGGTATGCTTCCGGTTTGTTCGGTTCCTATTATTACTTGTAACGGTCCTCGGTTCTTAAAAAAATTGTAATATCGGTTCCGGTTTCGATACCGGTACCTGGCTTTAAACGGTTTATTTCGGTTAACGGATCCGGTTTCGTTTGCGATTTTATTCCCTGAGTTGTTGGACTTATCTTCCATTACTTTTTGGACTTACCTTATCATAATGCAGACAACCCAAGTCCAGTGAGCTAATGTCATATTGACGATAAAATTGCTTGCATTCATCAAGGGAACATTGTGAGTTTAAAAACTCCAGCAGACTTCGTTTGACGCTACGTAATGCTGCAAAAACAAAAAGGATTTAATATACGGGCACCTATCAATTCATCTCACCATCCCTGAACTGCATGGCTAATTGTCGGGCCTTGGGCAACTCGTTTCCCAACTTTACAAAAAGTGGATTTGCCTGTATCAAATTTTTGAACACTTTGCTTAGCTTTTCTAAAGCATCCGCATTCGCTTCCATTTCCACATAATACTGTGTTAAGCTGGAGTCGTTATAGAGACCCTTTTCAATTCGGCTCTGGAGTTGCTGATAATTATTCACATACAAATGACGAAGATGTCCAGTCGTTGACCTAACCACTTCGGCAGCTTCATTCGTATCGCTAGAATTTCGCTCCTGGCACAATCGACAATCCCATATGGTTGTTAGTGTAACATCTAGCTGGGCACATGACATTATGGCAAAGACTAGTACCAGACTTAATTAAGGAATAAAGGTACAAAATCGAACGTATGCATGAACTCACTTACATCATTAGAACAGCGGCTATGGCCAGCATGGATCCACAGTAGATGCGTAGGGCCAATCCTGACAATCCAGATTTTTTGCAGCGTGTAAAACAGCCGGCATAACAGCAGCTGCGTACGAATCGCACATTTCAGTAGCTGCTTGGCAAAATAGACTCAAATAGAATCCTCACCCCATAATGGGCACCAAGAAAAATAACAGAATTAACATAAGCACAAATGCCGTCAGTAGTTTTTGCTGACTGAGGTATTCACGCCATTCCTCCCGTTCCACTTTGCAGCTTATATCAGTGCCATCGGCTGAAATATAACCATACGGTATCGTTTTGGAGTCCGACACCAGAGAGCTGGTTGCGCCATTGGAAATCGAGTATAAAGGTCCCAGCGAGTCCACATAGCCGTACTCCGTCCTTGCAATTCTAGCTTTGTCTTCCAAGTCATTGCTAGGTTTATATGGTTCGTATATGATCGAATCTTCCTCTGCCATATCACTCGTTATGAATAAGGAAATTGTTTTGGAAACTATTGTTGATAAAAATGTTCAAATGTGGATTGTGAATGAAAATATCTCGACTGCTTTTATATTTAAATAAGGGTAATATTTTTCAAACCAAATGTTTTAAACATTTTGAACAATTATTTAAACTTGGAAAAAAAATTTAATTTCTCAAAAAAAAAAACAATTTTTTTGAGATTAAAATCAAAATATTTCTATCTTAAGATTAAAATCCAAACAGCGTGTTTGGTTTTCTGTATCGTTATTCATCTTAGTTTACATAAGAACCAAGATAACTTGATCTGGCCATAAGGCTGGAAAATTTAAACATACCTAGCATAAAAAACGTTTATTTTAATATCTTCTGAACCAGAGGAACCGGGAAAAACGGGCGATTGATTTGAATTCAGCGCTCAAATACACATAAGAAACAATAGCTATCTGCTCTGGTCCAAAACCTTTTATACGCAAGGCAACAAAATTAAACTTTTTTAGTTTATAGAAGGAATAGTGGTGTTTCCACTTGTTTGTCAAAAATGATCCATCAGTTACCCGTGAAGAGCCTGTTTTCGGATCCTGAGGCCATTTTTTCAGTGTCGGTTATATTTTTCATTCAGTTCCCTATTATTGCTTACACCAGAAGCTGTTCTAAGCGAATACTCTTCCATTTTAAAGAGTTCTCTGATCCTATCATCGATACATGTACAAGTTGAACAAACTTTTTCCATCAATATTTTGTCAGATCAAAGAAGAAAAACAAACAATACTTTGAAGATAATCTTCTTTTAAGTATAAACTTGTAACCTTAAAACCGAAGAATTCTGAATATTATTTTTCTACATTAAAAAATTTTTTTATTTAGATTTTTTTGTTTTTCGTTATTATTATAGCTTGGACATTCCCCTTTTATCCCCTTTAAACCATACCAGATATAGCCTTTTTAGTGGAGCAATGTTCTTGCTACAGTGAGTATAATTTACGTTGCTCAAAACTTTAAGCGCGATTTTCGACCTGGTAACCATGATTGCGCCAGTTCTACTAAACCGATTTTGATCAGCCATTTTGCAATTGACGCAGAATTTATGTAATTCTGACCCGTACCTTCTTTTACACTGAAACCCAAAAAAAAATCTTTAAAAATCGATGTATATTTTTAATTTTCCGCCAATTTTTCAAAAAAAAATTTAATAATATCATTGAGGTACGGGCCAGAATAACATCAATTCTAATCATAACCTCATTTACCGTTTTCAATTCCGATAACCTGGAAACCCGGAATCATGGCTACCACCTCTGCACCTTTTTTTTTTTGAGATTTTAATTGGCAGGCCGATAACTTTTTAAACAGCCCTCGAAATCCAAACCTTTTTTTATATTTTATTATACAGTTAATTAATAACTCAAATCCAAAAACCAAACTCAAAAAGCTCTTATGATTTTCTCTCCAGAATTTTTTTAAAAAAACACTCTTAAGACACTGTTCAAAGGTAGATAACCCCCTTAAGTATACTAGCATATTAACCGACAAGCTTCGGTTGTCCAACCACAAACCGAGTTCTAGCCAATTGCCTGAAAACAATTATTTCCACACAACATTTTCCAGCCATTTTCCATTTGGCTAATTTGGTCAAATCCAAACCGTAATTTTTGAAATTTTCAAATACTAAATTTTCCAAGCATTCCATCAAACTTCTGACCCACATGAACATCTCTTTTGCATATAGATACACCCAAAAATCATGTCAAAGTCCACAGCATCGAAACAAATCCAATTTGATTAGTTTGACTTAAGCAAAAACCATTTAATGTACGTAAAATGTAAAATACAACATACATACTTATTTATTTTTTTTTTTTTATATATATATATAATACTAAAAATTATGTAATGCAATCAATTCATTATGGTTGTCCGTGTGAGTGTGTGTTTATATATTATTAATTTGTTTTATTTCTTTATTTTTTTTGGAAACTTGCAGCTTGCCATTGGTTTTTTTTTTGGATAATACAATTGGAAATTGGAAACATTGGAACATTTAAATGCTGCTTGGGGGTGTTTACGTTTTGGTATTGTCTTACTAAACTATGACAACGTGTTTAAGAGTACGTGTACTATACTATGTATCTATGTATGTATGTATGTATGTGTGTGAGTGCATAATTTTCAGTTTTTAAGGAAGTTACATACTTTCTGAATTGTGTTTTTGTTTGTAAAATTAATACATTAAATGCAAATCGCGTCTGTCCTCTGCTCTGTTTCTAAATTAAAATGGCAGTTTTGGTATTTCTCCCATTTTTGTTTACATTTTTGATTCCATTGTTAAATTGGAAGTTGACAGTTGTTTTATGTTTGCCCAAGTTGGTTATAGAGTAATGGTGTCTTGATATTTGGGACTGTTGCTTATCTCTCAGAGTGTGTGTGGTTGTGTGTGCATTTTATAAATATAATGAGATTCATTGAAGTTTTTTGTGAGCGCATGTTATGCAACTACTCCTTGGAACAATTGCTTCAATGCTTTATTAAATGCTTTCCATATTGATTTTCGTTTTGGCAACATTTGCAGAATTTTTACTAGACGCATTACGTTTGCTGCGGCCCGGGCTTAATACTAGATTGATTCATTTACTTTCGTCGTGGCTTTGCGGGCAGACCGAAATCATAACACATGTGATGGCTAAAACTCTACTTAATTAAATTATATAATTTCAGATTTTTGTTTTGTTTTGTGTGTGTGTGTTTACGCTTTTAACAAAAAGTACAGTCTCAGTAATAGGGGTAGGTAGGTAGGGTAGAGCGAAACTCAAGTTATGTTATTAAAAATGAAATTCTTGCATATGCTGCCACCTCCCTCTAAAGCTGTCGCGTCCAAGTCCACATATTGACGTTTGATGAGTTTGCATCGGATATTTGATTCGTTGCCACATTTAGTCCTGATCGGAGGCACCCGGATAGTAATATGGTGGTGGGCGCTCATACTCGGATGATGGTGGGGCGGCAGGCGGATTGTGATAACGCGGCGGCTCGTGGTCCCAGTGCCTAAGGATAAGTAGAAGAGGATATGTTAATTATATGTTTATATGCAAAATAAAGGGGGGAATATTCAAAGTGTAACTGTGAACGGCAACAAATCACGCACAACACACGCTTAAATGGAGGCAAACGAATGCCCATCAATACAGGAATAGCTTTTGCTGCTGCAGTTGAACTGGGAGTTGGCGGATATGAAATGAGTCCAGTTAGCGTTCTTGACTTTGGACTGCATAATGGAAGTAGCAAGGGAATCAGTGAGAATATCGTCAAGGGCTAAACGGTATTGCGGTAACAAAAAAACAAAGCGGTATGTCTAAACAAACAACATTTACAACTGGACATTTGAAGTATTATTTGCGAGTCACATTTACAGAGAATGGGAATTTGTCCTTTCATTAAATTCAACAGATATGCTGTCCTATCCTGAAGAATGGAATCGAGCGAAATTGAAATTTTTGCGAAATTGAAAAATGAGAAAGCTACAACAATAACGCGCACAGCTTTTGTATATGTGGTCTTGATAGAGAATTGAATTAATACTAATCTAAACTTTTGTTAATATTTAAAGCAAATACATTTCAAACTAGTCATCCTAATAATGGTAGAAATATAAATTTTGGGGTCAAAATTACCAAATTTTGTCAGAAAAATAAAACTGTTCAATGATCACATAAATATTTTCGATATCTATTTGAACTGGATAATTTGATATCTTTTTTATAATCTGTACCAAAGTTACAAAGTGTAAATTGAGAAAACTTCATGAAGTTTGCTTCATCATGTAAATTCTATCTAAGTCGGGATTTACATGATGAAGCAAACTCCATGAAGTTTTCTTAGTAGGCGTGGAATTTAAAGGAAATCTTTCAGACCTTTTAAGCGAATCCCAAAGAAATACATTTAAATCTCTCGCCTACTTAGAAAACTTCATGAAGTTTACTTCATCATGTAAATCCCGTCCCGTTTTCTTAGTAGGCGAGAGATTGGAATGTAATTATCCTGAATTTCACGCCTACTAAGAAAACTTCATGAAGTTTGCTTCATGGTGTAAATCCCGACTAAGTCTGTGCTTACACGATGAAGTTTGCTTTATGAAACTCTCTTCGATTTCGTTTTGAAGCATCTTTAATACTTAATGAGCATTTACAGTTTGCTCCATGAAGTTATCGATAAGCAAATAACCCACAAATCGACCTTGCATCATCGTAAAAACAAATGAAATTTTTCGAACTTATAATAAAAGACAGCGGACTTTCATATTTTCAGATAGAATTTAATTCACAGGCCGGGTGAACGGTTGAGGAGGCGAAAATCACGAAAGGTTCTTTAAAACAGCTTAGTCACAAAGAGAAGGGAAAAAGAGAGTGTATTGGGTTCGAAAAAGGACGAAAGCGGCTCGAACCTACCTTGTTGAAGGCTAGGCGAGCACTGATTGGCTTTGCGTGTTTATACCCGTTACTCGTAGAGTAAAAAGGGTATACTAAGTTCGTGCAAATGTATGTAACAGGCAGAAGGAAGCATTTCCGACCCCATAAAGTATATATATTCTTGATCAGCATCAATAGCCGAGTCGATATAGATCTGTCCGTCTGTCCGTCCGTCCGTCCGTCTGTCCGTCTGTCTGTATGAACACCTAGATCTCAGAGACTATAAGAGCTAGAGCTACCATTTTTTCACTGTAGACTTGTTTTGTCTGCACGCAGATCAAGTTTGTTTCAAATTTTTGCCACGCCTCCTCCCTCCCCCGCAATATGAAAAAAACCTCATATCCCCCACAATTTTGAAAATAGATTGTTCAAACCTTCTAGACATATATTTTAATCATCATTACCTATCGATCCGCCATACATCATTTTCCGATCAGATGAACGATAAAAGAGTTGCCGCCCCCGCAATTTGCAAAATACTTCATATCTTTCACAATTTTGAAAATAGATTGTTTGAACCTTCTAGACATATATTTTAATAATTATTACCTATCGATCAGCCATACATCATTTTTCGATCAGATGAACGATAGTAGAGTTGCCGCCCCCGCAATTTGAAAAAAACCTCATATCTCCCACAATCTTAAAAATAGATAATTCGAACCCCCAAGACATATATTTTAATCATCACTACCTATCGATCCGCCATACATCGTTTCCTGATCAGATGAACGATAGAAAAGTTCACGCCCCCGCAATTTAAAAAATACCTCATATCACCCACAATTTTGAAAATAGATTGTTTGAACCCTCTAGACATTTTAATAATTATTACCTATCGATCAGCCATACATCATTTCCTGATCAGATGAGCTATAGTAGAGTTGCCTCCCCCGCAAATTGGAAAGAAACTCATTTCTCCCACAATTAGGACATGTTTATATCCTGAGTAACGGGTATATCGAAGTCGAGCAGGGCCGACTTTAACTTACGCTCTCGTTTTTTACTCTCTTTGCGAAGCGCTCGGCATGTATTCGGCTCGTGTCTGAGTGAATTTGCCGAATGTGTTCGGACGCCTGCGTCTTAAGCGACGACGTCTGCGTTAAAACCCCATTTACCAGGCTAAAATTCAATCAGAAAATATTCAAAATCCGCTGTCTAGTCTTTAAGCTTTCCCTTTTCACCTCTTTCCTTCAAACAACAACTTCATGAAGAACTTCATAAAGGAAACATCATCGTGTAGACATATTCTGAAACCAATAACAATATTCTAATTATCCCTTGAATTTTGTTGTGAAAATCATTCCTTATTCTTCAAAATTATCTTTTGTTTACCTGTCCGTGACAAAATACTATTAATAAATAATGTTTAAACAAAATAAATTTTACATGTATCACCTTCTTATGATTTTATTTCAGTATTTTTAATCTAATACTGTTCGTTACGTTATTTTTGGATGAATAATTATGATAAATGTTTCTGCTCGCGCTGCCAATGTTATCCCTGTACTCAGAATAAATCGACCTAATTGTTTTCTGAATTTTAAAAATAAATTTTTAGCAAACATTTAAAAAAAAAAATAAAACTACATTAATGATCTTTCGGGTTTTGAATAGATTGGAACCGGGATTATAAGAACATGGTCCGTTTTCTCATCTTCATGGTTTTGTAAATTTATATGCTTTTTGAGAAAATGAATGCTGCCTACTTTTAGGCCGTTATTTTTAAATCAGATATTTTAAAAGCAACCTATAAGTTGGCAATTTTTTAATAATGACCTTGACTGTAAAAACGATCGTAAAATACTTAAAGTGGTATAACAGGACAGCTTTAAACTCTTTTTCGGTCATGGTAGACTTTTCTGCGGAAATCCCATATGTTGATAAACATATATTGATGCCTTGCCAGTTAAAAAATAAATTTTTGGTAAGATAAATATTTATTTGCAAGTCGAAAAAAAGACATGACCAACTTCAACAGATTCCCCCTAATTCGGGCCCTAGAAATCGAACTGCATCATTACGTTTTAAAAAAATTTTTTTTTTCATTTTTAATAAGTTAATTATTTTTTGGAAGTCAACAAAATTATTTCTTATTCTGGTTAAATCTAAATAAAAAGCTTAAAATGTTCTCTAATTTACTACATTTACCGATTTTCGATATTATTGCGCTTTTAATTTTTTTTTTGGAATCGGAAACGATATTAAAAAATTGTTGGGAACCGAAAACCGTTAATCGTTAGAATAGGAACCGAAAAAGCCGGAACCGTACCGAAACGCTAATGCCGGTAATATTTCGGTTTCCTTTTTTTTTTAATACCGTAATCGAACTGCATCATTACCAATTCTAAAAAATCAACCACAAAATATATTTTTTTAACGAAAAACCATATCTAACCCAAAGGCTAATGCCATATAGTCACGGTCAAGTAATGTATTTGCTTGTTTTTAAAAGGATGAATTCACTCGCTGATTAGTCCAATCTAGGAACACACAAGAAAAAAAAAAGAACCCACGCACATACCACCAATACAAAAATCAACCAAACCAATTGGCATACGGGTTGTTATGCCTAAAAGAAACCGTCTGCCGTCAATGCTTTTGGCCTCGTATCATTAGCCACAACTTTAGCGCTAAATTAAAAACAAAATTAAAAGTTACGATTAAGGCAGCGGTTGTTGGATTGGATAACGCCAGATGTGTTGTTGGTCAGTGTTACTTCAGTCAAAAGGCAAGTTATACAGAAAAGGGACGCTACTTACGTGGGTGCCATATCGTTGTATCGCATGTTACTGCTGCCAGCGGCCGGTTCATCGCCAGCTCCTGCACGCGTGGTACGCGAGTGACTTGGTGAGGCATCCTCGTAATAATCCTGTTGTTCACGTCGACGTTCGTAGGCCTTGCGGCGTTTCTTGGGCATGCTAGAAAATAAGAATTAAGAATTAGAATTAAGAATTGAAATCGTGGCGAAAGGAATGAATGAGTTATTACTTAGCCAATGGCACATGATCGCGATCGCGTTCGCTATAGGCGTCGTACAAGTAGTCGCTGCTGCGTGCGTTATGAGGCAGAAGGTGTTAGCAGTGAAATGAGAAAAATGTGAGAAAGCTTAGTTGTGCTGGACATACACGGGTTGGTGGGGGTGGGGGACAAGTGTTAAAACATTAAGTACAAATTAAAATTGAAGAAATGTAAGGCTAATCCTGCTTGTGCTTGCTAATCGAAGAAGCATCCACAGCGGTTGTCTCTTCGGTAACAGATAGAGTAGCAATTACACTGGTATTCTCCAAGGGATCTTCTCCGCCCGGGCCACGAGACATAATTGAGGGTTCGCCCGTGCAAATGGGACAGCTTTGGGTCAAGGCGGTTTAGTCAAGCCTGAAAGTGAATTATCTAAAGAATGCCAATAAACATACCCGCCCTCGACGGCACCGCCAACAGCACTGGCCGCCAGATACGGATAGATATTCTTGTACAAGCACATCAAACGGTGAGCCACAAACAAAATAGGCAGGAAGAGCAGGGCGCAAAGCAAAACGCCCACCCAAAAGCCATTCTGTTAAGGAGAAACAGAAATAAATGGGTAACAATGCGGCACAAGTGTATAATATATACTACTTACTATTGGATCGACCAGTCGATTGCAAATCAAATCGACGCCACGATAATAAATGTAGGCAAGTGGCGCACAGTGACCCACATTCTCATTACTCTCGTGTATCACCAGATTGATATAATCCTCAATCTGTTCCTCCAGCACTTGTGTGAGATTTGCACCCAGCATATTGATATAGTCCTTGCCCCGAGTCCTAATGAAATTCTCTGACCTCATTGCCGCTGCCACCAGTATCTTGATCGAGGTCGTAAAATCATGATTCTCATACAAAATGAGCTCATCGATTTGATTCAATTTCTCCTTCATTTTGTTCACAATATTTGTGAGCTTGGGCACGAAATTCTTATGGAATGCCCTCGTATTCACCTCCTCGTTATATAGCGAAACTCGGGCAAAATAATTGGTGTTCAAGTCCAGTTTATTCTTTAGTGCGGCAATTTTATCCGCCAGACTGTTCAAATTCATGGGCGTGAATTCTGTGCACAGATGCTCCCGAAATAGACTGCTGTGATATTTGGATAGTTTAGTGTTGCGCAACTTATTCATCTCCTCCTGATCCTTGTCCGTGAGTATAACAACTTGGGACAGATCCTCCTCGAAAATGGGCACATCGTTTTCATCATCCGGCGGCGGGCCACTCATCACTTTGAGGCGTGCCAAGTCGTTTATATCGTAGAGATTGTTCACGCGCAATAACTCAAATATAGACTGATTGGCCTGACAGGCTTTAATTGCATTCGACATACGCAGCGGTGGCTTCACCGTGTCTCCACCTTCGGCATCCTCGCCTCTTGGCAAATACCGATTGAGATCGACAACGGCATCTAGCTGCCGGAATAGGGCATTTTTCTCCTGATCTCGCAGCGGTGCACAGGCACCCTCGTATGAAACCATGCCAACCATAAAATAGAACAAACCGACTATCGTTATGAATGAGAAGACGCAGAATATCAATAAAATGCCACTGCAAAGAGAGATCATTATTAATGAGATTGCACCATATGAGAAAACTCTTTCACTTACAGTAGCAAACATGTGGCCCCAGTGGCCTTGCTGCAGCAATCATCGCCATAGCCGCTACGACGTCGTCCAAAGCATCCACCCACCAAGGCAATACCCAACAACCCGAATTTAAATGAAAGGGAAATTTTTTCTTAAAAAAAAAAAAATTTTTTTTTTTTTTTAAGAGTTTCTTTAAGAATCATTGGGTTGTTCAAAATTTCTTTTAAAGCGCACTTGGAGCAATTTTGCCCCTAAACGACCTTTTTTAAGACTTTAACAGCGCGAGTTTTGTGGTTCGTGTATAACATATTATTCTTAATATTTTTTATTGTTGTGTTTCTCCCCCAAAAAAAAATTAAAGCGTTTTTTTGTTTATCTATCCTCTTTGAAGGGATATAAAAATTTGTTTTTTTGGGGGTCTTTTATACCTAAGAGTATCTAGAAACTTATTAACTTATTTGGTTATCTTCATTAGGCTTATCCAAATATGAACCAAACAAATTTTTTTTTGTTTATAACTTAATCAACTAAAATTAAGTACATATGGGTCATTCCATTTTTTTTGAGGTTTTACAAAAATTCATAGCATAATCATATTTTTTGAGATTCCCACTAATAACAGACCGCGAAATAAACGAGCAGGAACATAAAACTTTAAAAATTTATTGCGTCACAACGGTGCATCCGATTAAAGCGAGCCAAATTGTGTATTTACAATTATCATGTCTTCTATCCAAGAAAAAATAAGAGGGTTATAAAAAATAGTTCTTAAGCAATCTTTTATGGTTTTTTGTCTTTTTTCAAAGAGGGCCAGCTAATATTTTCATGAAATATTTTTTTCTGGTTAAGGTTATCCCTAAACATATTTTAGTAAAAATCTCACGATGAGACAATCAATTAATGCGCGAGGAAAAATATTTTTCTAATATAAAATTTTTCTAAGTAAATATAATTAATTGAAAAATATGTCTAAAATATTGTCAACTACGGCGGATATTTAAATCATGCTTTAAAATTTCTTTCTCGATTTTAGATAATTAAAATTAGGAGTCTAAAAATAATATTTTTTCCTCGTGCATTAATTCATTGCCCCATCGTGAGGTTTTTTTTTTTGAACAAGTATACGAATATCCTTTGCCAGAAAACAATTATTTCCTTGAAAAAAAGACAAAAAATCCCAAAATCCTACTTAAGAAAATACTTTTTTTTACCTTTTATTTTTTCTCGGATAGAATACATGATAATAGTAGAATCACAATTTGGGTGGCTTAAGTCGGATGCATTGTTACGATGCTATTATATTTTGCAAGTTTATGTTCTTTGTCGTTTATCTCGCGAGCTGTTAGTGGTATCAAGCGCGGATAGTGATATTTTTTTGAAAACAAAAAAAATTGGGGTGGCTGAGTTCACATGGAATGACCCAAATGTATATATCAGAGCTTGGCATAGATAAGAACTTCAAATGTCTTTCATTCTTTTAAGTTATTTTTTTAATTGTTAATTGATCCCTGAATAGAAAGATTTTTTAAGAAATAGATTGGTTAAGCCATTCAAACAGCGTGATGTAAGCCTTTAGTAGCGTTAAACGACAAAGATCCAAGAAAATAATACCTATAACGAACGTCCTCAGAACTGATAGTTCTTTATATTAAATTGAATTCCAGAGCACTGCAATTTCGTTATATTATTTCTATATATCGGATAATCAGTATAACTGAGATTCGGTACATGGTACTGTATTTAACTGGATGAACTAACCGAATTGAGACCTGAGACATAGCTAAATAGTTTCAGTCCATAGATTAGTTCATTTTTTCCTTTTTATGGAATCCCTTTAATATTGAATCTTAGCGCATCAAAACTTACCAGCAATATGAGTAAACAAGCAATGACATTGATAATACTGCGATCTTCGCCAAATCGTTCATACACATCCTCAAATGACTTTGTCGATCGCAATGTATTCAAATGAATGTCACTGAGCACTGCATCAATTATGCTGCGTATATTGGTCGCTTGCGCTCGGAAATCGTCACGTCCTTTTTGGATGTCACGAATTAATCCCGGTATAACAGCAGCCAAGGCATCCCTGATTTTATCACTGATCACCTGTAGGCGTTGTATGCCACGTTTGGGTATAGGAGAATACTTATGCTGGACTATTTCTTCCAATGCCACGACGAAAATAGTTGAGTTGGGTAACTGCAAGAATCAGGTTAAGGTAAACGGTAAATTTTAGCAGATTTATTGACTTACTTGATCCACATGAAGACAGCTGGAGGTGTCTATAAACTCTATATTACTTGTATCGAGGAAGTTTTTACATTCCGCATCGGCGCACAGGTTGGCTATGGCGTAGTTCAGATCACGTTTGATACCGCGCACGCCTTTAAGTAAGAAAAGGTAAGTGGTAATTGTGACAACACACAACGATCCAGGTACATACCGTCTCTCAGCTGGGAGCTGTAGAATCGCAGGTCCTTCTCCAATTTGTCAATTTGCCGCATAAGAGTCAGTGCATCGGGCATATTATCCAATATGCGTTCCAATTCGGCAAGTGCACTGCTCTCTGAGGTATCCGCCAGGTCCAAAAATATATGCTTATGTGCATCTGTGGCAAGAACAAGGCATTAGTACAATCAAAACGGTATTAAAAACGAATCATACTTTTCAAAGAGTCAATCAAATGCGTCTCCATCTCCTCATAGTTGTAAATAAACAGATGATAAATGTGATCGGCCACATCTCTTAGGTATGTGCATGTGTCCTCGCTGCCACGACGCATAGTATCGGTTGTTTCATCGAAACCCTTATCGATTAGCTTGTTGGTCACAAAGGCAATGATGATGCCAAAGCTACAGCAGCAGCAGGTGAAAACAAAGAAACTATAAAATTGTTGTCCATTTTGGGTAGCTGGAGTTGTTGTACTCACATTAAGCCAATGATTAACAGCAGCAGCAGAATACCGCAGCAGCAGCGTCTGCGAGCGTCTCGTTTGCTATTGCAAGGCGGACAGCCTTGTCGGCAACGACGACAGCAACAGAAACAGCAATAGCAGACACTGTCAAATGAGAAAATAAACATTATTATCCCTCGTGACCATGATGTACATGACATTAAGTAAACGGCTGAAGTTTTTTTTAGCCTGATTTGGCAGGGTTAAAAAAAACAATTATTTATTTTCATACACAAAGACAATATTATATTTAAAAAAAACATATCTTCCACAATTTTGTAGATAGATTGTTCAGACCTTCTAGTTTCATTGATATATCTTTCCATCAGATGAACGATTTATAAGCAAATCAAATAATTACGCCGGGCAGCACCGAACAAACGTAATCGCTTAAAAATTATATACAAACTTGGTAGGTACAAAGTGTATCATAGTCGGTCCGACCGACTTTCTAACTTTTAAGGTTAGAAAGAAGAATGCATCTCCGACCCCATAAGATATTTAAGTACAGGGTGACTGATGAAAGCTGCTACCAAAAAAAAATAGGAAGAAGACCTTTCTTTTCAAAAACCTTCAGTTTGGACGGAACAACAAAACAATCCACTATTTTAGACAAGGAGCTTATCTGCTCAAATGGGTATCAGCAGACAGTGATTGCATACAATTATGCAAAAGATTTTAATTTATTCCTAACTAATGAAGAGGACGCTTTAAATGTACGTTAACTATTTGGAGATACACATTTACTTATCTCAAAAATGATTAAATTTATGATCTTGAGGAGTGGATGTAGGTTTATAATATGGAGTGAACAATTGTACTGGTCCAAGACTGGTTCGAACCCAATTAATCCGGTTCAATAGTGGTTCTGAGTCTAATTATTTGAGTTGCGATTTAAAAAAATTTGTTTTTCGTCGTTTAAGACCGGTTTTAAGGCAGTTTAAATCAGGGCTGCAAACCCAAATCATTTTTCAGAGCTCCGGTTTGCGGGTTCGAACCAAAATACCAATGGTCAAGGTTTGAAATTAAGGGTTCAAGGTTTTTGTGAAAAGGTTTTAGTTCGAACCTTGGTTCGTCCGGAGTTTTTTTAAATTTAAAGAAAGAAGAAAAGAAAATAAAGAAGAATAGTAAAATTGTTAAAAATATACAAAAAAAAACAGAATTTCTGTATTTTTTTACATACGAGTTCAATTAATTTCCATTAAATTTTTAAGTATTATTTCTTCGAGCATTTTTTGGTCTATAATACTTATTTTTATCAATAAAATGCCCGCTTAACTAAGACTTGTAACTTCATTTTTGAACCGAACCGAAAGTTTTGGTTCAGAAACAGGTTCAGGTTCAGCTATGTTTTTTCAAAACCGGTTTGCAGCCCTGGTATAAATAAATAAACATCAGAAATAAGGTATGTGGGTTATGTTATTTCAGTTATTTCCCAGTTTCAATCTAGGTCTTAACCAAATCATACCTACTTAAAATTTGCAAGAAACTTAAGATTTCCTGTGTAACCGGTTTCCGAGCTAGTATTTAACATGAATAAAAAAATAGAAGGCTAACATCGGCTACGCTTTTAAAATGTCCTTAGTTTTTGAAAGACGCTACCATTGATAAAAAAAGTTTTTCTCACTAGGATTATTTTTTGACCGACCGTTTGTATGGCAGCTATATGCTATAGTCATCCGATTTTGATATATTTTTCCAGAATTATGTGAAGCATATAAAACTAATATATACCAAGATTGGAGACGCTACGATAGAAAACAAAAAAGTTTTTTCACTAGAACTAGTATTTTGACCGACCGTTTATATGGCAGCTATATGCTATAGTTATCCGATTTTGATAAATTTTTCCAGAATTGTGTAAAAGTATATAAAACTATTAAATACCGCGATTGGTACCGCTACATGGAAAACAAAAAGTTTTTCCCCCCTAGAACTAGCTCTTTTTGAAAGACCGTTTATATGGCAGCTATAATGCTATAGTCATCCGATTTTGATCAATTTTTCCGAAATTGTGTGAAAGCATATAAAACTAATATATACCAAGATTGGTGACGCTACGATGGAAAACAAAAAAGTTTTTCTCATTAGAACTAGTTTTTGGACCGATCATTCCTATGGCAGCTATATGATATAGTCATCCGATCCGGCCGATTCCGACAAATGTGCAGCGTATTTGTATTTAAAGACTTTTTGCAGAGATTGGTCAAGATAGCTTCAAAACTGAGGGAGGAGACAGCATAGAAACAGACGGACGGACAGACGGACATGGCTATATAGACTCAGCTCGTCATGCTGATCAAGAATATATATAGTTTGTGGGGTCGGAGATGCTTCCTTCTATGCGTTACAAACATCGTGACAATTTTAATATACCCTCTGCAAGGGTATAGAAATCAGGCAATTGTGTTTCTTCATGTAGCAATATTCATTAGCGACCTTGTATTAACACACAGCTTATTTGATGCGATAAAAATAAAATTAATAAAATATTGTTTTTTAGAGTTTTTGTGAGTTTTTTAAGTCAAAATTTTGTGAAATATTTGAAGATTTGAAATAACAGTATTTCAGCCCTGATCTTAAGTGTTGCGTTTATTGATCGATGAAAATTTCAAAAAAATTCACTCACAAAACAAAATACTAGAAAAAAAACAACTTTTTATCTTAGGACGCAAGTTTTGATTTGTTTAATTTTAAGCTTTGAATCCTGAATAATATTTATTGGTATTTTGTTTTTTAAAACGTGTAGCATAGAGTCCGCAGACTGACAGAAGGATGGAATGGATATCAACGGAGGTCGTTATCAGGATCAAGAATATATATTCTTAATGGAATTGAAAATGCTTCCTTCTATGCTCAAAATTTTGAAATGCATTTACTTTATTTTTCAATATTGTTTTGATTTTAAATATTTCGTTTATGGTGATCTTACTTTCAGTTCGCATTACATAGTTACCCCCAAAAGGCACAAACCGAACATATTTGATTACATTGCAAAAGAGGTGTTGTAAGTATAAAATATCGTAGTCTTTCCTAATTTTTGCTTCTTTTTTCCATGATTCGAAAATTTACATTAAAAAAAAAAGTCCAGGCTAGTTTTTTTGGACACCAGTGTATATTTTATATGGGGTCGGAAATAAATATATGTAAAGCAAGCATAAAATGAAGAATAACTTTCGTATGCATACTTTTTCCCCCTCGTATATAATATGATTCATAAGATCATTAATCAATTGATTTCTGTTCTAAAAACATTTCGGCTTCCAATTATCCTTCCCAAGTAAAATAAATCATATATGGTAATCAGTAAAAATAAAATTTCACTTACGCTGCAAACGGTATCAGAACTATAAGTATAACCAGAAAGATCACAAAGCCAAGAACCAACCAATACTGAGCCATTAGATCACTCCAATCATTTTGATCTACTTTGGGGCCAAGGGCTAGCGTGTCTTGCCCTTTAATGATAATATAACCTGCAGATATAGATAGAGAGAGAGAGAGAGAGTTCAGTTATTGGCTAAACCCTACCCCCACCCAAATTGTACTCACCCGGTGGTAGGGCTGGCTCCTCGGTAAATATATGAGAAAGTGCGTAAAGTTGTAAATGGGATTCATGGCTGTGGGGGAAGGCGTTTGGTTCTTTTGCATAGTTTGCCGTCGTTCTGAATTCGGTAAATTCCACTGCCGGCCAGTGGATTTGTCCCAGCTGCTCATGTGTCGTACCATGACCCGCATAGCCCTTCACGCCAATGCAAGGGTTTTGCGCCGCTGCTGGTTTTGGTGGTCCCAGCAGGGGCGGGGGCCGCAGGTGCAGGGGCAGCAGGTGAGGAGCAGGGGCATTAGGAGGAACTACTTCCTGGGCATCGCTTGGCCCTATTAGTGTGGTCAGAACCAGTC
>JAEIFT010000473.1:0-206314 GCA_018904225.1 Lordiphosa mommai
TTCCAAGAATTACTACAAAAATCTACATTGACTAAGTAAAACTGTAAACCGGTACCACACACTAGCTACTGAACGACCCTTTGTGATTCATGATAGTAATTTTAGTAGTAAACCAGAGTAGATTCAAAGCTTAATATTTACGACCATTTTCTGCTAGGTTGGTGGCGTAGGGCGCTGAATGCATAACTCTAATACTGATGGTTGTGTGTTCGATCCTTGAACGGGGTGGGTGATAAACAGTTTTTTTTTTAGTTTTATTATCGTTTGTTTGTAGGTAGAGGCTATGTTTTTATACTTTTCTTAAATCGGCAATAGTTTGGCGCTTTTACTTTCATTCAGACGGACTTAAGTATATCGGCTTTTGATGCTGATAAAGAATATTTATACTTAGCGGGTAGGGAATTCTTTCCTCTTCCAGTTACATAAATTTGCATTAGAATAGTGCACCATTTTTACTCTACAATAACGTGAATGAAAAAATAAATAACATATTCATAAAAAAGACACAAAAAATATTTAAAAAAAACAGTCCTATTTTGTCTTTGCCGGGATTTGAACAGACAAATTACAAAAAGGAGCCATCATGCCTGTCTACTCGGCCATCGCCTATTTCAAATATAAAGTAGCTTAATTGCTATATAGGACACGTATATATACACGATTCTAAGTTTTTTTTATTCGATACTTTGATTTTAACACTTTACAATTTTACGACGCATTTTTATAAACATACCCCAGGGTCTCGGAAAGGTTGTATTTTTTTTTCTCATGTGTTTTGTTGTTGTATCGTAAACTTATGGAGTTTACCATTTACAATTTACCATTTTACGAGGACTAGTGAATACCCTCATAATAAAAATATTTTACATATCTACACATTTTGAGTATGTTTGTATTAAAATTTTAAAACTATTTTTTAATATTGGAACTCAATTTCGAAAACAGGTGCGAAAATGTACAAATTATTTTCGTCATTTTAAATTCTATAGTCTATATTTCTGGCCTAAAGCACTATAAAGCTTACTTGGACATATATTACGTCAAGGTGTATCGTTACACGTAACAAGTGTGACCATATTTATTAATAAATTGCACAACATTTTTAATTTCGTGGTATTTTTCAATTACCAGTGCGTTGGTCACACTACTCGATTGCTGCTATTTTGATATAGATAAACAACTTCTCGTTCAGCCTTGATATTCATTAAAACTCAGTATGCGTGCCATTAAAAAATCGGGATCCAAAAAATAAACCGGGACCCAAAGAGTATATGGGACCCGAAAAATTTCGGGATCTAGAATCAATCCCATCCCGTCTCGATCCAGACCCTAGTCTGTACTGACCCGTCCCGATCCCGAAGCCAAATTTTAAATTCAATCCCGTCCCGTCTCGCTCCCGAAGATTTTTTCGGGACCCGCGGGAATCCCGAAAATTCCCGTCCCGCGCGCATCTCTAATATCGACTATTCAGTTTGCATAATCAACCTTTGCTACGATTATTTAAATTCTTTTTTGTATGATTTAGTCAACGTTTTGGATTTTATCTATTTTTAGTTAGTTATTCAAATTAGAGATGCGCGCGTAACGTGTATTTAAACGTGTCACGACATGTCACGACGTGATCGTGAGAAAACACAGTCTTTCGTGCGTGATCATCCGTGATCCGCGCGTGATTCGTGCGTGTTAAAGTTATTCATCGTGAATAAAAGTCATGCAATATTCACGTAATTTTGTTGTTACTATATTTCATTAACAATATTATTCCTAAAACTGAGTTGCTTTTTGATTTCGTGAGTACAGGGTTGCCCATATTCGACGGACCCATGTTTTTTTTTAAAAAATCAAAGAAAAAAGAAAAATTTGGCGGTTGGCAATCTTAATCATTTAATTTGTTCCAAGTAGATTTGTTTACATCAATTTTTTTTGAATATGATATCTCTCAAATGGCCGCCTCTGGCGTTGATGGCGTATTGTGCCCTTTTTGCAGCATTTTCCATCGTTTTCGCCAACATTTCGGCCGGAATAGCGGCTATTTCTTCACGAATGTTGTCCTTGAGCTCTTCTACGGTCCTTGGCTTGTTAACGTAAACCTTTGACTTCAAATATCCCCACAAGAAGAAGTCAGGCGGCGTCAAATCGAGCGAACGCGGTGGCCAGTCCAAATCACCACTTTTCGACATCAAACGGCCCGGAAACAATTTCTTCA
Source organism: Lordiphosa mommai (assembly GCA_018904225.1). Lineage (NCBI taxonomy): Eukaryota > Metazoa > Arthropoda > Insecta > Diptera > Drosophilidae > Lordiphosa > Lordiphosa mommai. The sequence continues at coordinate 2,207 of JAEIFT010000473.1, forward strand.
GAAAATCGATTGTTATGCGACTTGTGTGCGGTGGAGCGCCGTCTTGTTGAAACCAGAACTGCCTCATACGCTTTCGACGAATAATTGGCATCACAAAATTGGTCATCATGTCGCGATAACGCTCCTGGTTGATGGTAACAGCATGGCCATTTTCATTTTGGAAGAAAAACGGCCCAATGACCGTTTTCGCACTAACGCCGCACCAAACTGTGCCTTTTTCGTCATGAAGAGGCACTTCTTGAATCTCCTGAGGATTTTCAGTGGCGTAAATACGGCAATTTTGCTTATTTACGGTCCCTTCAATGTGAAATGGGCTTCATCGGACATGATAATTTTGTTCCAAAATTGCTCGTCATCTTCGGCCATTTCGATGACTCTTTGGGCCCATTCCAATCGACGAGGCTTGTCCGCAGGCAACAATCTTTGCGTCAATTGAATTTTGTACGGGAACAAATGCAAATCAACGCGAATAATCCGTTGTAAAGTGGACCGAGCCATGCCCAACTGCTGAGAACGGCGTTTTTGGGATGTTCTTGGGGACCTCTCAACACTGGCTCGTACGGCAGCGATATTCTCGGCCGATCGCCTTGGTCGACTTTTATTTGGCCTCTTCGGATTAGAAAAAGCCTCACCAGTCGAAAATTTTTCGTATAAACGTTCTTAGAAGGCGCCCTTTTCACATTTTTTAATTTTTTTAATAGCACGTTGAGTTTTCACAATTGACTTGTTCTGTTGAATGTAAATTTCAACTATTTCAGAGCGCTCGCGTGGCGTGTATTGTTCCATGGTAAAAATCTGCTTGGACTGACGCTTCAAACGCGGTATGTCATTAAGCGATCTGACATCTCTGTCAAAAGTTATGGCGTTGCCAGATGGGTCCGTCGAATATGGCATAAGGGCGCAGTGTATCCATGAAACCCATGATAGAATAAGGGTCGCTCCACGCAAAAATGAGGGGGTGGTTGATCGTGCGTGATCATTCGTGATCCCTTCTTTAATCTTGCCTGAATCGTGCGTGACGCAAATTGCTCAAAATATTGTGTGCGTGAATCAAGAGATTTTCATTTCGTGAATCGTGCGTTACGTGAGGGAGAAATCGCTCTCGCGCGCACCTCTAATTCAAACCTTTGTTAAAACGAGCATTTACGATTGTATTAAAAATTCGACTTTTCGTCTTAAATTTATATATCAGCTGCTTGCTGATGGCATCAAGGCAGAAGTAGAGTGAAGTAACATTGTTTGCAATAATTTTTCTTCAGGTGTTCGAGGTAATATCAAATCCACAGGCTTAACATAGATTATATTCGTGTGCTGTTAAGCGCAACAGTACTTCTCAGCTCCGTATGGGAACAAAGTAAAGGGTGGAGGAATCATTACTTCTGCTTCTTCTTTCCACCATTTATTTATAAAACTTCGCGTTACTTTTCAGGTCCTTATAGGGCTTTACAATGGAAAAACGAAACATTGGTGGTTAAAAACGGTTTTATTGTTTTTCAAAATAGACAAATTTTTAAAGCACTTTGTCCAGTCCGATGGAGACAACTCTGAAACATGTTTTTTGAATAAATCAACCGCTTCTTCTGGCGTTTAAATATCGTTGACCACTTAGTTTTTTCTTGGTATAAGGTAACGAAACTAAGTCATTGGATGCCAAATCAGTACAGTACGGCGGATGGCCCATTAATTCAATACATTGGTCGATCAAAAATTCTTTTCTTTCTACATAATAAGCTTAAGGCCTTGGTTGCGAGAGCTTAGTTCTAAGTAAGTTAGAAAATTGGTAATTTCGCGATAATTTCTCAATAATAAAAATAAATTCTTTTCTTGCTTTGAAGTACTTGAATTAGGTACATCTTAAAACACAAAAACAGTCGATTGTTGTTTAGTTAAATTCCATGCTTAGATGTTAATTTCTTAGCACTTTCCTACACCAATCGACACGTGCCTATTTTTGTTCGACTTTTAAATTGTGTGTAATCAGGAAAAATCTTATTAATCACCGTCATAATAAAGCCCAAACATGCCTTAATCGCAGGGTATTTCACATGACGATCTTGCTCAAACAATTTGTATTTATTATTGAGTGCTTTCAAAGGCTACAAGTTGTTGGGTCCATTGCAATAGTATTAGAACTTCCTCTTACACAGTTATTCCTATTCCTTCTTTATGCTCGTTGCCATTGCTTGCAGCAGCAAAAGCTTGAAAATCAATACGAAACTGTTCCTTAACATTCCACGTATATGGAATGTATGTACACTTGTTGTTCCCTGCCTCTAAGCTGCTTGGGCTGCTATTTTTTTACACGATTCTGCACGTATGTACAGAGAGTGCTGTGTGTGATTCCATTTTTTTATATTTTTCGCTTACCTTTTACCTTTGACAAACAATTTGTTGCAAAATTTGATTTGGTATTTGCTTTTACAATTGTCGCACCAATGAATCGAGGATGCTGATTGCAGTATCTGTATTTTTGTAATGCATGGAATATATTTGATTTTATAAAGCTATTCCATGCTATTATATAAACATGAGACCAGCTTAAACAAATAGTTAAATAAACATTAAAAATATGTAAATACAAATTAATGGAGTACTTCCTTTGCCTGCCAGTAAAATGTAAAGTGCATTAAACCTACGTGCAACATTTCAATTTTACATCCCACATTCTCAAACTCCTTGCTGTGTTTCTTCTCTGGGCTGGCAAAACGTCAAAGTTTTGTTGCCGTTGATTGTCGAAAAAATTTACATTTTCGGTATACACCAGCCAAGGAGCATTTACACAAAAATATTCCCACGCCGCAATTGCCCAAGTCCATGCAGCTGCCTGTGTTGTACAGATACAGATGTCTGCCCCAGTCCTGCCCCCATGTGGTGGCGGCCTCCTGACGCACATTTCTCATAGACATGAAATATTTTTTATTTATTCACTTAAATATTGAAAAAAAAATTTTCATTTCTTGTTAAGGAATTTGTTTATATTTCATTGTTACGACTTGTCGATGAGATTTTGTTTTTCACAAAAAAATCTGTGCGCGCATATTTCATGGTTGAGTAATAATTGGAGAAAAAAATTCACCAAGTTCATGCTGTGTCTGTGTGCTTAATTAACAAATCCAATTTAACTTTATGACAAACGCAAAATCTGAGCTAGTTTATCAAGTTTGAAAAAAAAATGTAAAGGAAAACTTATAGCACTCTGTGAAAATTCCAATTAGCTTGCCACTTACTCGCTTTCCTTCTGCCTATGCGTCAATGGCTGCTGGCTGCACGAGTGCGGCGCGCATTTCTAAGATTGCAAAAAACTTTGCAACTATTAAATTTGCATAATTAGTAGATTTTTAGGCACTTGTCGAAAGGTTTTACTCTTTGATTAAATCACGAACCATTTTATTAGGGGAAATGGTTTTTCCCCTATTTTCAATTTCGTCCTGTTTGCGATGTGGACAAAGCACAATGCAGACTACGTGTCGGATGTGAACGGCCACACAAATTGTGGCAACAAACACGAAGAACCAATAATTACGCTTTAACTGGCCACGCGCCAGTGTGGTCATCCATTGAGTTGCACATTGAGAATGTGACTAAAATGCTTGTCCATACGCTTGTCATTCGCGTAATCAATGGATTTTACAGCTGACTTACATATTGCATTGCATACACACTACTATCATCATTTATCAGACATCGTCAGTCGCGGCAGCCGTAAATCATTTGGCCCACCCCACATATTCTGGGGCCTCTCATCTAGCAAAGAACGTGCTGAATTTGCTCCCATTTCTCTGACACAACAACAAGAGCCAGAACTTAGAGCATCATTAGTTACACTCACGAGCGAGCAACGAGCAAATTGAAGTTTAAAATAAAAAGTTTGTGGCACATAGAACGTTATTTACACAGAGCAACTGCAACTTGCCTCCCCAAGCTGCAAGCCCCACGCACCTAAATGGCATATGAGCTTAGATGTAAAACCCGAGAACAAAAGATACAGCGCGTAAAGACAAGCGCAGGAAAAATGTAGACAGACTTCTCTCTCTGTGTGTGTGTGTGTGTGTGTGTGTGTGAATGGGGAGGAGCTTGTGCCAAAGGGTTCAAATGTATAGAAAATCAGGTCAATTGTTTTGCAGGATGCCAAAAAGGGGAAAAAGTGATGCTACTCTAAAATAAAATGGCAGAAAAAAGTGCTAGTTAAGTTCAAGTAATGGCACATAAAAGCAAAGAGTTGCACTGGCAGTTGATAGTCAGGTGATTTCCAATATCTTAATGGCACAAAGAGGAGCCATAGAGCTGCGATTTGCGCAAGGATGAGATAGGCAGATTGGGCAGATTATTAATTATTACGTTCGTTGAACTCAACATTCGAAGTTAAAGTGAGAAGAAGTTTAAGTTTTGATACCGATTACCATAATCGTTTAATAGAATAAGTAACTTATACCAAATTCGATTTAACCTGAAGCGATAGCCGAAAACTCCCCGATAGTTAAAGGTTATGACCTTTATAACTTCAACTTGAGGAAAATAACTTATGCTCTTTGGCACCTACTGCGATTTCAATTTTAAAAAATTAAGAGACACCAAAACTATATTCGCCGCTATAAACTGTATCAGTTTCAACAGTCGAGTTAATGTAGCCATGTCTTTCTGCTTGTATAAACTGTTTGTATGAATTGATCTCAGAGATGGTAAATAAGATCTACAGAATTGAATTATATGGAACGTAGACTCGTTATAATTTCTTGCAGGTACTTCAATTTAATTTAAAACTTTTGACTTCCCCGCAATTAAAAAAACTCGTATCTCTCACAATTATGTAGGTATTCGGATTTATGATATATATACATAGTAATCAGCTTTATTTAAGTTTAGGAAAGATCAGATAAACGATAGCGTAGCACCGGCGCTGCCTGTACAATGCTCGGGTTGACGACATAATTCCCCTAGAATAAACGACACTATTTCGCTCGACATAATTCCGCTAAAAAATTCTTATTGGGACGTCGAAATTATGTCGCTATGACACAATACTCGTAGCTTCGTATTACAAATACACAAAATTAAGATTGCCCATAGGGATGTCAGATATTTCAAAAATATGATTATTGATATTTTTTCGATTTTTTTTTAAATTTAAATCAGGGAACAACGGTTCCGGTTTCGGTTTTGGTACTTACCGAAACTAATGTTTCGGTAAAAGATTCTGTTTGGGTTCTTGTTTATTTCGATATTAGGTCCCGTATTGGTACCTTGGTTTTTATTTCGGTATACAGGTACGTACCGGTATAATTTAAAAATCTTTTAACCGAAGATATCATAGAACTGGTAGCAACCTTCACAACAGAATATACTTATAAAGAAGAAAAATTAAAAATAATAAACTGTATCTCGGAAAAAATAACCTTAATAAAAAAAACTCAGAACCGAATTGTTTCGATTCTTTTGGTTCCAAAAATAAAGGTTCCGAAATACCGGATCTCAAAAAATAAATAATATCGGTTACGTTCCTGGTTCTGAGTTTTAATCGGTTCTTTATGGTTTGCTGTTCCGGTTCGGGTTCCGGTTTGACACCCTGATTTAAATAAAAACGCTTTTTCTTAACAGCTCTATTGAGGTAATTAAGGTGTAATTTTAGGCTTATTATAAACTACATTCTGTCTATAAAACATAGATAAAGTTCATTTCATTTCATTTATAAGATATAAGATGTTGTGGGGAACTTATTTAAGTATTTATAGTGAAAGGAATCGCTGAAGTTGAAAGGTAAACGTATTAACAACATACAAAACATAAACAGTTACATAGAAAGAGATTTTAGAAAGACGCGTTGAGTTATGTGCTCATCAGTCATTCGGCTTCTGTTGTCGAAAACCAAACTTTTTATAGCCAAAGCCAAGCACTCCGATTGGTGATCGATCCAGGTGAAATAAGATACCTTTACCTTTTGATCTGAGAACTCAATAATATTGTCAAAATATATCCCTACAAAAATATTCGAGTTCCGATATATTGCGTTAATTAAATATCCGATAATAAAATATCTTTTGCAACAAAAACATCGATATTTTATAATACGAACACTTCACATTGTTTGGGGGCGATACATTTTAAAGTTATCAGTTACAGGGAAGCAATCCGGTTTTAAAATTCTGTTTATTTATCAGTTGATAAGTTAAGGTTAAGAAATTGCTAGGCAGCTACTGTGCTAGTATATCTTACATTTGACGTCTGTGGTTTTGGCGTTGGTGGCTTAGCATCCAATAGATTCACTCCGTTCTCAAGGTGATTACGATATCTACTGCATTTCTGCACTCCAAGATGGTCGTGCAACTTATTTTTATGTACGTGAATATAAAAATGTTGAAGTTATTAAAATATGGACTGCAAACCCCAGTAATTTCGACGGAGATTCGGTTCGGGGTTCGAAGTTTGAACCCTTACCCTAAACTAGCGGTTAGTTCCCTTCAAATAAAGGACCGGGGTTTAAAATCAGGTTCTAGCATGCATGTCATATATTTATGTACAAACTTATGTATTCATTTGTCTGTCTTAATTTCGCATAATTAAATTATATTAGAAGACAGAAATTTTTATTTATTTATTTATTTATTTTAAATATTAGCTATAATACATTTATTACTAAATAATATTAAAACTAATATGAATAGGGTACGAGTAGCTAGACCTTAGACCCTATCGTATAAGTATTTTATATGACATTGAATATGTTGCAGTTTTTAAGGAAAGTACAGATTGTATCGATGTTAACCTTGGTTACAATAAAGAGTAGAGAAGAAGGGTTTTGGTTTGGAAAAAAGAGGAGCCTTATATTGTCAAATTTCGGGCAGGTGTCTAGAAGATGGATTGCTGTTAAATTATGTCCACAGTGTGGACAAGTGGGACGTATGTTTCCAGAGAGAAGGTGAGAGTGTGTGAGTTGGCAGTGTCCGATGCGTAGTCGAGAGAAGGCGGTTATATTTGTGCGGGGAACAGTCCTTTGGGAAATGGATCTTTCCCGTGTGGTATTGAAAGTTTTGTAAGTGTGCTGGAAGGAGCTCCAGTCTAGCGCTTGTTGGTGTTCTAGGTGCGATTTTATTACCCGGTGATGTTCTTTTTCGATACAGGGAATGAAGGTGAATAGAGGCGATTGCGATGCCAGTAGGGCGGCCTGGTCTGCTGATTCATTTCCTGCTATTCCTTTGTGACTAGGAACCCAGAAGATTTTGATTTTAGATGGTGATTTAATGCATACGTCTCTAATACAGCTGACTATCTGGTTTCGGTTACTGAGGTTTTTGATAGCTTCAATGGAAGAAAGGCTGTCCGTACAAATGACGAATCGTCCTTTTTGCCGTTGGGCAAATCGAACCGCATGAAGAATGGCCATTGCTTCTGCTGCAAAAACCGTGCAATAGTCGGGAAGCCATCCGGCTGAGATTGTCACTCCAGCGTTATTTACACAGGCGAATGCGGTTGCATTCTGGTTTTTTGTTCCATCAGTAAACAGCCAATTCCAGTCACTAAGATGAAGTTTCGATGATTCTTCTGCGAAGGCTCCTCGATAGACTTCGCCGGAAGTAGATTTTTTGGGATATTTACGCAACGTTGTGATGAGGGATGAAGACCTTAGAAGCCAGGGAGGCTGTTGGGTTGTGCTGTTGGCTGAAGGAGCAATAATGTTGAGTTCTTTGCACAGAGACGCACAGCGACGGAGAGTGGATGAGATTCTGTATTTTCTTTTGTGTTGAGTAATTTTGCGAAACTCAGTTTGTAGTTGTCGATTGGGTGTGTACAGAATAGTTTTGGGATGAGCTTGGCAGTGGCTTCTTTAATTAGCGATTCCACTGAGGGCAGACCTGCCTCAGCCAAAATGCATTTTGTTGGAGAGGTTGGAAAGGCGTTAATACTGCGTCGGACTGCAGTATGGTATGCCGGAGTAAACAGCTTGATGTTGGATGCAGCGCTGCACCCAAAAATGGGGAGGCCATACTGGATTTTTGACAATATAAGTGCTCTAGTAACGTTTATAAGTGTATTAACATCGATAAGGGAGTTTTTTACAACTAAGATACTTTATGATGTTGAGCTTTTTGTATAAATTTTGTCTTAGGTGGATACAATGTTGTCTGAAGGAAAAGTTGGATTCAAATATTACGCCTAATATCTTAAGAAATGGAACGCGTTCTATATTTAAGTTATTAAAGCAGAGACCATTGTATGTACAAAAGTGTTTTTTACAGATGTGTATAGTTTTACATTTGGTGGGTGACAACGTAGCCCCTGAGGATTGACCCCAAGCTTCTATTTCTTCTAATATGTTACAGAGAATAGTATTCAATTTTTCAGTATCTTTTAGTTTGCTAACAATTAAAAGCGTCGTCTGCATACATAAATAGTTTAACGTTTTTATATTTAAGTACAATTTTGTTTATTTGCTCGTAGGCAATTATGAATAGCACCACTGATAATGACGATCCTTGAGGGATACCATTATGCACAGAGTGGTAATCTGAGAGTTTATTATTAAATTTGGCCCTGAATGATCGATGGATCATAAAAGCTTTCACCAGGTGGAAGACTTTAGGACCCACTCCCCAAGACAGAAGCTGTTGAAGGACCGAATGGACGCGAACGCGATCAAAAGCTCCTTTCAAAATCAGTCGCCAGAATGGTGACATGATTTCTGGTTGAAATGGCATCCGATACGTAGTGTTGCAACTGCAACAGGGAGTCCATCGTGCTATGCTTCGGTTTAAAACCAGACTGGTTGTCACTAATAAGCCTGTTTTTTGAGGTGAACCACATAAGTCTAGTCGCTAGGATTTTTTCAACAATTTTGCCTAAACAGGACAGGAGAGAGATCGGGCGGTAACTGCTTAATTCGGAAGTAGGTTTATTTGTCTTTTGGATGGGGATTATAATAGCTGTTCTCCAAACATGGGGTAACAACCATTATTTAATATTTCATTGTAAATGTTAAGAAGTTTGACTTTGGCAGTGTAGGGGATGTTTCTTAACATAGCGTATGTTATGCGGTCACTTCTCTGGGGTTTTTCCCTTTGCTTTATGCAGGGCAACTTCAAGTTCTGCCATAGTGAAATCAGCGTCAATGCATCTGGCTGGGCCAGATAGATTGTTGCCTGAGTGTGGAAGGTTGATGAATTTATTTTTTAGGGAGATGTATTTTTCGTCAAAATTTTCGTTCGCAGAGTACTTAGACCAGGTTTTCGCAAATTCGTTCGATATATCTGAAGGATCAGTTAATAAACCATGTTCTGACATAATGCATGAGACTTGGGTCCGGGGAACACCAACCAACATGTTGATATCGGCCCATATTTTTTTTGTAGTGGACACTGGAGATATTTTTGATGTAAGAATTCTAAAACTTTGTCTTTTGGCTTGTTTCACATGGTATTTAAAGTGAGCGTTTGCTTTTTGTAATTTAGCAGAGAAGATGGACACATTTTACGCCTATAATCTTGCCAGAGCCTTTGCTTGTCTCTACGGAGGCTATTGAGTTCGCTGTTCCACCAACAGCTGGTTCTTTGGTGAGTGTAGGGTTTAGTCTGGGGTATTGCTAAATTGGCGGCAGTTCGAATGGCCCTAGTTATTTTGGCCACCTCAAGTTGAATGTTTGGAGAATTCTGGTATTGGGTATGTTCTTGGCAAACTGCTTGGAACATTTCCCCAATTGGCTAGGTCAGTCTTATATTTGGGGGAAAATCCTAGGCTTGGAGATTTCGGGAGATTATTTACGAGGGTGGAAATAGGAAGTGATCACTTCCGTAAAGGTCATGAGGACCGACCAAGTACAAAAAGGTATTAGCGAAGGGGTAACGAGCGAGAGGTCAACATGAGAAAATGTTTTATGGGTGGAAAAGTAAGTCGCAGACCCGTCATTTAAAAGGGATAAATTAGATCTATTTATGGCTTCAACTACTTTTTTCCCCCTGGAGTTGGAGGAGCTTGAGCCCCACAACGTGTCCCAAGAGTTGAAGTCGCCAAATATCAATACTGGTGGGCTACAGTTAAAAATATGCGCGAGTTCATTGGTGGAAAATGGAAGATCAGGTGGGATGTAGATGTTCAATATTGTGAATTGCTGGTGGAAATTAAGCTCCAGCTTACTGTACAAAATGTTGGAATTGTATTGTGTTGTGAGAGGATTGTGCGGTATGTGCCTCTTAACGAGAATTGCCACACCTTGTTTGGCATTTGTGGTGCATGGAAAATTGGCGAAATAGCCAATATATTTCTTTGGGGTAATTGTGTTTAAATTTGTGGCCGGTATATGCGTTTCTTGAAGACATATAACATCAGGATTTTTGTTTGCGATTAGAATTTCTAATTCATTGTAATTATTGTAATATCCGTTTATATTCCATTGAATAATAGAGAAAGGAGTGCATTGGATTGGGCTGAGTTATATGTCTTCAAAAACGAGTGGGATTGAGTGGATGGTTTATAGAGTTTCCATTGACTCGTCCGAGTCGGATGAGTCAGTGGTAACTGTTTTTAGTTTTTTTTGATTGTTTAAGTTTAGAGATTTCTTTTCAATTGATCCATCTGATTCATCAGATGAAATCATTTTATTGTCGTTATTTTGTTTATATGATATTGGGTTAGTTGGTGATAGTTTTTGAGGTATTATTTTGGGCGCCAGTTGGCGCTTCGATTTTGTTTGATGTTGTTTTTATTGTTTGTTTGTTTGTAAAAAGGGGGGGAGGAGATGAGCCTTCCGTAGTTGGTTCAGTATTACGTTTTGGTAAATTGAAGGTAGATGCTGACTGCTTAGGCGGGGTCGAGACGTCAGAGACGCGGGGGGTTGCTTTGTTTTGGGGTTTGTTTTGATCATTAGTCTTGGTATGCTTGTTGTTGTAATTATTATTGGTGTTTTCTGCGACTACAGCAAGAAGCTGGCAGGGTTGTGGGGCTTAGGTAGGAAGCTTTGTAAATATTTCTGGCTTCACGCATGGAGCACTTCTTATTTGTTTTTATTTTTTAGCATTTCCTTTTGCTCTAGGAATACGGGACATTGCTTATCAGAGGCAGCATGGTTGCCTGTGCAGTTTACGCATTTTGTGCGTGTACATTCGCTCTCGTGGGGTTCGAGTACGCATGTATTGCACAAGGTGTTGTTTTTGCAGTATTTCAGAGTGTGTCCAAGAATTTGGCAATTCTTGCACCTCATTGGGTTGGGGATATACTCGTTTACTTTAGCTGAATGCCAGCATATATCAATCTTTGACGGCAAATGATATAATTCAAAGGTTAATAGCATCAGACCACTGGGTTGTGGAGTGCCATCTTTTTGGGTGGTAAATTTATAGATTGAGGTTACCTTTTGAGCACTGAGTTCTTTAACTATTTCCTCTTCGGGAACATTCTTGAGGTGGGGGCGTAGATGGTCCCTACAACATAGTTAAGGGATTCATGGAGAAAATTTCCCAATTTGGGGCTTATTTTTTCGCTTTTTTTTTAATTCCTTTTGTTTTTTTTTTTTTTTTTTTTTTATTTTTTTTTTGTTTTTTTTTTTTTTTTTTTTGGGTTTTTTTAATTTACTTTTTTTTTTTTTTGGGGGGGGGGGTGAAAATTTTTTTTTGAAAAATAATAAAAATTTTATAATTATTTTTTTTTGTTTTTTTCCGTTGTTTAGTTGAGAAATTGACATAAGTTATTTTTCAAAGATGTGCCAAAATGCTATACGATCTTGCAATCTGATGAACATCGTATGAGTCTCGAGTAGAGCTCAGGGACACTGCAAACTTGCAATCACAGCGAAAGCCTGAAACTGATTTACCGTCTATTTTGATTTACTTTTGATTTCGTGAATCAAAATTACTTTATAATTGACTTTGAGCAGATCACAGGTCTTACAATCAACCAATTACCATCTTTAGCCCGCAGTTTCTTTGTTCAAACGATTTTGGGCCAAACCGGATTAAAGGAAATTAAATTTAGTTGAGTTGAAGCCAAGCAATAATTAAACTTGCATTTCCTTTCCTCTCATTTCAGTCCACTCAGCAGCAAACGGTTTAAGTGAAAGGACAGACAACGCTAAAGCCAACGAACTCGCCGGCAACAAACTCACACCCGCACAGCCCAGTTGAGGATTACACATCCTCCAAATAGTGAAAAGCTGAGCACAACAATGTCTAAGCACACGGATAACGATAATCTGCGCAATGACATCTACGAGAATCTGCCCTGCCAGGCCATGTACAACGAGTCTGTGCGCAAAATACATCACCAGCAGGCGAACAGCAACCTTAATCCCAATCCCAATTCGAATTCCATAGGCAACTGCAACTTGACGTCAGCGAATAACAAGCATCACCCGCCGGCTGCTGCCTCTAATACGACCCCCGGCAATTTGCCCAAGGAGATGCTGTATGCCACACCATTGCGTAAATCGGATCGGTATAAAAGTGGCGAACGTAGTCGACACAGCGCAGGTGCAGGTGCAGTTGCAGTACCAACAGATGCAAAGCTATCCAATTATCGTGACTCCAACCGCTTGGCCAGCGTGCGCAATGGAAATCCCGTGTTGGTCACAGATCTTGATGCCGATGAGGATATGGCAGAGCTGGAGGGTGATGGTTGTGCCTCCACCAGTGCTCTGGTAGGTGTCTCCAAATACAGCAGTCAGTCAGCCGCAAGCAGTACACCCAATCAACAGCTGGAAGATCGAAGAATACTCAATTTTCTCAAGGATACCACGCAGCTACAAAAGAAGTTGGAGATCACGGGACGAGACTGTCCCAATGCCAGTTTCTCAAATCTGGCACGTGAGGAGCACTTTGCCAATCTGGTGCAGCAGAACTTTCCCTCGGAGCTGAACGGCGAACGAAATGGAGGTTCTGCACCCGAAGATGAAGGTCAGGAGTTGAAATCTACCAATCAATCAGCCGAAGACACAGCAGGTAATCTAGAGTCCCTAATGCAGCGCAAACTATCGCCCGATAAAGAGGTCAATGGACTGGTGAACAATGGACAGCCGGAACGTATTGTAAGCACCGTCTACATACATCGCGAATGGGTGCTCAAGAAGATTGCCCTGTGCCTGGAGCAGCGTACGGCCAGCAAGAAACCCATGCCAGTGGCCTTGGGTGCGGCCAGCTCTAGTTATGTCTCAGCCAGAGCCAAGGCGGCAGCCATTTCCAGCTCCAGCTACAATGGTTGCCTGGTGCTGGGCTCCAATGGCTCGGGCAAGACCTCCATATGTCAGGCCATCATGAAGGGCAACTCGGGCACCAAGGGTATACTCAATCGCAAGCTGCTGGCCTGCTATCTGATTGAGTCCCAGAATCCCGAATGTCATAGCCTGTCGCTGTTTATGCGTAAGATAGTGCTACAGCTGCTCAGTCATGCTTCCTTAATTGGCAAGGATGACAGCCAGAGGATCATTGATGAGGGTTTCTCCTTTCTGCAACAGCAGGAGTTTAAACTGGAAGAGACCATGCAGCAGATAAGTCTTAGCGAGAATGCCGAGGAGTTACTCATTGAAGAGCTTAAGCGTGGAGGTAGCCCAGCTGATGCCCAGGAAATGGAGAATTTTCAGTCTCAACGCACTTCCACCATTAAGACTAGCCTAACACGTCAGCAATCGGAGCCGGCTCCAGTGCAGGCCAAGGAAGCAAGGGATGAGGATAATAACACCTATGGCACACATCCACCCAAGCGTGGTAAAGAGCGTGGCGAGCAGGATAAGGATACGGGCAGCGAGAAGGAGCTGAAAAAAGAGCTAAAAGAAGCAGCTAAAAACAGTCCGGGAAAAACCAAATCCAAGATACCCATTAAGAGAGGACGCTCGGGCAGTGGAGTGCTCTCTCCAGCCAAACTTTCTACTTTGAGCAATGGAGGTCAGGCTATACAGCAAGGTGGTGGAGAGGATATAGCCGATTTGAATAATGAGCAGGAAAAAAATGAAATTGAGGCGGCTCTGAAGGAGGACAAGGCGGCAGGCAATGAAGAGGAAGAGAAGCCGGAGAAGGAGAAGGAAGAAAACGAGACGGAGCAGGAGGAAAAGGCAGAGAAGGCAGAAAACCTACCGCTAATAGACTTTGAAGAGCAGGAAAAACGGGCACCCCCCATACCGGGTGACAAGCCCCGCATCAGCACCAACACCTTACCCCCTCCCTTGCCCAAAACCAAAAGCTGCCGCACCATCATAGCCGATGGTTACTATGAGCTTTTACTCTCCAATCCCGAGATATTGGAATGTCTTAGCGTGGATAATATAGAAAAGAATCCCGATGAGTGTTTCAAGAAGGCTTTGCTGTTTCCCCTACTGGAGTTAACCCCACCCAAAACCGCTTTACTGCTGCTCATTGATTCCATAGATGAAAACTACATCAATGAAGGCAATTTGATCTCTACTTTAAAGGGTGGTGGACGTGGCGGAACAGCCACCAATCACAAGAGTCGCAATGTGGCCGAGTTACTCTCCAATCACATACATCTCTTTCCCAAATGGCTCTTTCTGGTGTGCACCACCAAAAAGCAGACCAAACAAATTACCAAAATGTTTACGGGTTTCAAGAAGATCACCTTGGATGATCTACGCAAATCTCATGTGGTCAAGGATGTGCAGGAGTATATTATTAATCGTTTGAACTCGGATTTCAAGGACAGCATTATGCTGACCAAGGAGATTATTGAATCACTGCATCAACTGTATATCAAATCAAATGGTTGTATTTTGTATTTGGAAAAGGTATTGCATGGCATCAAGGATAACTTCTTTAGCTTTCGAGAGATTAAGCTCATACCCTGTACCCTCAATGGTTTGTATCTGTACATTTGCCAAAAGTCCTTCAACAAGAAGCAGTATATGAAAATTAGGCCACTGTTGAATGTGTTGCTAGCCTCCTCCGGCTATGTGGATAAGCTGTTTCTGTTCAACTGTTTGCGCACTCATAACTATACCATCGATGGTCAGGAGTTTGAGAAACGTTTGCTCTTGATGCGCAATATCCTGGCCTATGACAACAACGCGCAACGCTTGAAGATTTTTCACAATTCCTTTGCCGATTGGCTGGTGGATGTGAAATTTGCCACCAAGAAGTTTATATGCGATGTCAATGAGGGTCATGTCATGATCTCCATGTACTATCTAATGGTGGCGGACACTTTGTGTGCAAATACCGTAAGAAGATTTGCCTATCATCTAATCAAATCGGGCGAGTTTTTGACCAGTCGTCATGTGGATTTAGATTTGATTTTAATGCTACTGGAGTCGCGTTTGAATTTGAGTGACTGTTTCTATACCAACCACTTGAATTGCTGTGCCCAGTGTGAGCATGACTTTAAGTCGGATGTCAACTTTCTACCCAAAACCCGGTCTCTGCTGGAACGCTTTCTGGGCAATGAGCTGAATGAGCCTTTTGCTCAATTCTTGTGCGACTTTTTTAAGCCCAGTCTGCCCACAGATGCCAAGATGCTTAAACTGCTCATAGAGACGGGCATAAATAATGCCGAATCCTCACAGAACTCCTGTGAATCTTCGCTCATGTCACCCGAGTTGTCGGAGAAGTCGCAGAATATTGACTATGAACTGGCTGATCTGTTGCTCTCCAGCGAGAAGAGCTGCCTGCAGGAGACACAACGTGCGGGTAGTCCCTCGCCCCACGAGAGTCAGGATGAGAATGCCTCCAGTACACTGCATCAGTTGTCTGACTCACATCACATTGAGTTGCACAAAGGCAAGGCTTTGATACACATTTTGGCCAACGATGGGAATCATCAGTTGCTGGAGAGAGCTTTGAATGCCTGCAAGAGTCCCATAGATCTGGAGATAGAGGATTACAATGGACAGACGGCTTTGAATATAGCCTCACGAAATGGTCATCTGGAGGTGGTAAAGCTGCTCTTGAACTTTTCCCAACCCTGCAATGATGGCACGGGCCGTATGAAGCGTGTGGATGTTAATCATGCAGATCGAGATGGCTGGACTCCTTTGAGATCGGCCTCCTGGGGCGGGCATAGTGAGGTGGTGCGTCTGCTAATATCGCAACCTGCCTGCAAAATTGATTTGGCGGATAAGGAGGGACGTACGGCCTTGAGAGCCGCTGCCTGGAGTGGACATGAAGATATACTCAAGCTGCTGATTGAATCGGGTGCCGATGTTAATTCAGTGGATCGTCAGGGACGCACTTCTCTCATAGCCGCCTCCTATATGGGTCACTATGATATAGTAGAGATCTTGCTAGAGAATGGAGCGAATGTGAATCATTTGGATTTGGATGGACGCAGTGCTTTATGTGTGGCCGCCTTGTGTGGCTCTTCGGGTTATAGCAAGGTAATCTCCACTCTACTGGATCATGGAGCCAATACCGATCAGCTGGATAATGATGGCATGTCACCGCTGTTGGTCAGCTCCTTTTGAGGGTAATGCAGAAGTGTGTGAGTTACTGCTGGAGAATGCGGCCGATCCAGATCTGGCGGACTTCATGGGTAGAACTCCCTTATGGGCGGCCTGTACGGCGGGTCATGCCACGGTGGTGAAACTGTTGCTCTTCTGGGGCTGCGGCATAGACTGCATGGACTCCGAGGGACGCACCGTATTGAGCATAGGCGCTGCCCAGGGCAATGTGGAGACAGTGAGACAGCTACTCGATCGCGGCTTGGACGAAACACATCGCGATAATGCGGGCTGGACTCCCTTGCACTATGCCGCCTTCGAGGGTTTCCATGAGGTGTGTCTACAGCTGCTTGAGTCGGGTGCTAAGATCGATGAGTGCGATAATGAGGGCAAGACAGCCTTGCATTTGGCCGCCCAGGAGGGTCGTCTCAATTGTGTGCAATCCCTGCTGGATATACACTCCAGTTTTGTGGACCAAAAGGCGCACGATGGCAAGACTGCCTTTCGTCTAGCCTGCCTGGAGGGGCATATGGATACGGTGGAGTTTTTGCTTAAATTCTGCTGTGATGTCAACTCCAAGGATGCGGATGCGCGTACCACCTTGTATATACTGGCTTTGGAGAATAAACTGGATATAGTCAAGTATCTGCTGGACATGACCAATGTGGAGGTAAACATACCCGATAGCGAGGGACGTACCGCTTTGCATGTGGCCGCCTGGCAGGGACATGCGGATATGGTCAAGACTTTGATTGAATCTGGTGCCGATGTTAATTCCATGGACCTGGAGGCGCGTACTCCCCTACACTCGTGTGCCTGGCAGGGCAATCATGATGTCATGAATATATTACTCTACTATGGTGCACTGGCTGATCATGCCTGTAAGCAGGGTGCCACTGCCTTGGGTATTTCCGCCCAGGAGGGGCATGAGAAGTGTGTTATAGCTTTGCTACAGTTTGGAGCCAATCCCTACAAATCGGATCATTGTGGACGCACTCCCATTAAGCTGGCCGCCAAATCGAGTCGCACCAGCATACTTAAGATTTTCGAGAGTTATACCAAAAGTAAGACCAAACGCAGGATTAGCCTGTTGCTAGCTTGTAACTAATGCTTTATCCCTATATCCCTCTAGATGAAGCTAGTAATCCCAACGAACCCAAATTTCATGCACATGCCAGCATGCTACGATCTCCAGACCAACCGCCGGCACTGCCTTTACATCAAAATCTGGCACCATATCCGGCTCATGCCTCCGCCTCGTCGGTGTGCTCGGCAGCCACCACAGCCACTGTGCACAATGGCAGCAATTTGCATGGAGGCCTGAATGCCTCCAGTTCCACGCACAGCTCCAATAATTTCTATCAAAACACCATGCAGTCGGATGCCAGCAGTTTGCACAAGCGTAAGAGTGTCATCTCTAGTCAATCCACGGGCAGCAGCAACGATGTGAGTTCTATTTAACGCCACTTCCTTTAAATGATAAACTAATCTTATCCCCCACAGCAAGCGCCGCTTACCTTCACTCAGCAACTGCAGCGTCAAAGTAAACTCAGCTCACGCAACAATTTAATGGTCAACTCCAAGCATGCTTCAAGTTCTGGACACAAATCCAGCGGCGCTGCCGCTATTGGTGGTCAACGACATTCGCAGGTGCTACCCGATCTCAGCGAGCATCAGCTGGGTAAGCTTACACTATAAATACAAACATGGAGATCTCAACTAATTTATTATATATTTTAGCCTCAAATCTGACCAATGAGGCGGATCTGTATGATATGGAGTGCATGTCACCGCTTTATGCCACGCCACCGCATTCACCCAGCAGTGAACTTAGCTCACCCGGTCAGCTGCCAGCTTTGAATGCCTTTGTGGATGATGATAGAGCTGGCCCTAGTGGTGGTGGCTCAAAGCCCAAGCTGCCAGATAATCATTTTGCAAGAGATACACACATGCGTATTATATTGGGCAATCTGAAGGAGAATCAGCCCAGTTCATCGAGGTAAGTAGGCGCCATGACATAATTATATTAAATCGAAACGAATATCGGTTCCCTGTACGTACCTTAATGAGAATTTCGTTTAAGGTTCTATTTCGGTTTTCAGTGAATTTTCGGTTTTCGGTTCCGATACGGTAACCAGATTTTTATTTCGTATCATTTTTTTATATATATATACGGAATAATACCGTAACCGAAACCGGAACCGTTAACCGAAGTAAACCGTTCCAAGCTACGCACCGGTATCGAAACCGGAACTGATATTCGAGAACCGAAAACCGTTAACCGTTATAATAGGAACCGAAAGAACCGGATCCATACCGAAACGCTAATACCGGTATTGTTTGGGATTTTTATTATTTATTTTATACATTTATGATTATTTCGAATATATATTTCAACTGGTAAAATAGCAACATATACACTCAGAAAAAAGTCTTACATTTTAGAATAACCAGAATCAAATTATTTTTTTTAGATATGTAAGATGTAGAAAATGATTTCCAAAAAGGAGAAAAAACGTTTCTTTCGTAACTATAATCACTCTAATTAACTACAAAGGATTTCTAAGTCTTAAAAAATCCTCCTATAAATATAGAAATGTAATAAAATTTTTTTAAGAAATAAAGTTTCTCAAATTTAGGAATAATTTTTCCTATTTTAAGAAAGTTTCGTTTTAATATTAAGTAAAATGTAATGTATGGAAAAGCTCTGGCAGATTTTAGGTTTCCAACTGTTTTAAAGCATTTTTAGAGCACCTAATGAAGTATTTTTCAACCTTATTAAGGGCTATATTGAACCCTAGTCTTCTGGTATGGATTTAAATATATCCAAATAGCTGTATATCTCTATTTATGGCAGGAATACAGCAGATTTAAGGACCGATTATTTCGAACCATAATTTAGAAATATTTTTCTGAGTGTTGGAAATCCACTGGAAGCGCGTTTTGAATTCGAAATTTAAATCGGTTTATTTTAAAAACGGTTTTTCATGTAGCATATTCTTAGAATACTTGTTTTTAATTCTATTACATCCATTAATTTTTTGGATATCGCGAAACAATATTAATTTTTGAATATTAACAAAAATTATACTTGCACCGGTACGTACCGGTATACCGAAATAAAAATCTGGGTACCGTATCGGAACCAATAACCGAAATTAACTCAGAACCGAAATAGAACCTTTAACCGACAATATCATTTTGGTACGTTCCGGAACCGGTACCGGAACCGATATTCATTTCGGGATTAATCCCTGGCTTATGTGACAGATACTGATTTCTGGGAGATAAGAAATCGGACCCAAACTTTTATTTAGTCTTTCTAAGAAGCAGGAAAAAATTTCTTAATTATAGTTCGAAATAATCGGCACTAAAATCTACCATATAAGATATTCTTTGCCATTTGAATAGATTTGAACCCATACTATAAGGCTAGGGTCCAATATAGCCCATAATACGATGGTAAAATTCTCGAAAAGGTGTATCAGCTCTTAAACAGTTGGAAACGTAATATCTACCTGAGCTTTTTCTTACATTGCCTTTTTTTTAAATATTCAAACAAAACTTTCTTAAAATAGGAAAGGATATTGCTAAATTTGAGGGCGAAATTTGATTAAAGTCAGAAAAGTTCACTTCTAAAATTTGTATTAACATTTTTCGAACGTTTCTGTATATTAGAGAGAATTTTTTTAAGACTTAGAAGTCCGTTACTTTTAATTAAAGGTTTTATATTTATTAAAGAAAAGTTATTATCCTTTTTTAAAAAAAAAGTATTTTTCTTTTATATCTTTCAGAAGATTTAAATTTAAAAAAAAAAACGTTTAATACAAAAAAATATTTATTTGTTTGGAATTTGAAGTATGAATTATAAATAGGGTATATTTCCTTTACATACCAGAATACAAGATACGAAATTTAAAACTAGCTTATATGTTTCCTAAAAATTAAATTAAGGAAACAGTGTCAAAAAGAGAAGATTTTCGTAAAGAATAAGGATTGTTAGTTGACCAATCCAAATATGGATTTTAACAGTTGCATTTAGGTATCTTATAAGTAGATAAGGTAATAAGGAAGAACAATGGTTGATTCAGTTTTTTCTTAAAAAATAATATGATTCTGTTTTTTCTTTAAGGCCGAATTTTTGAAATGCTAAGATAAATAATAACAAACCGAAACAGTACCGGTATTAGCGTTTCGGTATGGTTCCGTTTTTTTCGGTTCGAATTAAAACGGTAAACGGTTCTCAAAAAATTTGAATATAGGTTCAGGTTTCGATACCGGTACGTGGCTTGAAACGGTTTATTTCGGTTAACTGTTCTCTGATTAAATCTAATACTTATTTCCCCTTTCTTTTCAGCAAAAGCAAACGCAGCGGTGTCTCAAGTAATCCCGCCATGCGGCTCATACGCAGTCGCTTCGATTCGGCAGCTCAGTTAATCAGGCGCACCAACAACATGCTCTCCTCTAACAGCAATCAGGGCTCCTCCAGCATTGGCGTCAAATCCGGCACCTTCCAGTGGCGCAAGGAGAGTCAAATGTAAAACGTTTTCATTTTTGTACTTTCAAAAAAAAAAGTATTTGTTTTTGTGATAGTTTCAATTTTAGTACACACTTTTATTATGCTGTATTTTGATTTGATTAAATAATTTGTAGGCATATTTACACAACTACTATATATAAATATATATAAAAAAAAAAATGGTAGAATTAAGCTAAACAAAATTCATTACACTTTTGGCACGCGAATTGTAGCACGGAAATTAAATTAAGGCAACTTCGAGCTCATCGTATTTTTTAACTATTTATTATGTTCGAAAGCAATGAAAGTAGCATTTAAAGCCATACTCGTAAAGGCTAATTAAAGCATTGTTATTTATTTTCACACATCTTATGCTGATTATGTCAATTTCCTAAATTACCAAAAAATAATAAAACACAATTTTGTCCCCGTTTATGAATATTTATATATATATGTATAACACACACAAGGCGGTCCGTTCCTGTACCTTAAAACAAACACAAGCACTTGACTCATTTTTGATGTAACGCCACCCCCTCCACTTCCCAATAATTGAATATTTTGTGAAACTCTACTCCTCCCACTGCAAAGCAGCGAAAACGACAACGTAAATTCAAACAAAAAATTTAAAAAAAAGTTAAACAGCGAAATTATAACGTAATTAATTGTTAACAAAAACTAAGAATTATACCGCAGAATACAATTGTTTAAATATACATACATACCTAAATATTTATATATATAAATAAAAGAAAATCCCTCATATTTACAAGTTAATGAACAGAGTTATTCAAAGATGCAACAATACAAACACTACACTTACACTCCTTGTCATTTGAATAGAGATGAAGAATATTGACCAAAGCGTTGATTTAACTCCACAATGAAACAAGCTGCGCTTAGCTAACACAGTAGATTAAAAAAAAACCCCTTTGAATGGATATTATAAAATTCTTTAGTCGTTTTCAGCTCCATTTGAAGCAAAACTAATATTATAATATCAAGTCCAAATGGATAAAGAAATTTACATTTTATTTGTGTCTAGTCATGTAGAGATGATCATTTAAACTACTTTATTGCATGTAGAACCTAACCAAACCCCTAATTCGTGCTCATAAACTAAAATCGCGTCTATTGGGAATTACTGAACCAAACCAAAAACCGCAAAAAGAAACGGTTCAGTTAATTTAATTGACAAGTTTAATGACGTAGTAAAACGCTTACCTAAACACCAAGATGTTTGTACGTTTAGGAAAATGTATTTGGAAAACCAACTATGTATACGAAAAGAGGCATCGTTTTAGCCATTCTTAGTTTTTCAGAGACTTTCGGTTAGGAAGCCTTTAAAAAAGCCTTATTGATCTGTAGCAATAACGAATTTATGCAACCATTGTGGGTGATTGGGCTTTTATAATAATGTAGATTTTCACTTACCACTTTTTAATTATTGTGTTCCATGATGTTGATACCGGCACTTACAGAGCGATGTGTGAAAAATGAAGTTGTTTTAAAGCCGCTGGAGCAAATGGAGTGACGTATCAAAAACTCAGATAGAACTGCCCTTTCTTATTCTTCTTTGGCCTGATATATCAATATCACAACCGATTGTCGGTCACGGCCGCTGCTAGTAATGAACGCCAGCCGCTTCTGTCTTGTGCGCGCTGGCTCCCGTTGTGTACACCAAGATTCTTAAGGTCTTGCTGCACCTGGTCTTCCCATCTCAATTTCGGACGTACTTTCTGGCGGGGTCTCCCTAATTCTTTCGCCTTCCGACTGTACACCTTTTTTACTGGAGCGTTATCTTCCATACGGGTGACATGTCCCAGCCAGCGTAGCCGCTGCAATTTTATACGCTTGGCTAGGTTTGTGTCCCCATAGAGCTCATACAGTTCGTGATTCATTCGGGAGCGAAATTCATCGCCATCTTTTAAAGGTCCATTAATCCTCCGAAGAATTTTTCTCTCGAAAACGCCAATTGCCGCCTCATCCGCTGCTGTTAATCATATTCAATAGATAACCTTAATCTCACTGCCCTGCTGAACATTGTTGTCGCTGGTTTATTTAGTAAAATGAAATCCTTTACAACGTTATAGTTTTTCCTCGTCACAGTCCAAGACTCACTGCTAATTCAATATTCTCTATCGTCATTTCTGAAACGCGGCACAAACGCCCGCCCGCCGTAAATAAAGCCTTCAAACTTTCTTTTCTCCAACTTCTCACGATTACTTTTTTTCAAAATTTTTAGAATTTGTATGTGTTTTTATATATATGTACTAACTTATATCTGCGGCTTCACTCGCGCTTGTGTTAACCAAAAAGTAACTACAAGAATATATAATTTTCCATAAAAAATAGTTTTTCAATTATAGAAAAGTCGGAAAATTGTGGAAAAACTGATGTATGCGAGTTGATTGTTCCACATCCGATCAGCTTCAAGAATATTATTATATTATAACAACGGAATTTTAAAATTTTTGAAAATCATCCTGCAAAGTCGTAAAATGGGTTCTTAACATGGACATGAAAAACGAACAAATATGTTTTGAAACATTTCCCGTCAATTTTTCGGATTTTCCAAAATTATAAATATTTTTTATATGCAGAGCTTTGAAAATAAGTTTGACTCTGATCAGATAAAAAACAAAAGGGGGTTGTACCACAGTTTTCCAACCGCTTTTCGACTTTGGATGTAGATATTCCAAAATTTGAAAGTCATTTACTTCAAATTTATGTATTTGAATTTGAAAATGAGTGTGAAGCTCATCGGTCGAAAAGTGTGTATTGACTCCATACATTTCCACGCAGGTGTGTTGGTTTTTCAATGATAGTGATTATAATTATTAAGGAATTTCCTTATAGAACCCTTAAAATGGATTTGAATCCGACTGAATAAACAAAACTTTTTTTGTGTAACCATTTTCCGCCAACTTTCCGGATGGATAATCCTAAATTTTACAATCCCTTTAGTTAAATTTAAAAATAAAACAAAAAAGAGTTTCAAACATCTGATTTCCGGAAATTTTCCGACTTTCGATAAAGATTTTGCAAAATTTAAAAGTCATGCATTTAAAATTTTTGTATTTGAAGCTTTGAATATGAGTTTGAAGCTAATAGAGCGAGAATTAAAAATCGATCCACATTTTTAGACGCAATAAAGGTAAATTAAATTTTTATGGAATTTCTATGTACAGCAATAAAAATGATTTTGAATCCGATCGAATACAAAACAATTCTATTATTTCGAAATCATTTTCCGCCAATTATTGGGAGTTTAACAATGTGAATATCGAGCTTTGCAAATAAGTTTGGAGCTAATGAAAAATTGAACAAAAATAATAGCTAAACCTTAACCAGTATTTGATTCACGAGCGGTTTGCATCTCTGCATTATTAACATCCGGATTAAACTAGATTTTTGCACATTTTGAATGAAAAACGAGTATATCATGTAACAGATTAAAAATGATGTTATATGCAAGCCTCATAATCTTTGAGAACCTTTTAAATTAATGACCTATCTAACTGGCCCCTATCTTTTAAACTATGTTCGGTTTAATTAATTATTTAGATCACTGTTTGGTGCATCATTTTAAATCGAATCCATGTCTTTATTCGGTATCTTTTAATGTACAAGGTGGAGTGAAAAAATGGTTTATTAAGAATTTACGATTAGGCAAAAGAAAACTCGTATATAAAAGTGTTCGATCGCTAAACTTTGCGGCCTTGAATGAGGACGCTAGATTGAGAACGAAAATGTTAGCTGAAGCAATCAAATTGTTAAAATTTGAAACCATGATCCGAGGTTCGAGTCGAAACCTTTTGTTCAGTACGAATTCCCGGACGAATTTAAAAATAATTTTATTTTTGGACCTGCTATTTGGTCATTTTGTTGCCGTTGTTATAAATTGTACGAAATCCCGAAATCTTTCGGGAGCATCTTTAGTTCTGATATGGTGCTTACAAAAACATATGGTCCTTCTCCAAAAATTCCAAATGAATGCTCTTAGTTTGAATAGCATAATCGATTAATTCGGTGAACGGTTAGGGTTCTGGTTTGATTTCACGGTTGCAACCCCCTATAAACCATATAAGTGCCCGTTGGTCTTTTTCTCCAAAGATTAAGAGTCAGAAATATTGTTCATTTGCTTCTATACTTTGTTAAACCTTTCTAACCAATCGCAATGACAGGTTCTGACGCAGATTCAGATTCTTAGTGCTTTTAGTGAACTCAAGAGCCGATTTCTGCTGGAGTAACTAAGCCGTTATCAGATAGCTTGCTCAAATTTGGAGTTATAAGTCTCGCAAACTTCAGATCTTGGAACGAGGAGTGTAGAAAACCGATTAAACACTCATACACACACACACACACACATGACAACACCAAAGATACACATTTTACATTTGGAATTAAAATATTATACATTATATATATATATATATGTACTAAATAAGAATATGTACTTATACCACGTAGTGTTGTAGTTTTGCAAAAACCGTTGCGTTGAAATTATGAACAGAATGAAAGATAAATGAAATTGATACAGGAACATTTACAGCAAAAATTCTGAGTGTGTTAAATTTAAAATACCCCCGAATTTTCGAGCAAAGCCACGAATTCTCGTAGCCGATATACATACATATAGTGCATACACGAAATACATAACTCTAAATCTGAATAAACTGTATATTCATAACAAAAAGTACATCAAAAAGTCTTGTTGAATTATTTTGTTTAAAGGAATGTCCAGTAGTCCAGCTACTTTTGGTTGTCGACAAGTATCTTGGGATTGGCCACACGGAATACATTGGGCACCATGCCAGACAGTGTGGTGAACAGACCCTCGGATATATCATCGGGCAGCAGCAGTTGCAAGGTGCTACAGGGGAGAAAAAGGGTATACAAAAAAGGGATGAGTAAAGGAATTATATTTAGTGCACAATTAAGCCAAAATTGATGAAAAATAAGTAAGAAATTAATTTCTTCTCTCTTTTTTTAAATTTTGGAATTTCCCTTCACAACTCACCTCAACTCCGCGCCACCCCAGGAGGCTGACTCAATCATAAAACCCTTGGCGCATTTAAATACCAACTCTGCGCGTCGTATGCACCACTGTACGGTCATATCCTCGCTCATCTCATGCCGCAGCAGAGCTGGTATGGTCAGCGTGGTAATGTCATGTCGACTGGCCGTCTTCAGTATATTCCGCAAGCCCAATATAACCGGATGACGTGAGTTTATCTCACTTGGACTGTTAATGGGCTCATCCGAGATTAAATGAAAGATGACATGCGATTGCGAGAGATTCGAGTGTTTGGTCACAAAGAAATCTCCAGTTTTCAGCTTAGGCACTTGTTTTTTGGTTGGTGAGGGCGTGGCACTGCCTTCGGCACTGCTTCCATTGCTGCTAATAGGCGGCGGCGTCTCTGTGTTGGCATTGAGTGCACGAATTTGTTTTTCAATCTTCTCCAGCTGCACATCAATTTGCTCAAAATGATATTCCGTTGATCGGTTGGCATTTTTGATGATATTCTTATTGGCCTGAGCCTGTATGGACGGTGTCAGCACCACCACACCGCATAGCGAGCTGGAGTAAAGACCCAAGGCCATGTTTAGGCCATTTAAAGCTCTCCTCTGCATGCAGTGGACTGCACAGCTCGGTCACATTGGCGCTCAGTATGCGTATGTTGTGCATATGCTTAAGCTGCGAACCCAAATGTATGGTGAAACTCTCCTCCATGGAGGGCTGTTGGGACACAAACATTGAGGAACGATTGCCCAGCGGTGTGGATACCGGCGACACTTGAAACATTTGACTAACCTGACTGGTTATCCAGTCACGATACTCATTCTTCTGATGACCCATCATGGCTTCCAGCTCCGACTCATAACGCTTGCGCACAAAATTCTGCGTGGTATATTGCTGGGCCAGCAAATTATTAATGTCCTCTGAGGTCGTAGTTATGTCCAGTTGATTGATCTGTGAGTCCATCTCCTGTTGCTGCGAGTTGTTGAGCGTCTCCACTTCGGTATCTATGTGCTCGGTCATGTCGGCTATAACCTTGGCATAGGCTCGCTCCCGCTTGAGGATATCCTCCAGCGAGGAAGAGTGTACCAGACGATGAAAGCTTTGGGCAAATATGTCCTCATCGCTGGGTCCTACGCGATCGGCAAATTGCAACAATTCCTCCTTGTACAAACGTTCCGTATCCCTTACAATGGTCTCCAAATCAATCTCCTCATTTGCCAACTGATTGAGTAGCTTCTCTGCGTGGTCATCTAGAAATTGTTGATGCTCCCTGTCCACAAACAGCTGCAGTTCTCTCTCCAAATCTAAGAAAGAGGTTTGTTTAGTTGCTGAGTTTAATTTTAACTGATGGACTTACTAATGTTTTCATCCAGATACCGCATCATGGGATCCATTTGAGCCAAAAGCTGAGTAACCAGCTCCTCCAGATTGTCATCCTCAAAGGGAAAAATAATGTCCAACTTGGCCACACAGTCTTTTCCTTCATGGTCCTGATAGTTGTACTCAAATGTTACCGTCCGAGTGGCAGTAGGAGCATCCATCATGGTAAATGTTCTAATTTCAGTTCATTAATTATTTTTGTTTACGCCCCCGGAAAATTAAAATGGGCAACACAACGAACAGCTGTTTTAGGGTTATCGAATTGCAGCAGCGATAACTATTTAAAAAAAACGCCCAGTGGCTCCCTCTATTCAATGCACTTGCTAACAGCGCAGGGCTGCAGTGCCTGAAGACTCTTAGTTTTGAACTAGTTCAAACGAACTTATGACTTGTGGCTGAAAAATATGTTTTACAACTACATATTTTAAACAAAGAATAAAAAAGAGCCAAAATATTAGCAGTTATTCATCAATTTGTAGGCTTAAGTAGTTAGCTTCAAGCCGCCCAGCGGGTCAAAGTTTTTATCCATTTTATTTGGCCCAAAGAGCTTACTAATCAAATCGACTCAAAAATAATCTTTTCTTTTTGACGTTCAGATTGAAATTTTCCACATTGAAAAATATTTTTTCAATTTATTTCGCCTATCGGCCTATCGAAGACAAAACCTTTTCCGACCTAGAGAAAATTAAATTTTCATTTATTTTGCTCAAAGAGCTCAGAAACCTAATTTCACCCAGTTCGGCTTGAAAATTAAATTTTTATTTGACCATATGACCCGATTTTAGAATTAGAAAAAAAAAACGATTGTTAAAAAGTTGATTGAATTAAACCATTAGACTAGTTTTGAGGAAAATCTTATTTCTGAGTCCCATTTACTAACCATTAGGGCGGATTTTTCAAAATCGGGAAAACACGTGTCGAATTATTTCGCGTTCTAAGCTTCCGGGCTCTTGGCCAGGAAGGACGTGGGAGACTTATCTTTAATCTTCTATCATGCGAAGGGAAGACAAACTGTGAAATATTTAACAACTACTATTACACGGGGCAACAGTGTTTTTTGTGCAGCCCTATCTTTTACTGATTATATAATTATGGAGGGCACTAAAGAAAACTTCATCACCGGTTTTGTTCAATAAGCTCTTCTTTCCAAGATATGACCGAAAATCTAATTTCAAAAACTGTTTGCGCTTAGGATTTTCTTGTGGTCACATTAGGCAAAAAATTCTGGATTTATCTAGCCTATTCGACAGAGCACATGTCTATGCTTCTGTTAAAAATCAGAAGCGCAATATTCGACCATGCGAAAAGGGTTAATTTTGACAAAAAAAAATTATACAAAATTAATCATAAAAAAAACAAATTTTCTACAAAAATTTTCGAGATAAGTGGTTAAATGGTAACTAATTATCGGATATCTTAATCCTTCGATCAATCGTACCGTAGAATATATCTAAGAAGGTTGTGGGAAAATTTCAGATCGATCGGTTCAACTGCTTTTTAGATATAGTGATCACCGACATTAAAAACAGTTTTGAGAAAATTTTGTTTAAAGTTTAAAAATAAGTTAACACATAGTTAAAATTTGTTTTTTTCTTACAACTTATAAAAGTTATGTACATGATTCAGGTGCCATAAGATGAAACCTAAAATTTATCTAACACGCATCAGCACCGATTTCTAATAGTGTCGATACCGGTACATTTTTCCAAATTAAATGTAAAACTTTTAAGATGTCATTCTGTACAGTTTTCTCTTGGATGATGTGTTCTTGTCTTATTACTATTTTGATTATTTGAGATAAAACCAGGTGGTGATCTATTTGGTATCCAATTGCACCTTAAAGGGAAAATGCAAAAGGATTGCATCTTTCACAGGAATAAGCCCTTCGTCATTACCTGTAGTACCCGCAAAAAACACACACTTTGGGACGTTTTGATTATAAGAAAAATTTCGCAGGTAAATTAGCCTATAAAAAAGGGTCAAAATTATAAGTAAAAATAAAAACAGTTTCTATAGACGCTTTATTTGACTCGCGTTTTTTGTTCTAATACATTTCGCTTGATTTTTAAGGCTGCTGTAGTTCTTTGATCATTAAAGTAAATCGGCAGCCAATTTGGATAAAATGTATTAAATGCATTATTTTGAGTCTCGTTAATCCAAGTTCACACAGGCAAATAATTTGCCCAAATTTTGTCTAAATAACTATATCTTTCAAGGAATTAAAACTACAGCTATGGGGATCGCAAATAATCTGCTGAAAAAGTTCTGATAAAATTCCCTATATAGGCCTATTTTTCCAAATTTTCGCCCAAATTTGTCCAAATTATTTGCCTCTGTGAACTTAGCTTTAGTTTTACTCTTGAAATGTAGGAGAATGTGGTACAGGTACAGTTGAAAGAAAATCAGTTCTTGTTTTTGACCAACAAAACAGCGATTGGTACCATAGTTTACGTGAAAATAAAACTTAAAGTAGTATTCACATTATAAAACGTCCTTTTATAAGTACAATTTAATTTATCAAATCGAAAACAAGAAAAATATATTTCAACTAAAATGTTTACAATGGGAGTCGTGAATACCCTCAATGTAAGAAACATCTTTCACCTGCACATCAAGTTAAAGTAAAACGCTTCCAAGACAAAAGGTTTTCACATTGCATAGGTAAAAGAGAATTTTGAATCTGGTTCAAGAAAGAACTAGTTGGAACTAATGTTATTGTGCGTTGCAGCCCTGACGCCATTTTTAATTTATGGCCATGTAACTGACCGCAGACAAACCCCGTTTTGCCACCACAATTTCTTCCAATTAAAAACAGAGTACTATATCTAAATTAATTTCATTTATTAATAAATTGTAACAAAATAAAAAGGTTAATGCAATATTCAGTTCATTATGGTCCCATCTGCTTTGTTTTGGCGTGCCACCTGAAAATAAAAAGAAACCACTTACCCCACATATTTAGGTTGATTCCCAGCAGAACATAACAGCAGCGCGGGCCTGCAAGTATTCTGGGGTTGTCCGCTCTTTTGCGCCATGGCTGCTTTTAGTAGTAGCTTCGCATTACTTTTCGCAGCCAACTTGCAACAAGAATTACAATAATACATATTTTGGATAAATGACATAATACGGACGGGATAAATTTGGGTTTTGCACAACATTCCAAAATAAACACAAAAATATTAAATTAAACAAAAAAAAAAAAGAACGGTTAAATGAAAGAAATCAAAATTAACCCGCCCACAACAAACCGCTCGCTCTCTCTACAAAAATTGTTGGCTGGCTGCTGCTTTTCACTCTCTCTCTCTCTGTGTGTGGCTGCTGTCAAAAATCGAAACTTAACGGCTACATAAAATATGTACAAAACTACTTTCGACGACGCCTGCCGGCAATATTTATAGTATGGATTTTTTCTCTTTATGTATTTTGAATCTTTCGTTTTTGCTACATATTAAAATGTATAATTTCGTTAACATAATTGCGCTGATCTCTGCGGACACAAAACTCTGCATACAACAGACTGCTAGAAGGTATTGATTACATTTAATTGTTGTTGTTGTTGTTCTTGATTGATTAAAACTAAACATTGAAAATAATTTAGTTCAAATGTCATATTATTAGCGCGCGCGACTGTAGAAAAGTTGAGCCGCGCGCACTCTACTCGATTTTTAAAACTATGAGAACTTAAGCCTAGTTTGAAAGTCGGTAAAATGTAATACATAATTTTGTGGATTTTTTCTTCTTTCTTTTTTTTTTTATATAAATTTGTGGTGTAATTTTTGCACTGAAAGTGGGCTGCTGCCATTGAAGAAAGTAATTTAAGTGGAGGGTGTGGTGAAGAGAGATACAAATTTTCGCTTCTTGTTTTGGTTAAGTATGCTAATTTACATTGTTTGTTGTTTTTTTTTTTTTATATACTTATATCGGTTTGCAAAAGTGTGTTAATTTCATAATGCTAGAGAAGAATATAGTTTGTGGGTGCGACGTCTTTGTCAAATCAATCGTTACTGGTCAGTGGCTCTCTCTCTGCGCTGCTGTGTACGTGTACTGGCTCTTCTGTGCTTTGCTGCTGTGCAAGTGTGTTACTCTTTTTTTTTGTTTGTTTACTCTCTGACACTCTTTTGTACTTGTACTGTGAAACGAAATCTCTAACAAAGACTGCACTGCACTGATTGATCCTGATTTATTCTCTGCTCTGCTCTCTCTTCTTCTCTTGTCTGTCATGATTTGGTATGGGGGGTATGTGGTGCTCGGAAAACTTCTTCTTAGGCGTATGAACTGTCGTTCATACCTGTATCGTTTACTTGACTTTGACTTTTGGGCTTATACTGAGCGACTGCTAAATTACCACCTATAAAAATGTCAATAAATGGAAAAACGTTATTTATAAAACAATTGCATCATCATCATCATCATCAAATATACGAAGTAGAGAAGGGAACAAGTTACTAAATACGAATTACAAAAAAAAAAAAAAAAAACTTAATTTATTTGTTTTTTTTTTTTTAGTAGGTAAACAAAGAGTAAGTGTAGGGTTTGCTTTTTGATTTTTGTTGTTGTTTTTTAGTCCTAAATTATGCTACTACCAAAACAGGCGACCTACTACACACTCTAACAAAAACCAAAACGAAAAGTTTAATATGGTTAATTGGCTGAGGATTTTGGTTTATTAAATGGACTGTGCTATTTATATTTTTAGTTCCCAAGTTTTCGATTGAGGCAACTCCTACATAAAATAGAATTCAAAGTTTATTCAAAATATTTTCCAAATCCTCAAAAGCCAGCCATTTGTTTTTTTAAATTTAAAATACTTGTTACGCGTTTTAGAATCTAGAAATATAAATAGCAAAGTCTTAAAATATCACTAGTTTACAGAGAAAAATACCCATTATTTTTTACTGATGTTTTATTGAAATGGTGAACAGAAAAATGAATTTCAAAAAATTTCTTATGGATACGTTAGAATTTTTTTTTTTAATTTTTTGGTAGGTACCCATGCCATTTAAGCCATATATCGAGTTACAAACTTTACATGGATTCAAGCAAGGAATTATTCGAAAGGGCATGCAATTCCTAATAATCTAGTTGAAGAACATATTCCAATCGGTTCGAGTTGAAAGTTAGAAGCAAAAATATTTCGAAAAAAAAAATATTTTTTCTCAATAACGTGAAAAATTTGATTTTCTAAAATCTGTAAGTGGTGGAAAATAAAAATCAAAAATTTGTTTTTTCATTTACTCTAATAAATTGCACTTTTATGAAGAAAATAAGGTATTGATGACGAAAATCCGTGGATAAATACTTCTTAAAGTACTAAGAGTCCAATTTGACTATTTTACGTGTTTATTAAAAAAAAATTTTTTTACTTCGCTTTTTGCTCAATCTACAAATTCCAATAGAAGCCAAATCACAGAAAAAAAAATTAAGAACAAGGCCAAAAACGAAAAAAAAAAAAAATATTTTCCACACTGAAATTTTACTTTGGTACTTGTACTTCATTGCGCACAACTCTTTTATTTATCCATAGATATTCTTTATCAATACCTTATTTTCTTTGTAGAAGTTCTATTCGTAAGAACAAAAGAAGAAAACAATCTTATTTTTATCAGTTTCAACCAGGGTGTCAAACCGGAACCCGAACCGGAACCGTATACCGAAAAGAACCGATTGAAACTCAGAACCAGAACCGGAACCGTTATTATTTATTTTTTGCGTACCGGTATTTCGGAACCTTTATTTTTGGAACCAAAATGACCGAAAAGAACCGAAACATTGTACCGGTACAGTTTCGGTTCTGAGTTTTTTTTTGTTATTTCATTTTTATTGCTTCAATCAGGGATTTCTTCAAGGTAAAAGTAAGCAAAAACTTACAAATGTAAAGTTAAGGGACCATCTGGTATATACTGAAATTTTCTATAAAAATAACAATTTCATCTTATTTCGTTGCATCTATTTTGGTTCAAAATATTCAAAATATTTTTAATTTATTCTTAATTTTGGCATTTACAAAGGAAATGAATTAATAATTGGACCTAATAGCAGGGTTAAATTGTGATCGGTAACGTTATCTGAAAACAGTGTATTTAAAATTTCATCAGATATCAAAAGATCTTCTTGCTCTTCTATTATTAAGACATTTTTTTCTGAGTTTAAGTTTATTATGTTTAATTTTCCTTCTTTATAACTATTTTTTTTTTGTGTAGGTTGCTACCATTTCTATTATATCTTCGGATTAAAGGATTTTTAAATTATACCGGTATACCGAAAGAAAAACCAAGGTACTGGTACGGAACCAAATACCGAAATAAACTAGAACCTAAACAGAACCTTTTAACGAAACATTAGTTTCGGTACGTACCAGACCCGAAATTCGATTCGGTTTGATTCCCTGGTTTCAACCTTTTACAGATTTTAGAAAATAAAATTTTAGGTTTCGGAGAAGAAAAAAAAATCGATTTTTTCGAAATATTTATGCTGGAAAATGATCTTAAACAAGATTATTAAAAACTGCATAACCTTTAGAATTATTTCTTGCTTGACGCTAGTTAAAGTTTCTATTTTCGAGATATGTCATAAAATATACCGAAATTTTTTTTTTTAATTCTAACACAAAAACGTATTCACACAAAAATTTTTGAGTTCAACATTCCAAAGTACATAAGAAAAAAATAACAGCTTCAATGGGTATTTTTTTTTTTTTTTTTTTGTAAACTAGTGTATTTAAGGAGGGGCATTGTGATTAGTATTTCTTTTTTATTTTATTCAATCACAATGCCCCTCTTTACAGTCTGCATCCGTTGGGGTTAGTAGGGCTAACTTGGAACCTTAACTAAATTTTTTTTTTACATATATCTAGGGGACGCTCACCTCGTCTGGGGATCTGCCTTAATATCTGCGGTTGTTGCCGCCACCATTGAAGCCCTGATTGTTGCCGCTGTAGCTGCCGCCTTGGTTGCCGCCTAAAAAAAAGAAGCCCCCAGGAAAAAATTTCAGAAAAAGTTTCTGCTAATCTAAACTCTAAGACGGACTCTTGTGCGCTGCCACAAACTCTAATTGAGGTTCTAAACACAGTTGCCTTAAATATGTGATGATTTTAACTAATTTTTCTTTTGATTAATGCTCACCTGCTTTGTTGCCAAAATTGCCACCACCCTGATAGGGCTGCATGCGATTGTTGCCAAAGTTGCCACCACGTTGTGGGCCACCGCTGTAGCTTTGCTGTCCATAGCCACCATATTCATTGCCACCGCCATTGCCGCCCCAGTTGGAGCTGCCGCCTCCACCACCACCGCTGCTGAAGCTGCTGCTACCGCCGCCACCACCACCATTGCCATTGTCCCAGGGACCCATGTTGTTGCCCCAGCAATTGCTGCCGCCGCCTCCATATCCACCACCGCCGCCGCCGCCAAAGTTACTGTTGCCCCAGCTTTCTCCTCCTCCACCACCGCCGCCGCGGTTGTTACCCCAGTTGCCACCACCGCCGCCGCCGCCATTCTGTTAGAGTAAAAATGAGCTAGTGAAATTTGATACTTTTTTTTTAAATGCTTAGTTTGTCACTTACCCAGTTGCCACCACCATTTTGGCCATAGCTGCCGCCGCCCATATTACCGCGATTACCACCACCGCCGCCGCGTCCACCCTGACCCTGACCACGGCCGCCACCGCCGCCACCACCACCACCGCCCATATCATTTTGCTTGGGCAAGGCTTTCTTTACATCGACCATTTTGCCATTGAGCTGATGTTGCTTTTGCACTGTAAAACAAAAAACAAAAAAAAGGAACATTAATAACATTCATATACATTTTCGATTTCTTTTAATTGAATATATTTTTAAGTCGAAACTGTACCAAATACTTTTTCATCATTGTAGCATGGAGAAGAAGCCACAATAACCATAATATAATACGGGCTAAAATTTTCATCTTACAGTCATGAAACGCCGCATGCGCACATCGAACATTGTCATGCGGAGCTGGGACTGTGTGTATTATTAGTTTACTTAAGAACAGGGACCGAAAATAACAGTTATGGAAGTGAAAAAAAATTACTACGAAGAATTAAAGGGCGAGTCCTAAAATGGAATACATTTTTATCTGCAATTTTGATCACAATTTTTTTTAGTTTAACAGTTAAATTTTAATTTTTATATAAATTGTTTTTTGAATAACAGTTAAAAATATATTTTTATTATAAGAATTAGAAAATAAATTCAAATTTTTATCCCATATGTTCTTCAAAACGCTTTCGACCTAAAAACGACCGAAATCGTATGGGAATTGGGTCGTTTTTGGGGCGGAAGCGATTTTTAGAACACATGGGTATAATACAAATTAATTATTAACTGTTATTCAAACATTTTTATATAAAAATTAAAATTTAACTGTTAAAAATTAATTTTGTATTATAAAAACTTTAATACATTTTTATTTTATAATTCTTATAATAAAAATTAATTTTTATTGAAAATTTTCGTTATAAAATTTTTTGTATAAAAATTACTAATCTAGTAGGCGTTAGTAAATATGAGAATGTTTTTGATAGAAGGATTCAAGATTTACTCAATCTAACTAGATTAGTAATTTTTATAAAAATTTTAAT
Organism: Lordiphosa mommai; assembly: GCA_018904225.1. Classification (NCBI taxonomy): domain Eukaryota; kingdom Metazoa; phylum Arthropoda; class Insecta; order Diptera; family Drosophilidae; genus Lordiphosa; species Lordiphosa mommai. The sequence continues at coordinate 38,087 of JAEIFT010000473.1, forward strand.
AATAAAATTTTTAATAATAACAATTTTTCATAACAATTAAAAATTATTTTTTATTATAAAAATTGCAAAATATAAATTAATTAAATTTTTATTTTATTTAATTTTTATAATAAAAATTAATTTTTAACTGTTATTCAAAAATTGTTATAAAAAAATTAACATTTAACAGTTAAAACAAAATTTGTTTTTAAAAATAATAGAATAACGATTATTTTTTAATTTTTATTTTTTGTATCCTGTCCCTGCTTAAAATTTTTGTTTAAGTGTAACGAGGCTGCGTGTTACGCAGAATTTGGAATATTTACATTCGCATAACATAGCGTAAGCCGACGCTTTCTATTACTCTCACAGCATTAAAAAAAGAAATTGCGAGGGCCATTAAATCTGAAGCCCCACAATTGTGTCAGAGATTACTGTGTAAAAAATCTAAACCAACTTAAATATATTTCTATGAGTGTAACGAGGCTGCGTGTTACGCTGAATTTGGTTAAACTTTACATTCGCATAACATAGCGTAAGCCGACGCTTTCTATTGCTCTTACAGCATTTAAAAAAGAAATTGCGAGGGCCATTTAATCAAGCGCCCCACAATTGTGTCAGAATACTGTGTGTCAAAATTTTTTTTTTTTGCATATGTGGCACATACGTTTTCATCAATTGGGCATACTTAAACTGCCCCAATTAACAAAGATATAATACGAGCCCATTACATTTATCTAACAGTCATGAAACGCCGCACAGTCACATCAAACATTGCTATGCGGAGCTGGGACTGTACACCCTTACATATACATACATAAATATAATTGGTCTACTTACACACAACTTTGTCCACGGGATCGTAGTCATCGAACTCCACAAAGGCAAAGCCACGCTTCTTGCCCGTCTCTTTGTCCATCACAATATTGATGTCCACAATGCTGCCAAAGTGCGAGAAATAGTCGCGCAGGCTCTGCTCATCATGATCGTCCTTAAGAGCGCCCACAAATAGCTTCTTCACCGTGGCACCCGCATTGGGAGAGTCAATTTCCTGACGGGGTACCGCCCTCTTGGGCTCCACCACGCGCCCATCAATCTTATGGGGACGCGCCTTTTGGGCCTCATCAATCATGCCCGAGTGAGAGTAGGTGATGAAGCCAAAACCACGAGAACGCTTAGTGCGTGGATCCTTCATGACCACCACATCAACGATTTGGCCCCATTTCTCGAAATGCGCCTTCAAATTCTCATCGCTTGTACGGTAGTCCAGACCACCAATAAACAATTTGCGCATATGCTCCGGCTCGGTAATGGAGTCCTAAAGAATAAAAGCAATGGATATTGATTTTTCACCCAAGCCAATACATAACCTCTTTTCTACCCCTTGGGAGCACATGCATAATTTTCAAAATGGCGGCCGAAGAAAAAAAAATGGTGTCCATTTTTCTTTTTTTCAATTGCCCTCATTTTCATTTGTACTTACATCATCGTGCTGGCCATTGGAGTTGCCGTTTTGGTTATCGTTGTGGCCACCCATTTTAGCTAGTTATAGTATTTAATTTGCTTTACTTATATGTTTTTTTTTTATAATAAATTAATTTTACGCAGACGTAAGTCACTGACACCAAGCGTCGAAAAGTGAAAAGTAATGCTGACCTCACAGCCAGCTAGGAATGGTAAATATATTTTCGATAACTTATCGATTTTGGCTGGAGTAGTGGCGTGTGAGTTGGCCAGTTAGCCATTTAAAGCTAAACTGGCTAGTTTTTTTAAAGAAATCTAGCTTGTCCAATATAGTGACATTTTCTAGCATCAAATTTGTGGTTCTAGCCAAAGATAGTAACAAAATAAGAAAAGAGTTATAAATTTCCCAATTATCGAAAACACAAAAACAAAAAGTCAGTTTATTTGAGTTTTTATAAAACCTATAAAAAATATCAATATATTAATCGGCTAAACGAACCACGGTACAGTATCATGTTAAGTGAGAAAAGTCAATATATTCGCATGACTTTTTGTAGAAAAAAAATCTTTGTAGATTTTCAAAAATTAGGGCCCCAAAACCAGCTAAATATATGCCTTGTACTAGTTAAGGATTTTGCTGTTCATCTAAATCACGGTTTATTTATACTAATTTGATTTTGTCGATAGGAAACTGGAAAAATCGTTTGTAGATTTTTCTTATGATCCAAACCGTGAAGCGAATTGTGTTCGTCTCATTGCATGAAGCTATTTTAATCAACTCATAGTTTTGATGATGTGATACATAAAAAAAAATATTATTTTGGCAGTACTCTGTTCAGTTTTCTATTTTAAATGATTTGAATATCTTAATAACGGCTCACATAACCCTTTCTAAAGCTTCAATCTAAAAGGAGAATTTTCTAAACTTTAGTTTCCTGTTTATATACCATCTCATGATAAATTTCTCAATGTGTAGAATGCAGCTATCTGATTAGATATGGACGACACCGGCTAAAAGCGTCATATCATAATGAAATCTTAGCCCCCGTATCGCAGCAGAAAATTCGATTGAAGATCAAAATCCAAAATTAGATTGAAGCAATATATTTATTTAGATAATTAAAAACTGGTAATGCATTTTCATAGCATTCTACGTCCTTTTGATTTCGAGGACACTATTTTAAAATTCCTCTATTAAAGTGTTAACTCAAATTTTCCACTGCAACAGCTATTTTTTAGAGCTTTCCCTCCGTTTTATGTAACATTTTTCCATTTCTGATCTTTTACTGAACTCAGATGATGGGGTATTATGAAACTTGAGCAGGTATGAAAGAAATCCCGTTAATCGGTTTAATAGGAGACTTTACAGGGCCACAATAAAACGAATCGGTCAAGGTGCAACAGATACCATCGTATTTAAATTATAAATAAAAAGATATATAAAAATACTACGCTCTTTTTGAGCTGTGTTTTGAGAGGCGGTTATCGATACTACTAAACTCATTTTCGTTCAATTTTGCTTGGAATTTTTTTTAATTTTTAGCTGCAAAAACGGTTATAAAAAAAAGTCAAAATAAATAGCCAGTCTGTTTCCGATTTGCATCACTAAGTTCAACAGAAATCATTTTACGTAAATATTTTTTCTAATAGCTGATCAGGGATCAACATCGTTGTATCGATGCATTATTAAAACTATCGATAAAATTACACTTACATTGCTCACCACTAATATAACGTGAGACGTTATCATCTGTCATAATGATAGAAAAAAATTGTAGCTAAACGATTACGTACATTGTAAAATCCGAATAAATGCCGAAAAGAAGACCGGCCAACGAAAGAAGGCCGAAAAGCAGAAACTCCGGCTCAAGGAGATACGTAGCCGTGAGGTTCCGCTGGCCGATTTGCCTTGCAATGCGCCCATGGACTGCGATAAATGCGAGAAGAAGCAAAAATCGCGTGCATTTTGTTACTTTTGCCAATCTCTTCAGGTATGGCGGCACACTTACGTTTCATTACGTACTACGTAATTAATTTCAACTCATCTTTGCAGCGTCTGCCAATCTGTGCGCAATGTGGCAAGATCAAGTGCATGTTGAAGACAGGCGACTGCGTTATCAAGCATCCCGGTGTCTACACCACGGGTTTGGGCATGGTGGGGGCCATTTGCGATTTCTGTGAGGCCTGGGTCTGTCACGGTAGAAAGTGCCTGACCAGCCATGCCTGCACATGTCCGCTGCAAAATGCTGTGTGCCTGGAGTGTGAACGTGGCGTTTGGGAGCATGGTGGACGCATCTTCAAATGCTGCTTTTGCAATGGCTTCCTGTGCGAGGACGATCAGTTTGAGCATCAAGCCAGTTGTCAGGTAAGAGCGAGTGCATCACTTTATGCCAAACCTCGCTTTATTAAGTTGGCTATTTTTTTCAGGTTTTGGAATCGGAAAACTACAAGTGTCAGTCCTGCAATCGTTTGGGCCAGTACTCATGCTTGCGCTGCAAGACTTGCTACTGTGAGGATCATGTGCGCCGCAAAGGCTTTAAGTATGACAAAAACAAGGCCATTCCATGTCCCAAGTGCAATTATGAAACTTCGGTCACCAAGGATCTGAGCATGTCCACACGTTCGCACAAGTTTGGCCGTCAACAACAAGGTGGTGGCAGTGATGACGAGGAGGGCTATGGTGGTTATTATGGAGCCAGCGGCAGCAGCGGCGGCGGCTACTATGGGGCCAGTGGCAGTGGCGGCTATTCGTATGGTGCCGAAGATGATGATGATGATGAGTCGGATGGAGATTATGAAGACGATGACAGTGATGAGGACGAGGAGGACGACGACGTGGATGAAGAGGCTGAAAAAGACTTGGAGACGGCTAAAAAAGAAGCTGATAAGAAATCTTCAAAATAAGTCCTTCCAAATGTTCATTTCAAGTTAACTCAAAATGCCGTTGGTTAGGCAAAATAAATTGTAAATTTATGTACTTGGCTTGTTATTACGAAGCTAAAAGTTTTATTTTCGATAGCAATGGCTAAAAACAACCTGAAAACCTTAATGTGATTTTTGAATGTAGTTAAGGGAATTAAATTTAAGTGTAAATGCAGACAAAGCTCCATCGTGCTGAAAAGCAAGCAAAATCTTTTTGTGAATAATTTAGGTAATTTTTGACCGATCTTATTATGATGTTATGATGTAAAGAAAACCTCAGTAAACCTTTTTACAAATTTTTGTTTAACTATTAAAACAAATAATAGCCTTTAAAAATCATATTCACGCTTCCAAAAAAGCACCGTTCCTAAATAATTAATATTAATACGAAATCCAATCATAATTCCGAAACTATTTAAATGCCCATTTCCAGCTTAAAACAGTAAATTCCTGGATACAAGTTCAAATTGTCGACCATCGCACAGTGGCTCTTGTAGAACAACTTAGTTTGGAAAAATAAAAATTAAGATTGCAATTCCAATTCAATAGGGAATCCCGTCCAGACTCGAATTATTTCAATTGAAGCCAGTTTTTATATTCTTGTAAGTGGCATTATAAAATAGTATAGTTAGAAGGAAGCATGAAACCTGGAACATGAGCTTCTTTCCTATATATATTCAATATTTGTCGGATCCATCCGAATCCGACCTCTAGAAAAATGGTCTAGATGGGATAACTTCTAAACCACTAGACCAATCTAACTGAAATTGTTAGTGTTGATTAGAAAGACAAGACTGCGTAAAAATGATTAAGAAAATTCGAAAAAATCGTGATTCTTCATATAAAATGAACACCATATTCATAAAACTCAGAAAGCGTTTTCTTTGATGATTTGAAATGAATTAAAAAAAAACCATCATAAATAATTTTAATTTATTTATGAAGAAAAGAAACTCTTTGCTTTTGCTTTTCGTTAATGGTATCTTTTATTTTTGAGCAGCTGTGTCGGTACAGTCCACTTGTACCAGTGCGGCATATATTACATAAAACACAAAATCCGTATGCTTGTTATTGACTTCCACAATTATAAAGTTTTTTACACTTTTCCAATTTGGATGATGACGGTTTCAAGTTAATATCACCTTCTTTGTTTTTTTTATACCTACACTATATAATATAGCTGCCAAAGGAACAATCGGTCCAAAAACTAGTTCTAGTGAGAAAAACTTTTTTGTTTTTTTATCGTAACTTCGCCAATCTTGGTATATATTAGTTTTATATGCTTCCACACAATTCTGGAAAAATTTATTAAAATCGAATGACTATAGCATAAAGCTACTATACGAACGATCGGTCTAAAAACTAGTTCTAGTGAGAAAAACATTTTTGTTGTCAATGGTAGCGTCTTTTAAAAACAGCAAGGGATGTTAGCCTTCTATTTTTATACCCGTTACTCGTAGAGTAAATAGGGTATACTAAGTTCGTGCAAATGTATGTAACAGGCAGAAGGAAGCATCTCCGACCTCATAAAGTATATATATTCTTGATCAGCATCAATAGCCGAGTCGATATAGATGTCTGTATGAACACCTAGATCTCAGGGACTATAAGAGCTAGAGCTACCATTTTTTCAGTGTAGACTTGTATCTTCTGCACGCAGATCAAGATTGTTTTAAATTTTTGCTACGCACCCTCCCGCCCCCGCAATATAAAAAAAGCTCATATCTCCCACAATTTTGAAAATAGATTGTTCGAACCTTTTATATATATATTTAAATCATCATTACCTATCGATCCGCAATACAACATTTTCCGATCAGATGAGCTATAGTAGAGTTGCCACCTCCGCAATTTGGAAAAAACCTCATATCTCCAACAATTTGGGCATGTTGTGATCTAATAAAATATTCTTAAATAAACAGGGTCGAGCAGGGTCGACTTCAACTTACGCTCTCGTTTTTTTCGTAAGTGTGACCATTCAATTAGTTCGATAAAGTATATTTCTTTAACAAATTTTCATGTGCTTATGCCCGTTTGGGCCATTAAAAAAGCGGGATCCGAAAAATAAACCGGAACCCAAAGAATAAATTGGGACCCGAAACAATTCGGGATCAAGAATCAATCCTGTTCCGTTCCGATCCCGACCCTATTCGGACCCAACCGGTCCGGATTCCAAACCAAATTTAAAATTCTATCCCGTCCCGATCCCTATTTTTTTTTCGGGACCCTCGGGATTACCGAAAATCCCATCCACTTATTTCATCTCTGTGGCATGGGAAGTCACGAAATGTTTTAGAATCCAATATTTATAGTTAAAAAAAGATTAATTAATGATTAAATTTTTTTTTGGGTAATAATTTTAAAAATTAAATAAACATAAAAACCTTTAAATTCTTAAAAGTAATTGTTTTAGTTACCATAAAATTAATTTTTGCACAATTTTTTACTTTGATAACCCATAAGTGGGCGTAGTACTCCTTTCAAACACTTATTTCATAGGTTGAACAATTAGCTATCATATGTCATTTGAATTATTTGATTATCTCATTTGGTTCAAAAGTTACGATTTTTGAAACGAAAAAATCTCAAATGGCGCCACTGTGCATCGTTCATTTGATTGTAAAATTCAGCTGATCAAGAATATACATACTTTATGGGGTCGGGGGTTCCCTTCTCCTGTTTACACACACTTTTTTTTTTTGGTACAGCCCAAACGCGTAGTGGTAAATTTTTCATGGAATTTAATTGGCTGTCATATTCGATCTGTAATCAAATTTAAACTATAAAACTGTAATTCTAAATAGAACCTTATTACCTTGGTTTTATTATATCTAATAAGTAATGAAAAACAATATTGACCCGTTTTAATTTCCATAAGATGAAAAAATCCGTTACTCCTGCCTTAATTAGCAAGTTACAAAAGTTCGCCCCCTTTGGTATGCTATCATTTTTGCAATCCTTTTAAGGTACACGGAAGTGGGGTGGCGAAACCACCAAATGCAACTAGGTTAGATTCCTAACAAGTTGGCTAACTGGCCGCAGCCTACAAATGCATGCATCCATGTACATTGTACATGGATATGTAGTATTTGGCAATTGGTAACATAACAGGAATAGACACACACACACATAGTGGGAGCAGAGGCAATCAGCCAGATGGCTATGGGCTGTGCATGTGATGATGGCAACGCCAGCGGGCTACAACGATGTTGATAAACTCATCCATCTCCAATCCACTTACGAGGGCAAATATTTACACAATTTACTCGAAAACGGAGGTATGAGCATATAATATTTCCAAAAACGATGGCAAACACACTCACACACACACACACACGCACAGACAGTTGGGAATGTTTGGCAGTTAGGCCGAGGCACAACAACAGCAAGCAGACACATTTGAGGCATTTGCAAATCAATGATGATGATGAGAGGAGCTGCCATAGTTCCCGTAAGAGTAAGAGGCAGGCAAATCAACTGTGTACATAATATAGATTAGTAAGTTTGGGGTGGGGGAGGAAGCATTTTCATATATGGCTTAAATGTAATGGCTGCCGGCCAGCATTTTGTGTCTGCATTTCAATCAAAATGGTCAGTCAAATGTCCAAGGCTTTGGATTTGGCTTTGGCCTTTGCCTGCTACTCAACGAAATTAGAAATGCCTGGCAATTGGGACTGTTGTTGGTGGTGGTGGCCACTGCCAAACATCAATAATAATTTCATAAATGTAATCAGAGAGAGGCAAACAAGAGGCAAACTGTGATTGAGCTCTTAATTGCACAGCGATATTAATCCTTGAGTTGTCCCCTCATCCACTTTGGTCATTGTCATCATTATCGTCTGTGGTTTTTTGAGGGGCCATTTTCATTAGATGGAGAGCCCTTTGGGTGGGTAGACAGTTTGACCTTAAAGTATATTGAAGAAAACTTACTCCTGCAGATATTTGAACCGACTTATGTGATTGAGGGGGATGAAAAAGGATGAAAATTCCTCAGAACCGGTTCCGTTTGGATTTTATGAGTTTTCGAACCGGAACCAGAACCCAATCTTTCTTTGAAAAAAAGTTCTGTTAGAAAAATGGCTTCAGTTATTTTTTAAAGATTTTTCCAAGAACAGAAAATAGCCTAACTCCTTCTTATATGTAAGTACGTGGGTTGCTATTTAAGTTTCTGGCCTAGGTCACTTCTAGCCATTTTAGGACCAATTGGCCTTTTCCAAAAAAAAGTTTGGACTTTTATCGATAAAAGCTCCATACAACTCTTTCATGTGTGACCACGTTTGATATCGATTAACGATTAATCAAAAACTTACCTCGGCAAAAAAATGGAATTAACTCGTGAACATTTTCGTGCAATCATTTTTCACAACTTTCGACGTGGATTATCACGACAAGAGTGCAACGATGAACTTAAATCTTTGTATGGCGATGAAGCACCATCCTATAGCACTGAGAAAAATTGCTATTTAATGTTTAATGAATTCAATCGCGGGCGACGCTCGCTCGAAGACGAAGGTCGTCCCAAAAACAGTCGTTGTGCCAGAAAACATTGATGCCGTGCGTGAACTGATAATGCAAGATCGTCATGTGACATACCGTGAGATAGAGGCATCCTTGGGCATTTCTTCCAACAGCATACATTCGATATTGCATGAACACCTGGGCGTAAAAAAGGTTTGTTCTCGTTGGATCCTTCACAATTTAACAATCGATCAAAAAAAGGCTCGTGTGGATTGGTGCAAAGAAATTTTGAAAAAATATAATCGCGGTGTTTCAAAAGACGTTTATAAGATCGTCACAGGTGAGGAATCATGGATCTATGCTTATGAGCCCGAAACAAAACAGCAATCGATCGTGTGGGTCTTCGAAGACGAGCCAAATCCAACGAAAGTCGTTCGTGGAAGAAGCACTTCGAAGCAAATGGTCGCCTGTTTCTTCGGTAAAACTGGTCATGTGGTGACTGTTCCGCTTGAGCAACGTAGGACGGTCAATTCTGAGTGGTACACCACAATTTGTTTGCCTGAAGTCTTCGGAGAAATTCGAAAAACGAACAAGAGAAGACAGATCATTGTGCACCATGACAATGCGAGCTCTCACACATCAGCTCACACCAGCGCCTTTTTGACCGCCCAAAACGTCGAATTGATGGGTCATCCGCCGTACAGCCCTGACTTGGCACCCAATGACTTCTTTTTATTCCCGCGTGGTCAACGATTTTCGTCGCCAGAAGATGCTGTTGAAGAGTTCAAAAACCATGTTTTGAAGGTGTCTCAATCGGAGAGGAAAAAGTGCTTCGACAATTGGTTTGAGCGCATGCAAAAGTGTATAAATCTTGCTGGAGAATACTTTGAAAAACAATAAATCCATTTTTGATCATAAATATTCGAGTTTTTATTATTAGGCCAGAAATATATATAGCAACCTACGTATATGACCTCTTAAATCTGATACCTTCTATTTGAAAAAAAATGTTCGTTTAAAAAAAATGGCTTCAGTTAATTTTTAAAGATTTTTCCAAGAACGGAAAATAGTGTCTAAAATAGCCTAACTCCTTCTTATATGTATGTATGTATGTCTAGACAACTATTTCGAGACTAGCCCAGCCGAAAACAGATCAAAGACGACGCTCCCTTGGTACTTGCAAACACATATACATATATATATGTGTGTTTGGTCCCCATTTTAGCTCTCACCCATCAACAAAAAACTTTCTCACATTACATCATGGCGCTGCGAGAACGACAGGGACTAAATGGACGCCAACCAACCAGCGAACCGACAACAACATCGTTTAATATTGATGGGCATTGTTTGAGCTCTCTTTATGATGGGAAAGTGAGGCTCGCTCTATGGCTTTTTTTGTTGCTCTTGTTGTAATTCAAGTGAATATTTAATTAAATTGTTTTCTAATAACCACGCGCAACTTTGTTGGTCTCTGCACGCGCCCGCAAGCGGCGAACGGCGGCAGGACACGCGGCAATCGGTTGGCGACTACCAGGTCAGGCAGGACACACCTTGTTGTGCCAACAACATTAGCAAGAGCCCAAAAAAAAAAAGAAAGAAGAAAAATACAAAAAAAAGATATACCCAGGAGCCACCCCTTTTTGGCTGTTGTCCTTCTGTGTGCTTCTAATTTTCCAAATTACGCACCATCAATCATCGCAAGTTGCGGCACAAGTTTTGACGAACGACGATGTCGATGATATCGATGATGATGACGTTGGAAACTATGCCCACCCACTCAGTCCCAGGGCGCAGTCACTTGAAGCTAACGACGTTGCGGCAGCCGCAAAAAATTCAATTCAGCCTCAAGTGGCTGTGAGTGTGTGTGTGTGTGTGTGTGTGAGCAGGTCCTGGCAGCAGGCGACTGGTTGCTGCTGATGCTGTTGTCCATTGTAATTAACGCTAATTGCGTTTGGTCATAAGCCGGACTTTTTGACTTTTCCACGTGTTTTTCGGATTGCTAAAAGGATTTTCCCACATAAGCCTAAGCCCCGACTTTGGCTTGACTCTTTAGCCAAGACATTCTTGAAAACAAACATATACAATCGGAAGTGATTAGTTTTCAAATGCAAAAGGAAAATAAAACAAACAAAAATAGATTAATACTCATTTTTTTTCGGTTATGTAAACTTGGTAACTTTTTCATAATTTTTGAATAAGTCACATTCGACTACATTTGAATTTCGTATGTAGACATGGAGCTGAGTCAAACTGCTTTATCAGATATCAAAGAATTGTAAATTTTATATTTATAACTTCTTATTTTATACTTCTTCCAAAAATAATTCGGTCGCTTTAAACAGCGAGGATTATGATGCAACATGGCTCATGAAATAAATCGTAAAAGTTTTCCAACTGATTGGCAATCTACGCCCAGCCTAAGCGGTAAGAGATAAAAATTGCAACTTGGATAGTTTCTAGTTTCCATTTGTGGTGAAAGTGGGAACTAAATCTGGGTTTTGGAAATTCCACGCCCAAGGGGAAAGTTTGATTGGGGAAATATTTTTAATGAAATCATCTTCGAACTCGTTTTGTAAGGATCGGTTTTTCCACAAGAAAATTTTTGTATGAGAATAGTTATTTTCATTCGATTGACTTTCCAGATTTTGGAAAATCCAGCCCAAAGTGGTGAAAATGGGGAGGCGGTGTAGGGGGTGGGTTCGAGTCATAAAGTTATTTTGAGCCGATCTATATGAACAATATATATATACAGTTCCCTAATTTTGGAAAATTTGCCCGCAAGGTCGGATAAAGGCTGCGAGAGGGGCAAGCTCAAGGCCAAACATTATTTTTGGGACCATCTGTATGAAATTCTTTTAGTGGCCAAATAAATGAAAATGCATTACAACCAGGCATGTACCAAGGGGGGAGGGGGGCTCTAAGGGCTAAGCCCCTACCCCAAAAAAAAATATCGAGGCGTGCTACGTTTTTTCCTCCTATATAATGTCAGGTAGTACACGCAGAAAAAAATTGTATTCTAAATTGAAGTATGTCCATGATTGAACTTAGACCGTATTGTTTTTAAAATTTAAAGGTATTTTTACTGAGAAATCAGTCTCCCATTTTAAAACAAAAGAGTTATTATAATAATAATGTCATATCAAAACATTTGATTTCAAGTTAAAAGGACTTTAGTATCATAAAACAAAACAAACTTGTAATGAGAATTTTGTTCTTAGATTTGGAAATCCCTTGAATACTTGAATTTCCCCTGTTTAAGTAAGGAATTCTTGATTCTTTTTCTGAGTGTAGTTACAAGTAAAGGACTATTCTCAGATGACATACATTTTATTTTTGGCACTATGCTTCTTATAAATAAGATAGCTGCTCAAAAGCATTCTGATTTCAAAGCTATAGAAAAGTGTTTCTATTCATATGAAGCATTGTGATGAAAACGAATTTTTATGTCATCTGAGAATAGGTCTTTAGCTGATAAATGTTATTATTCTACTCGAATCAAAATTTTACTCGAAACCCCTTTTAGCACCCCCGAAATACAAAATCTAGCTACTGGTCTGACTACAACGATTTTGTTCCTCTTTTCTGTCATAACAAGAAATTGTCGACGATCTTTTAATATTTGTAATCCTTCGAAATTGTACTCTTCTGATATTAAAGGGATAACCTACGATCACTTTTGCTTCAAGTAGGGGCGTACCTGTGTAATTGCGAATAAATTACTTATCGATCCACCATACATCAGATGAACGGAGTTGCCGCCTCCGCCCTTTTGTAATAATCCCCATATCTCCCACAATTTAGAAGATAGATTGTACGAACCTTCTAGACATATATGTTATTCATCATTACTTTTCTGTACACCATTCATCATTTCACGATCAGATGTCCAGTTCTAAGCAAATCAAATAATCACTCTGGGAATTTTGTGATTTACTAATATTTTTCAGGGCTGCAAACCCAAATAATTTTTGCGGAGGTCCAGTTCGCGGGTTCGAACCAAAATTGACCAATGGTTAAGGTTCAGAAATTTAAGGATCAAGGTTCTTGTGCCTAGATTTTGGTTCGAGCCTTGGTGTGTCCCAAGTTTTACCAAATTTTTTAAAATTCAATACTCAACAATCATTTTTGGATTTTACACACATGAAAGCAGGGTTTTCCAGTACAACACTGTATTGAAGGCAACTCCAAGAGATTTTTAATTTTCTTTTTATACCAGCATTTTGGGAGAATAAACACTTCAGGACTCCAATGGCCACATTCTTGTGCAGATCTCTTATTCCATAAGCCCAAAAGTATGCGAATTTTTTGAAAATGTGTCCTATATGTAAGTGTAGCTTGTTGGATTCTTGCTTGTAGCCTGAACCCATTATAAAAAATATAAATATAATAAAATAAATAGTTAACCATTTTGGGAAATTCCACTCCAAGGTCGGAAAATAGGAGGCGGGCTGAGTTCAAGGCTGTCAGTTATTTTAAAGCTGATGTTTTTAGTAACCCTTATCAAAAAAAAATTTAAAATGAATAACTGCCAAAGCAGATGCCCACATTTTGCTTCGACTTTCAATATTTAAGAAAGTAAAATAAAAAACTGGTAAAGCATTGCCTGCTGACATGCTGTTCACAATTTTTTTGTTTAAATTGCTTTGCCTGAAATTATTGAGAAAAGCACTGAAATTTAATTCAAGTTTTTGAAGTTGTATATTTCTAATAATCATTTGAGGAATTAATTTTGAATAATACAGGCCAACAAAATTATACATTTTGTGAAGTTCTGCCTTGTGCGTTGATTCTAATTTTCGGATTTTAATATATAGCGAAAAATTCGAATTGTACAATTTTAAGCTCTTTAGAATTTATGGAGGTCACACATAGATTATATTAAACATGTAAGAGCGCTGCAGTAGAGTGCCTGACTGCGATATACCATATACACTTGATTTTGTGTGTTGTAATACGAATATAGATACACATCCACATACACACACGCGACGCTGGACACGCGATGCACAGACTTCGAAAATTTTTCAGCGCAGAAAACTGAATCAGAATATTATAAAGACAAGGCCAGACCAAAAAGACTTTTGGTTTGTGTAAAAAACTATTATAATACTTAGAAAAAATCATTAAAAAAAAATTGCTTTGCTTACTTTTAATTTGTTACTCTAAAGCCCTAACAAAGTCATGCTTTAAGCCGTTGCCAACTCATTGCGAAGTCATCTTTGCCGCCGCTTTAGCCCGCACAATAGTCAAATGAATGAGACAACCCACCCGCACATCCCAGCTGAGAAGTCATTGGGCAGGACAATGACAAAGTCGTTGCCAGTAGTCTAATTGCATCAGCAATGCTTCCCCGGGCTAAATGGCCACGCGACAGTTCGCTCTCACCTGCAATTAAAGTGTCACATTAGGAACACGCATCCGTATATATAAATATATGAACACTCTATTGCACATAATTCTTATGCAAAACGATGACGCTACCCAAAAACCATTTCGAACTACATGTGCGACCGACCACCGGGGGTGGGATGGAGAAGGCAGAAAACAATTGTGGGTCACGTGTCGAGCGGGCGAGCCACCAAAAAGTTGGGCAAGCTGAGAGAACTTCCACCAAACCAACCGGCCAAAAGTTTTGCTTAGGGATTAGCCGCAGCTCAGAGCGTGTCATGGATGCGAATGGGTTTGGTGGTTTGTGTATGCCATTCCCTTTGTGTTTGTTTACAGTTACATTTTGCGCCCGGCAAGCCAACTAATGAAAGCAAATCTCCGCATTAATTTCAAACGAATTTGTTTTGATGCTGTGATAAGCCGGCTACAACCTCCTCCGCTCAGCTGGACAAAAAAAAAAGAAAATAGAGGAAAAGCGCTTGCCATTTGGGTGGCGGCGGGTGCTGGCTGCTGCTGCTGCTGTTGATCCGCTGAGCTGGGCCCGTTTTGATTTCTGTCAATAGCCCGACGGGCTGCCACTTGAGTGACTGAAACTGAATTTTGAAAAAGGCGCCTGCGGCTGTCCTGGCGCACACACATACACACACATACAACCACACACGCTTTGCATTACAATTACGGAGCGGAGGCAGGTCCTTAGACGCCCACGGCTTGCTACAGTTATTAACCTCTCATAACACTGCATAACATAAGACTTTGAGTTTTTGCAAAATTATTATTATTATTGCAAAAGTTTGAGTTTCTGTTACAAGCTCTACACTCAGATAAAAATGTCATCCTATATTTAGGTATGACCGTGATTAAATTAAGATCGTTTTGTTCTTAAAATTTTAACGATCTTTTGGTCTTTTTTTATTGCATCAACTATAAATGAAATAACAGAAAAGTAAGAATAAGAAAGATGTTATTTCAGACTTAAGTAAATTTATAATATCGAAGCGAACTTAAAAGGAGAACTTTGTTCTCAGATTTGGAGATACCGAACTTAGTCAGCTTTTGAGATCGTTCGTACTTCAATTTTCCGGAATTCTTAATTTTTTTTCTGATTGTACCATTTCTAATTTCTTACTAAGGCTTACCTGAACCAAACTCTTTAGAATTTGATCGGTACGATTTTTTTTGGTCCCTCGAGCCGGACCAAAAGTTTAACTCCCGAACCAAAACTTTCACTAACTTATTTCTTAAAAAGCTTAGAGTTGGAGCTTAGATACGTTATGCAGAATATTTGACCATTTATCGGCATTGAAAACGTACCAATATTCGGGTTTTGGTCCCTCGAGCCGGACCATAAGCCGAACTCTCGAGCCAGAACTTTCGCTAACTTTTTTCTTAAGAGCTTCGAGATCTTTGCAAAATATTCGACCACTGATTGGCATCAGAAACGTTTAAATATTTATTAATATCATAATAATCGCCGATTTGTTGATATTCCAAATTCTTACATGTAAAATAAGGCTTTATAAAGCTATTTACTAAGGTTCAAACTTGAGATAGAAGACCGTTAAAGGAGGATGTGTCTCTTATCTTTGTTTTTGGACGTATCTATTAGAGGTAAGCGCGTTAGCGATTTTTTCTTTCACGAAATAAAAATCTCTTGACGCACGATTCACACACACAATATTTTAAAACGTTTTGTGTCACGCACGATTCATGCACGATTAAAGGAGAGGTCACGATTGTTCATGCACGATCACCCACCCCCAATTTTTGCGTGGAAAGACCTTAATTCTTTCAAGCAGCTGAGAGCAGCGGATTTACGAAATCAAAAGCAAATCAGTTTTAGGAATAATATTATTAATCAAAAATAATAGAAAAAAGTTCGGGAATACTGCATGACTTATGTTCACGAGGTATATCTTTAACACGCACGAATCATGCACGGATCACGGATGCACACGCACGAAAGGCTGTGTTTTCTCACGATCACGTCGTGAAACGTCGTGTCACACCGTGACACGTTTAAATTCACGTCACGCGCGCACCTCTAGTATCTATATCTGTAGTTCGACGATAAATCGATTGTTCAGTTCTTAGTTTATTTGGACCCCTAAATTAAGCGAACCATATCTATTACACCGAGTTGAATTTTGAGATAATCTAGAATGATTAGTTTATTTTCGAAGAATAAACTAGGTAGCTTGGTCCTCAAACAAAACACTTTCACAGCGAAGACTCTAAGAAGCTTTTATTTAAATGTTCTTACTTGCAAAACTAAAATAATTCAAAACTTTTGTTAGCTAGTGTAGCGTGTTGGCAGCTTAATGTGTAATTAGAATAGTTGCGGTTCGTCACGATGATGATGATGATGAGCAGCACTTGTCGTGAAGCGGGTCTGGGAATCGATGTGCATGTCCATGTCCTGGCACTTGTAACCGCCGCGTGCTCTGCACGTGAGCCTGCTTGATAATGATCTCACATGCAATTGCCATAAACTATCCAAGTAGATAGCTGTGAGAGCGTCTTTTTTATTGTCTCTAAATACTCATCAATTGTGTGTATTGTCAACAGTGGAACATTTATATATATATATATATATGCCATATACATACATAGTCGAGTCTGCGTCTCAATGTCAAGATTAATCGCCAGCTGTGCGACGAGGTTAGCGAACAGGTAACATCCAGCAGCTACCCAGTCAGCCGGCTTCTATATAACAATGAAATATTGTATTGGAAAATATTGTTGGTATTTAAGTATAAAAGAGAAGAAAAAAAAAAACGCTCAAGTTCGGCAGCTTGTCAAGTGGCACTTGTCGTCAGTTGAACGTCACGGCGTTCGGCCACTTTGTCAATTCAAGTGAAATTTTTATTAATTTCGCCTTTAAACTGCAGCGCACAGACTGATGATGTACATCATCGAGTAATATGTCTTTGCGTTCTCATCAATGGCAAACCAGTTTAACTTTAGTTTTCACTTAATGCTAACAAATTGCTGGCAATTCATCAAGCGATTCCCCAAAAAGATCAGCAACGTTGGCGGTGCCCTTTGTGTGTGCGACCTGTATCCTTAATTCTTGGCTCTGCTCTTCCCTTTTTGTTGCCAATTGACAGTTGTAAATGTTTGTTGTAAATTGTGCTTTAGAGGTGCTAATAGAGTGCCACCGCCGTGCGCGTTTTCCCAAGTTTTTGATTGAGTTGCCCAACCGAAGAACAAATCAATGAACTCTGAACATTTTATGATGCTTTTGGCCGCCACCGTCGACCGACTGGAATCTCTTTGATTTCGCACCGACCAAAGACACAGACTTAAGTGAATCACTAGAACCCTCACACCGCATTCTGTGAGACGATGCTAGTGCAGTAGCTGCCAAGTGCAAATTATTTATGAGGATTTTGTTTGATCTAGCAAATTAATACGACTGGCGATATAAATCCACATTTAGATGGACCCCCTCACGAAAAAAAAACATAATTAACGTGGGCAGTGTAAATACTGTGGGCTTAAAAGGAAGTCATTTTTGCAATCTTTTAATACCCAGCATTTTTATCATATTGCATTTTTTTAATATTTCATATTGGCACGTTGTCAAATTCATGATAAATTCAAAAATACTTGATTCAAGGACGAAATTGTCCTATTCTAAGGGTGCCAATTGTACGATCTTGTCCCACTTCTTTCAAAAACATAAATTATTATTATTTAAAGATATCCAAAAATTAATGGGTGTAATCGAACTTAAAAGGGTTTTTTTTTAATATACCGATTTCTAGTCTTCTTTATTTTTGGACGGAAAATTTAACTACACTCAAAAAAAACAACATAGAATTAAGAAATTTTCTGTTCTTATGTCGCCCAGACAAACTACCTTTGGGCCATTTTTATAAAGGTGACAAATATTTTTTAATGGTCGCGATGTATACGATGTAACTCTCTTAACTTTTTTTTTATTACATTTCCAAAATTTAAAAAATTTTTATTAAAATCCAAACTTCATTTCTAAAATTTTTATCAAAATGTTTAACATTTTTTTCCGATTTTTAGATTTAATTAGAGGGCTTTATTTACAAAGAAAATTTTTCCGATTTTTAGAAATTTTTTATATCTATATATCTTAAAAAGAGAATTTCATTCTGGTTATTCTTGAAGGGCGAATTTCGAAAATGTAAGAATTTTCGGGTGTATAAATCGATATTTTTCCAGTTGAAATATTTGAATTAATCATAAATCAATAAAATAAATAATAAGAATCAGAAAAGGTATGGTTCCAGTTTTTCGGTTCCTATTATAATGGTTAACAGTTTTCGATTCTTAAACAAATTTAAATATCGGTTCCAAATTCGATACCTGTACCTGGTTTTAAACGGTTTATTTCGGTTAACGGTTCCGCTTTATTCACTGATGGAAACTCGTGCTCGCATTTTCACTTTAGCACAATTTTTGGGAAAGTTGAAATGAAAGCACTACAAATTATTTTAAAATACCTACCGCAACTTCTGAGCTTGCATGGAGTGTTGACCCAGTACTCAAAACAAAACCGGAACTTTATACCGATAAGAACCAACTAAAACTGAAAACCAAAACCGGGACCAATATTTTCAATGTTTTGAGAATCGGTATTAGAGAACAGATATTTTTGGGACTATAGAACCGAAAATTGAAACCCGTACAGTATCATTTAAAATTTTTTTATTTCCAGTTTTATTGATTCAGCCTTGACATAAATTGTTTACAAAATTAAGAAGATATCTTACTTGGTGCTCCAACAAATTCCCAGAACAGCTTATAGTTTCAGCTATACAATAAAAAGCGTTTATTTTTTTCAGGGGTAAAGTTTTTCAAGTTTAATAAGTTTAAAAAAAATTTCCCCAAAAAAAACCAAGGTTCTAATACAAAACTGAACAAAGAAATTAACTAGAACCTTATTAGAACCGCAACCTGAAAATGGCCGGAAAAAATATTTTTTTAAATCTATTCTAAATCAATCTAAATTTAAATCATGCACTTAATACACAGAATATGCACAACAAATTTTTCTATGGCCTTCCTTAGCCCCAATATTAGCACAAATGTCGAACAAGTCGAACTTGATTGTACTCTAAACCAGTAAAAAAGTCTGGGAACATTCCCAGAATTTTTGGTTAATCCAAAAAGACTAGTTTTGTGTTGAAAACTTCCAGGGGTACAAATGTACCCCAATGACGGTTTTAGGATTGGCAAACTTTCCAAAAATGGTGCCAAATACCTAGCGGTAATACCTTACTATAAAACAACTCATTGATTGATTTTCCTTTTTTCGAAAAATCAAGCAATACATATTTCCTTAGGAGTGAAGGCTACAAACAGTGAACCCTTTGGCTTAATTAATAATAATTTATTTCACCTTCATAAAAAGTTTCTGAACGTTGTAAAAATGTAGCCAAGTGAACTTTGTTAGGTCAATCTAATACGTATTCTCCATATTTTTCCATAATTACGAAATTTTTAACAAAATTTTGTCGAAATGGTGTTAGATCTCAGAAGTTTCCAGGTGTGAATTGGACATAAATTGTTTGATATTCTCTATCTTGCTCTTTCTCCTTTTATTGATTGGATTTTACTTTCAGTTTTGCTTTTTTGGGTATTTTTATTCTTAATGTCATTGACTTGCTGGCTTTGACTTTGGTGCAGCCAAGTGTAACAATTGAAGGAAGCCCACCACAAACACCAACAAGCCCACCTCTTTGCAACGCCTGTCAAATAAAACGAAAATTTATTTCATATTGCAGCAAATTATGGTGAGAGCAAATTTGGCCATTATTAAATTAACGCTTTATGACGATTTGCTGTGTCATTGTCAGGGCACAGGGTCGAGGAAAGGAGTTGGGTGAGTTGTTCGCCCGTTATGCGTCGAAGGATGTTACGTTGTCGACAGCCAGCGACGCCAACTCTGGCTAACAAGGGTGCCGCATGTCCAGTTGAAATGCCAATGACTTGCCATTTTCAATGACACTTGGCACGTCAGCGGCACGTCACGTCCAGGAGAGAGAGAGAGAGAGAGTCAGCCAAATAATACCAGATGTAGACCCATTTGATATCCAAAATTTCCTTATCAAACCGCTGGACCACACACCTTGCGGCGCTGCTTTTAACAACTCCAGCATCTTATCAGCTCAGAATGGGAGGCAGCGGCTCTGTGTTGTTGTGATCATGATGATGACTTTTACAAAATTATGATGGAGCCGTGTGGGGCTGCTTGTTGGCTGCGCACGCATCGTCATGTAAGCGCCACTTATGTCACTTGTGCCGTTGATGTTTAAGAGTTGGGGAGATGGAGCCTCCATTCCGAGCGGAGCACTGGCAACATGCAGCCACAGCTCCAGTTTCTAGGCTGCTGCTGCTGCTGCTGTGATTATTGTTGTTGCTACTTCATAATGTGCTGGGCTGGATGGGATTAACACAAACGGCCAACACATCTCAAGCATCTAAAGCTGTGTGCCAGTTTGTAGCTGAATATTACACTGATAAAAACAAGGTGGAGTGTTAAATTTAATTTGAAAATAGTAACATTTTAAGTATGTAATCAAAAGCTCTACCAAAGTTGATCAAAATCTAAAGTCAGTCGATCATATAACTGAAAAAATTAAGATTCTTAAGGTGCAACTGCCTCAACTCCCTCATTAAAAAAAACCCCATATCTTCCACAATTTTAAAGAAAAATTCTAGAAAACTTCTAGACATATGTATATAGTAATCAGCATTATTTATCGATCTTCCAAGTTTAAGAACGATCAAATAAACGATCAAAGTTATAAGCAAATCAAATAATATTTTAATTTTTAAATTATTGCAACTTTGATGGGCACCACTTACACTGTTCGTTTGTCACCACACTTAAAAGTCATCAGTTATATAAAGACGAAGAATTACGCATATTTTCAAATAGAATTCAAGATGTAGAAAAAAAGATTAAATATCCTGCACAAACCACGAAAAGGTTCCTTAAAAACACATTCACCCTGGCCTACTAGGATAAAATTCTATCTGAAAATATGCCAAATCCGCTGTTTAGTTATATACAAACTTTGAAAGGTACAGAGTAAATCACAGTCGGGCTTGTCTGACTTTTAAATATATTAACCAAGGTCTAATATTTAC
This sequence comes from Lordiphosa mommai, assembly GCA_018904225.1. NCBI lineage: Eukaryota > Metazoa > Arthropoda > Insecta > Diptera > Drosophilidae > Lordiphosa > Lordiphosa mommai. Next base: position 59,435 of record JAEIFT010000473.1, read on the forward strand.
CAATTCTTCAGAGTACAACAAGATCGGATAAAAAACACGGAAGTTATGCAGGAATTGATTACGCTTGCTTTTCCGCATATTGGAGCGACTGTTTTTTTAATATAAACTGCATTTAGTTATAAAACCCGCTACCTTTTCTCCCAGTTAGCGAAAACGATCTCTTAGCGGTCAATGAGATATTCTGCTATCAAAAGTATGTACATTTTACGAACTGGACGCTAATATCCAGCGTTTTTCGAAACAAAACACCACCTTTTTCGAAAAATTTTGCGAACTTGCTCAAGAGTGCAAACCAATATTGAACCGATCCCTTCGAACCATTAGGGTCTCTTGAACCGAACCCTGAACCGAACTTTCTAGATAAATTATTGATCTCAATCACGTTTTTAAAAAGAGTTCGGTTTTAAAAATACCTTAAACCGTTTTCCTTATGATCTTTAATATTATTCTTATTTATGTCACCGTCAAAGTAATGGTAAAGCATACTTTAAACCGATTTCCTTATGATCGTTAATTCGTTCTTATTGATGTCATCGTCAAAATATTGGAAAAGCATTGGATCGATGCATCAATTAGTAAAGATGCGTACGGAAAATGATATTTCATATTTTGTTTTTCGACTTCAAATAGGACTGAAATATACCAATCAAAAGTACAGTTGTAAAGTGACGTTACAATTCTAACATATTTATGTAAGGTCTTTACATTTCAATTTCTTTTCAATGTCCAGGCACTCTTAGTAGCCATGAAAGAGTTTTAAAGTTTATAAACAATTATGTTTATCAAAGACATAAAAGTGGATCAATTGACAATCATTGTTATAACAACCATCAGATCTAAAATTCACTGAAAATAGCGCCGAAAATGTATAAATAATCTAATATGATATAAACCAAGGTTCCAAACAAAACCTCGGAATCGATGATATCAAAAACCGGTCTGGGAACCAAACCTATAGGTTAAAGATAGGTTCGAACCTCCGAGCCAAATATTGCGCGTTTGATTTTTTACAGAAACATTGATATGTGCTCTGTCGAATAGACCAAATAATGCCTATTGTGACCACAAGAAATTCCCCCGTGCAAAAAGTACTTGAAATCCGTTTTTCCGCCATATCTTGTAAACAAGAGCTGATGGAACTAAAGCGATGATGCAGTTTAGTTCAGTGCACATAAATGAATAATAATTTTTGATCAATAAAGCAAGCACCTCACAAAGTTGGTCATTTTGTTGCCCTGTGTTATTTACCGTCTTGCTTCAGATCTGTTTCCGATAGTTTCACCCATTTATAAGGAACTTTCACAAACGACGCTATTACCACTGGTTCAAACCCGAACCGGTTTGCAAAATCAAAGAACTTGAAGAACAGTTGTGGAAATACTTTAATATTCCAAAATCATTGTTAAAAATAGTAAAATCTAAGTGTAAATTGTTAGATTCAAGTTGCTTTTTTTTTTGAGTGTACTTTTTTTACACAGTCATCACCCCATGATCAACAGCAATGACTCTGGCTCAGCGCTCTTCAGGTCTCCCAAAAGTCTTCAGCTCTTCAGTCTCAGCTTCAGCTTCAGCTCCATCTCTCAGCTTCAGCTGTCTGCGTTGGCTCAAGAGCTAATTTTCATGTCAGTTAGGCAAAAAAGTTTATGAATGATAGCCACAAAATGCCAAACCGGTACTCCAACCACATTTATTTTATTTCACATGTAGCCATCACACTCACACACACACAGATGCAAACACACGTATATGATAATAATAAATTAGTTAAAGCTCATATCGCCACTGGTCATTGTTTTCGGAAGTAATTATGGCCCAATCGGTTCGGCCCGTGTAAATAAAACTTCAATCATATTTGCTTAGGCATTTCGACACTCCAAAAAAAAAAAAAAAAAAAAAAAATCATAACACATTACGATAAGTCGCTGAACGCCACTCATTCACTCGCTCTCCCCGCTGCTGATAAAGCAAGCTTGTAAATCAATGACTACCGAAAAGCTCAGCTCGCCTCATCCATAACCCCTGCTCCTTTCCCCATCAATGTGTTCTGTTCTACAACAATTAATTGAATTGTTTGTATCCAACGCCTTCAACATATATTTGTACATATGTACATCTGCTGCGTGTGAATAACATGGCCACTCAATAACCTGAAGCTAGATAACAATAATGTTTTTTTTTGACAATTTGACAGCTTTTCGGCTGCCGCCACGGATCGTCATAGGCATGAAGCAGGAATATCGTATGTAGTTGGTATTGTTAGATAGATAAAAATAAAAAAAAAGAATTATAAAACTGGCGGGCAGCAGTCTTGTTGTCGCCACGTAGCTGGAAAGTTAATTTTTCAGGCAACGAATAAGTAATTAGCAGCCATGTGCTAAGTTCCATGAGTATTTCCAACAACATCTCCAACAGCAAAGAGCAGAGATCAGGGAGGGAAAAAAAACGATGTTCGAAAAAAGAAATGAACAGAAAATTCTTTTGCATCATCAATTTGGGCAGCAGCCTCCAGCTCTACGTGAGTTTTGGTCACAGTTGTAGGTGCATAAACTAGTTTTGGCCAGGGAACCGGTTCGTCATTTCATAATTTCATTTGGTTCTAACTGACTGTAAAAACTAAATAAAATATACTTAAATGTATGTAGACGAGTATATAATGTTTTTACTATCGAAGACAGTTCTAAGAATTTATCCATATATTTATTATCAAAACTCTTCTACATTATTGCTAAGCAATACAAATGTGACTGTTGCAACTTATAAAAAATTGTTACCTTGTGTTGAAGAGAATGTAGGTACGTAGGTTGCTATATATATATCTGGCCTAATAATGAAAACGCGAATATTTATGATCAAAAATGGATTTATTGTTTTTCAAAGTGTTCTCCAGCAAGATTTATACACTTTTGCATGCGCTCAAACCAATTGTCGAAGTACTTTTTCCACTCCGATTGAGACACCTCCAAAACATGGTTTTTGAACTCTTCAACAGCATCTTCTGGCGACGAAAATCGTTGACCACGCATTTTTCCCTTGATGTGCGGGAATAAAAAGAAGTCATTGGGTGCCAAGTCAGGGCTGTACGGCGGATGGCCCATCAATTCGTCGTTTTTGGCGGTCAAAAAGGCGCTGGTGTGAGAGCTTGCAATTGTCATGGTGCACAATGATCTGTCTTCTCTTGTTCGTTTTTCGAATTTCTCCGAAGACTTAAGGCAAACAAATTGTGGTGTACCAGTCAGAAATGACCGTCCTACGTTGCTCAAGCGGAACAGTCGCCACATGACCAGTTTTACCGAAGTAACAGGCGACCATTTGCTTCGAAGTGCTTCTTCCACGAACGACTTTCGTTGGAAGACCCACACGGTTGATTGCTGTTTTGATTCGAGCTCATAAGCATAGATCCATGATTCGTCACCTGTGACGATCTTATAAACGTCTTTTGAAACACCGCGATTATATTTTTTCAAAATTTCTTTGCACCAATCCACACGAGCGATTGTCAAATTTTGCGGGATCCAACGAGAACAAACCTTTTTTACGCCCAGGTGTTCATGCAATATCGAATGTATGCTGGTTGAAGAAATGCCCAAGGATGCCTCTATCTCACGGTATGTCACATGACGATCTTGCATTATCAGTTCACGCACGGCATCAATGTTTTCTGGGACAACGATTGTTTTGGGACGACCTTCGTTTTCGAGCGAGCGTCGCCCTCGATTGAATTCATTAAACATTAAATAGCAATTTTTCACAGTGCTATAGGATGGTGCTTCATCGCCATACAAAGACTTAAGTTCAACGTGGCACTCTTGTCGTGATAATCCACGTCGAAAGTTGTCAAAAATGATTGCACGAAAATGTTGACGAGTTAATTCCATTTTTCTGCCGAGGTAAGTTTTTGATTAATCGTTAATCGATATCAAACGTGGTCACACATGAAAGAGTTGCATGGAGCTTTTATCGATAAAAGTCCAAACTTTTTTTGGGAAAAGGCCAATTGGTCCAAACTAGAAGTGACTTAGGCCAGAAACTTAAATAGCAACCCACGTATTATATTTAACAAAATTAAAAGATTCGCTTAAATTTAAATCCAAAAATAGTTTCTTTATTTCATTCAAGAGCATTTTTTATTTCATTAAATACTGCATCCATCTTAATATATAATATTTGTTTAAAGAACCTTGACTGAAATCCATTTTGAGGGTAAGAATTTATTCTGCTTAAATTTTCTTTAATTAAAAAGAATATACACGTTATGTTATTTATGCCGAAAATAAGGTCGCCAGGGTCTTAATATCGTTGCCTTTCGGTGTTTGCACAAAGATAAAGCAAAAAACTTTATAACCCAACCGCAGAAAATAGATAAAAAGGCGAAATATAAAAAAACACGAATGGGCTGTGATTTATGCGATATCTATGTCAGAGTCGGTTTCAGCGGGGGTGGCTCTCTGATAAGGTGCGCCGGCCAACTGCACTACAACTGCAGTTTGGTTACCACTGAATCATGATGATGACAATTGATAAGACATGTGAAAGTAAGAAAAGGGAAAATCTTAAAACCAACAAACACGTTGAGGGGTAAAGGCAGGTATGCTGAGTATGCGTGCAAACATTCGCCAGATAAATTGTGAAACGGAAATGAAACACCTACGCAAATAATGCAGGCGATGCGTAGACACAGGCGCAAATAAACAACATCCTAATTTAGATAAGAGCAGCACCACCACCACCATTTTATGGCTGGCAAAGAAAGTAATCGCCGCCCTTTGTCCAGTCCAGCGTTCTAATTAATGCGCGAGCGCAACATGGCCGACCCAGGCGAACTGCAAACAATGCCCGTGTCCCAGTGTCTCAGTCTGCTCTAGTTTTTGGTGTCACCTCGCGACGACGACGCCGTGTATCGGCGGTTGCTGATGCTGGGTCTGGGGCAATGTCTGGTCGTGGTCGTGCCAGCCATAAAATTGGCATTGTTGTGTACAAGTAAACAAACGCGCAATGCGGTCGTAAAACAAAAGACGCTTTTATGGTTATGCTCATTACGGCACACGCAACAGATTCATCTGCAGAAAAAACACCCACACGCACTCACTCACACATATAGTTTTAAATAAAACTATGCTCCTTTTTGAAGGATCTCAACAGGTTTAACATTTGAGAAACTGAATTGGTTGACTAAGATTTAACTGAAGTGCAAAGGTACATTTTGGTATTACCGTTTTTGAATTAAGATCGTTTTAGCCTTACAGATTTGAAAATATTGAAGCTAAAAGGATTTAAGATCAAACTATGTACTTGATGTTAACTGGTTTGAGATTTCTCTGTGTACACTTACCACCACTTTCATATCTTTTTAAAATTGCAAATTATTCGTCCATTTATTTCCTCCGTTGAGCCAAATTTAACATATATCGGCTTAAAACAACGTTTAACTTTAAGCTTTAACATTAAGCCCCCATTTTCCGACCTTCGGGAAGGATTTTACATAACGGTCTTCGTCGAAAATTAAGTGTAACTGAAATTGATTCATATGAAAATAAAAACGAATATTCGACAGCATTTGAAACTTAAGTAACATTGTTTTAATATATATTTTGTTAAGTTTGCTTCAGAAGTGGAAAACTTTTGACCAAAAAACTCGGGAGATTTTTCAACTTTGGCTTAAAAAAATTATTATATTTGATTTTTTTTGTAAAGAATGATACAGAAAGCGTATTATTTTGGGGTTATTTCAACTAGAAGTGCACGAGCGAGCGAATTTTGAACTATAGTTCATTTTTGAAACATAGAAAACAATTCGATTTAGAATCGTTTAATAATCAAATGAAAATTTAAAAGATACGTTTGCTGCAGAATTGGTTATTAAAATAAACTGTAGTTTAAAAAACGAACTATAGTTCAAAAGTGAAAAGTTCATAATATTGAACTAAAGTGTACAAAAATGAACTATAGTTCATAATATAAAAATAATTTCATGAAAGAATTCTCGAAAGTAAATAGTTCATAAAAAATGAACTAATGAACTAGGTCATTGAAATGAACTAGATTCTCCAACTCTACTTGACATATATTCACGATGTTTAACTTTAGCACGCACGAAATTCTGTATTTTTCACGTGCACCTGTAATTTCAACAATAAGTTTTTCTTATTATCGTGTTTGTTTCACGAATCTATTAAATAATTTGGTGACTTAATTGAAGAATATTTCATAATTATTTTATTTTAAGTATGGAAGTTTTATTTAAAGTGAAAATAAGGTTTGGATCGACAAAAATGTCAAAAGGTCTTGAAATATATTGAAAGGCGCTGCAACAACAAAATGCATTTATGTTATTTCGCTTAATGCGGAATTTTGGGCCGCTATGTGCCCATCGCTAACCTAAAACGTACCTAATATATCCTAAAACGTTAGTACTTGAAATAAGAGTTTACTTCTGTTAATGAAAAGTAAAAAGCTATTTGCTGTACGGACAAAATCCACAAAAAAACTTAGTCTGAATAATATTTGATTAAATAAAAACTCAACTTTCTCCATCTATATATCCTTGGATATATAATAATTAAAACCGGCGCGTGTATTCAATTTTATAAGCTAATTTCATTACCAAATGCTCCTTGATTTCATTTTGTTTGCCTCACATATTAGAACTTTTTCGCTCATCTGGCGCTGTTGTTGCCTTATGAAATTTGCCAAATAATTAAATAATCACTAATGAGCATCGATAATTGGGTTAAGCCAAAAAAAAACAAGCCCAAGTATATTTTAATTTGTGTGAAAATCTTGTACAAACAAATAAATCAACAATAACAAATAATAATAACAATAAAAATAAATATTATACAGATACAGAGACAGCGACACGCCAACATTCGGCGACGTCATCAATCTGTGAAAACTTGGTCAAATCTTTCATAGACAATTTTTGTGTAAAGTCACGGCCACACGGCGCATGCGTCACAAAAAAATGCTTAAAACAAACAAAGAAGCGCCACAAAAATTTAAAGTAAAATCAACAACAAATCAAAACAGAGCGAAGACAAAAGTAAAGCAAATATTTTCCATAAATATAAATGTCTGTCTATCTATTGGCGGTCGCGTCAACAATTGAAACTAATTAAATGGTTTGAGCTGGGCTTTACACACGAATTGCAGTCCGAGTTCCGAATCCGAAACAAATCGACCTACAGTGGCGCGCTTTTAAAGCAAATAAATAAATAGATAAATGACTAAAAGGTAAATAAATAATACATACATTTATGTACATTTTTGGACTGCTGGCCTTATTATTTGCTCTGCGTCTACGTCACTAAGCAACAACAACAACAATAACAACAAAAATAAAACGTGCTTGCCACTCCCCCCCTCCGCCAGCAAACATTAATGAGCCGCAGCCACTTGAATTGCCTGTGAAATACAATAAAAAAAATATTAAATATTTAAGCACATTATTAGAAGTGCACACATTTAAAGGTGTCTGCATTAAGATATAGGCCCAGATGTTGATGATTTATACAACATGCGCTTTGTGATGTATAATATTTGAGTTGCTTTTACTTTGCAGAACAAAATTGATAGACTTAAAGTGACTCAAATATGAAGGCTGGTATCGTTGAGACTTGCAGGAATCTCAGGTATGCAAACAATCCTTTATAATTTTCTCTTCTACTTAGTTTGACATTCTCCCAAATTAAACTTTTTGTATAGGTTTTTTTTTCAATAATACATTGTATGATAAATACCTGGCTTTACAGCCCCAAAGGGCCAAGCCCAGCTTCTTTCAATTTTTTCATTAAATTAACCTTTTAAATATTATTTTTTTTAAATCTTAGGGCCTTTTCTCATGTTTTAATAATATAGGTGGATAATAAGAAAATTTATGTTGCCTACTTTTAGGCCAAATTTGACATATTTATGCTTGTGTCAAGCGTATGATCGTAATATATTGTAATTAGGATAAGGAAATTATCTAAACTATGTGGAAAGTAAGAGCGGATCTGTTTAATCATACGCGAATCGTTGTAGGCTATATTAGCCTAAAAGTAGGCAACATGTAAATCTAAATCTGGCCGTTACAGCCTCTAAGGGCCAAGCTTCTCTCAATCTTTTGTAGTAGGCAACATAAATTTTTCTTAATATCCACCTAGATTTAAAAAAACATGAACATGAGAAAACGGCCCTAAGTTCTGTTTTATTTTTAACTAATTCTAACGTATAAAGTTGTTACTTGATAAAGAGAATTTTAACACTAAATATGTTACCCTAGAATTTCGATAAAGTTGTCAGGTTTACATATTCTTGCTTTCGGCTGCTCGGTTACTTTTTAATATTTAAGCTTTGATCCTTAATATTTTGTTTAACCGAAAATTCTATTTTAGCCTAAAATTGTACAAATTTCGCCACATAATTTGCAACATTTAAAAAACCACCGAAAGAGAATTCAGAAACACCAACAATTGCTTTTGAAATCATAGTTTATTATCGTACTATTCATCTAAGGACGTTTTGAAACTGTTTTTAACGACCTTACTTATGTTTAATTGTTTTAAATTTTAGGTTCTTAATTTATAACTTATCATCATGTTGATACACAAAATAAAATAAATGATGAATGCCCTTGAAAGTATGCTATATTTATGAATATTTATGAAGAAAGGAAAATATAAATATTGCCTAAACACTAACTTTTTTTTGTAATCCTATAAATGGCCTATAAATCTAAGAGAATGTACAATATGGATAATGTATGATGCTGCTTTAACTGACAATTAACAATTTTGGTAATTAATACAAAAAATAAGGTATGCATACCATGATAAATTATGTGTATATCAAAAGGGTTTATAAGAGCGAGTGAACTCCCTTAAAATACTTAAATTAAAGTCCAAATAAAATTCGTATTCTTCAATCTTTGCTGTAAAATTCATTTTAAAAACTAAATTTTAATCGCTGTGCAATTTTATTATCACGACTGTCGCCAAGTTAATTACTTGAATTATAGTTTCTAATCAGCTGTGGCTCACTCAATGAATTAAGATATTAAGTCACAAGAGTTTTTTTTTAATTCTATCAAGGCGAACTATGCCAACACCCTGACATACACACCAGGCTAGCGCCTTCTTTAAGGGGGTCTTCTACCTTTGACGAGTGTTTTATGAGTGTTTTTTAAAAAAATTCTGGAGAGAAAACTATAAGAGCTTTTTCAATTTGATTTTTGGTTTTTAAATAGAAAAATATAAAAAAGTTTGGAATTCGAGGGCTGTTCAAAGTGTTGTCGACCTACCAGTTAAGCGGGACTTCTTCCTTTGAACAGTGTTTTATGAGTGTTTTTTAAAAAAATTCTGGAGAGATAATCATAGGAGCTTTTTTAGTTTGGTTTTTGGATTTGAGTTATTAATAACCTACATAATAAAATATAAAAAAAAAGTTGGATTTCGAGGGCTGTTCAAAAAGCTATCGGCCTGCCAATTAGGGTCTCTAAAAAAGGTGTAGAGATGGTGGCCACCAGGATTCCAGGTTATCGGAATTAAAAACGATAAATGAGGTTATGATCAGAATTGATGTAACTCTGGCCCGTACTTCAATCGTATTTTTTTAATATTTTTTTTTTAAATGGCGGCAATTTATAAGAAAATTCGATTTTTCAAGTTTTTTTTTGTAGTTTGGTGTAAAAAAAAATAGTAAAAAAATTTGTTTCGTGTTGATTGAAGTACGGGCCAGAATTACATCAATTATGCGTCGATTGCAACATGACTGATCAAAATCGGTTCAGTAGAACTGGCGCAATCATGGCTACCAAAGTTTTGAGCAAGATATTAAATACTCACTTTAGCAAGAACACTGCTCCACTAAAAATACTATATCTGCTAAACTATTTCGAATTTTTGAAAACGGTTTAAAAAAGATAAAAGGGGAATGTCCAAGCTATAATAATAAGTCAAATCAAAAAAATCGAAAAAAAATATTTTCAAAGGTAGAAGACCCCCTTAAGCACTTTTATAAAAAGCACAAATAACTAGTGCAGCTGGTGGCAAATTATTTTGGGAATTGTTCGTTGCTATTTGACAAGTGGGAAATGCTGAAGACAAAAAACAAAAACTATCATAATCAGGTCTATTCTCGTTTTCGAATCCGATCGATCGGATTTGGTGGAGTTTCTTATTTTCAAGAAACGATTAGACAATTCGGTTTATATCTTTTGCCATCAAAACATTTTTCTTTAATACTTTGTATCTCCCTGATGTTGTGTTGTATCTTTTATTTAACCGCTTCATGGTCCTGTTGTATCTTAATAGAATTTGGAAAAATTTGGTTTATTTTAGTGTTTGATACCTAACAGATTTTCGATTATTTTTGGCAACTTTATTTAAATTCTTTAACTATTGAACCATGAAAGGCTTTCATTTTGATCCCTTTGTAAAAATAAAATGTTATCCCCGCCGGCTTTGTATAACAAGTTATGAAATCAAATTCTTATTGGGATCGATATTCTTCAATTTCAAATTTAATGCTGACTTCTTTGTTCTTCAAATGATTTCGTTTTTATAGGCAGCGAGAATATTTTAAGTATCTAAGTACCAAGCTTAGGGCCTCTGAAAATGAGCTCTGAGAATAGATGGGCTTCTAGAATGTTTTTATTATCTCAGTACCAACCGTTTTGATTGAGGTGATTAGGGAGAATCAACTGAATGGGGAGAGCAAACAAAATTGAAGGGGATAGTATATATGAAAATTGCATACTTGGATCAAGAAATTCACTCTTGAATCAAGAACTTGAATTGTTAAGGCATTTTTGACTTCGAAAACTCTTAATACATATACACTTAAAAAAAATCAAGATTTCTGTTCATAAACAATGGAAATTCAAGTACTAACGATCTCAAAAGCATGCTAAGTACGAACTTTCCAAATCAGAGAACAAAATTCTCATAACAAAATCGTTTTTGGATTATAAATTTCCATTTACTTATTATTATATTCTTAGTAAGATTGACTTCTAATTTGAAGAACAAAACGGTATAAATTTAATCACGGACATTGAAATTTAAATGCCTCAAGCTCAATTAAGTACTTCCATAAGTGGATCCTGATTACCCCCTTCGTAATGATAAATTCGAATTTGGATTTGGCTCTAAGTAAAATGCTTTGGCCTGTTCAATTTGGGTATTTCCGCACATTTTCAATAATTCAGGTAGAACCTAATTGAGCAAGAAAATGTTCATTGACAAAATGAAAGTTTATGACACACACACACACACACACACGCACACAGAGACACAGAAAAGGGTTAACAACGGTTTCAACAATGTGGAAGGCGTCAGGAAATGCTCAGCAAATTGCTGCAAAATAGTTTACAACCGAAATGGAAATGCGTTTTATCCGTGGTCATAAAAGTGCACTTTTGGGCTACCAGGAAGTAATCCATATGCACGCGTCCAGTTTTTGTTGATGTTGTTGTTGTTGTTGTTTCTGTTGCATCAATGAACTAAACGGCGGAGGCAGTCAGAACTGGGTCACTTTTGCAATGACTTGGCAGAAAACAAAATGCGAATGCGAATATGCGAATGCGAATGCGGAGTGTTGTCGTGGCGGCTGTTCGCTCGCGTTGCCTGGCCACGAATGTGAATGAGAATGAATGAGTGTGACATTGGCATACCTTAACCTCAAATGTGCCCAGCTTTAAAAAGAAGAAAAAAAAACACACACCAGCAAACACACACCAGCACACACACACACTCACATGCAGGCATAGGGAAAGTCTTCTTTGGCATTCTTTTTCTTAAGCTCCAGCTCCAGCTCTGGGGAGTGCAAGCGGGAGCGAGCGATTATTGATCGCATTAGAAGGAAAATCGTTAACTGCTAACATGGCGTCGCTCAGCAGCAGCAGCAGCTGCTGCTCACACACACACACACACACACTCTCAGGCTTATCACAACTCAGGGGCGTCACTTGTGCTGGCTTTGGCTCCGCCCCCCATTTGTTGTCTTGGCAACCCAGCGGACTGCTCTGTTGATACAAGAGCCCAATGGCCAATGCGCCGGCGTTACCTCGGCTATGTGTACGTAAGAGAGTCCGCTGTTGTCATTGGTAAGGTCCTCCGATGGTGGTGGTGGTGGTGTGCGTGTGCGAGACAGCCATAGGCGAGAGTGAGAGCGAGAAATCCGGTTCAGCTGTACGCTGCGCTGTCGGCGTCACTTGGACACTTGAGCGCGGCTCGAACAATATTTGTTGGCAGCAAGCGCAAGCCAAATAGTAGACAAGCATTCCCCTCTGCAAACAGTCACATTCAAGAGCTCAAGCCAAAGAGACACTCGAGCGGACCAGCCAGCAGACACCGATATACACCGACTTCGACTCCGACTCAGACCTGGGCAGCACCAGCCACACAGCTTCTTCAGTACCAAACGCGTGCGTGCGTCGGTTCGTTGCGGCGCGGAAAAAATAGAGTCATTTGGGCCACAAATAAAATTAATTAAAGTGTTTAACCAGTGCACAAACAACAACAACAATAACAAAAACAACCACAAGCAAAATGTATACACTCGATACAGTGATCGTTTGATTGAATCACAACCTTCCTTCCACCGCTCGGCACGGAAGGTTCCCACAAACGCATAAACTAGTACGCTTATTCTTCATTTAAGAACAAGTTTTTCGTCCCTGAAACGTGTGTGAAAGCCGGCAACATAACGGCGCAACTATTGAACAGCTTTCTGAAGGGTAGCCCCCACCAGACCACCATTGACATCATGCAGAAGCTCTACGCAGAGCCGCCGCCCAGCACTGCTCCCGTGAGCATGGCCAGTGCGGGCGGTCCTGCAGCGAGCTCGGGTGGTGGAGCGCCGCCTCCTTCCAACAACAATCCCAATCATCCCACCTCGAATGGCGGCAGCATGAGTCCCTTGGCCAGATCGGCGTACACCATGAATAGCATGGGTCTGCCCGTGGGTGCCATGTCCTCGGTATCGCCCCAGGCGGCCGCCACCTTTGGCTCCAGCGTTTTGGACTCAGCCGCGGCGGTGGCCAGCATGAGCGGCAGTATGGGAGCAGCAGCGGCCATGAATTCCATGGGCGGCAATTGTATGACACCCAGCTCCATGAGCTATGCCAGCATGGGTTCGCCCCTGGGCAATATGGGTGGCTGTATGGCCATGTCAGCGGCCAGCATGTCGGCGGCAGCCATGAGTGGTAGCTATGGCGCCATGCCGCCGGGTAGCCGGGAAATGGAGACGGGTTCACCGAATTCTCTGGGCCGAGCACGCGTGGACAAGCCCACCACCTACCGACGCAGCTATACACATGCCAAACCGCCCTACAGTTACATCTCGCTCATCACCATGGCCATACAGAATAATCCCACGCGTATGCTGACGCTGTCGGAGATCTATCAGTTCATCATGGATTTGTTTCCCTTCTACAGGCAAAATCAGCAACGTTGGCAAAACTCCATACGGCACTCGTTGAGCTTCAACGATTGCTTTGTCAAGATACCGCGCACACCGGACAAGCCGGGCAAGGGCTCGTTCTGGACGTTGCATCCCGATTCGGGGAATATGTTTGAGAATGGTTGCTATTTGCGTCGCCAGAAGCGCTTTAAGGATGAGAAAAAGGAGGCCATACGACAGTTGCATAAGAGTCCGTCGCACAGCAGCCTGGAGGCCACCAGTCCGGGCAAGAAGGATCACGAGGATTCACATCATATGCATCACCATCATCATCACAGTCGCCTGGATCATCATCAGCATCACAAGGATGTGCAGGGAGCGGCCCTGGCGGGTGTAAATGTTTTGAGTGCGGCACATAGCAAGGATGCCGAGGCATTGGCCATGTTGCATGCCAATGCCGAGCTGTGTCTGGGCCAGCAGCCCCAGCATGTGCCCACGCATCACCACCACCAGCATCATCAGCTGCAGCAGGAGGAATTGTCCGCCATGATGGCCAACCGGTGCCATCCCTCGCTGATCAGCGATTACCATTCGTCAATGCATCCACTGAAACAGGAGCCCTCCGGCTATACGCCCTCCAGCCATCCGTTCTCCATTAATCGCCTGCTGCCCACAGAGTCCAAGGCGGACATTAAAATGTATGACATGAGCCAGTATGCCGGCTACAATGCTCTGAGTCCGCTGACCAATACCCATGCTGCCTTAGGTCAGGACTCGTACTATCAGAGTTTGGGCTATCATGCGCCCGCCGGCACTACGAGCTTGTGACATCATCAGTATCCACTGGCTTAAGGGCGCGCGGAGCAGATGCTGCGCTCGCAACAGCAGCAGCAGCAGCACCACCAACAGCAGCAGCAGCAGCAGCAGGCGGCGCAGCAACTGGCATCCGCTACAAATTTAGCCACTAGCACAGCTTCGGCAAAGGCCAGCAGCAGCAGCAGCAAGTCGGCAGCAGCGGCAGCCGCAGCAGTTGCCTCGGTTGTCAATTACACCCAAAAATTGCAGCAACATCAACAGCAGCAACAGCAACAACAGCAGCAGCAACAACAGCAGCAACAGCAGCAACAACAACAGCTGCTGCATAGCCAATTGGCCGCCGAACTGCAAGAGGATTCGTCCAACATTACCAGCGACCTCAGCGAGGAGCAACTGCAGCATCAGGCAGCAGCCCAGCATCAGCAACAGCAGTACAACAACTATCAGCAATATGCAGCTGCTGCCAGTTACCGCCAGTGGAATCATAGCCTAACCTTCAATGGAGCCGCCGCTCTGCAGAATCTACTGTAGCCCCAGCCCCATGCCGGGTGGAGGACAAGAGGCGGCTTTGTGGGGCTGTCAATTAGCGAGGAGACTGCCACTGGCTTTTAGCATCCGGCTAAGCGCGCCTTTGAGCGGCACGTGAGTAGGTAACGCGGACGCATGCTCCCCAACCTTCCACAAACCTTTGTACATACATACATACACAGACATACACTTGAGCACATAACTCTGCGTACAGGCAGGAAATCAACTATAGAGTCTCTCGGTATTGAATAGTTTGCACATTTAGCTCAATTAATTACTTAAAAATATTATTTTTATTATTTTTGTGATTATTTTGGATGCCATTCAAACTAAAAAATTCCTAAAAATTCCACTGGTATTAGATAAAGCTGCAAGTCGCAACACCGAACATAATAGGTCGAATCCAGTTGATTGAGAATAAGGTAGACCATTTAATTTTTGAAAAGTATCAAAATAATCAAACTTAATTCCAACTTTGTCCATATACATTCCCCATCAATAAAATAGACTCGAGGATTTTCAATAGAAAACTTGATTTTCTCCCGATCAATGAAATAGACTCAGGGATTTTCTATAGAAATTTGATTTTCTCCCCTAACAATGAAATAGACTCAAGAATTTTCTATAGAAAGTTTGTTTTTCTCCCGTTCAATGAAATAGACTCAAGGAATTTTTATAGAAAATTTGATTTTTAAAAACAAAATTCGAATGAATAGTGAAAAAACTGTGTTTTTTATTATTCATCAGCCTAGTTTTACAACTACGCTTACTATCTCGATATACCAATATTTTCTGTCTTTCTTACGCTGTTAAAATTTTACCACGACCCATTTAATATTTAAATTATTGAAAATTGCAAGGGGTAATGAAAAACTCTTATTAACTTAAACCGAAGCTTTGAGTCTATTCTAGTGATCGTCTAAAACGCTTATATTTCGGCATAGAGCAAAGCAAATCAGAATTTAATCTTATTAGTCTTAGGTACTGCTTTAAGAAACACAACAAATATTGCATTGAAAGCTTGCTGGAGAAAAGAAAAATCAATGTGTTTTTTGTTTTAAAAATTGAGTCTATTCAACTGATCGGCAGTGTATATAGAAGTTATAAGGCAAGCTTTGAACTAAAAATGGCCAAGTGTTGTATTAATATTCGTGACATTTATTGTATACCGATATTTTATTTCGGTGTGTGTTCGTGCCTATACTTACACGAAAATTTCAATCTTAAAAAAAAATTGTCTCTTTTAAGGGACAAATGTCTGAAAGGGTTAAAGTGAGTTTTAGCTAAGAACATGGCTAATAAAGCAGAAATACCAGACGCTATAAATCGAAAAGGTGTTAAATAAATGATGATTCACAAAGGGAAAGCAAATAGTGCAGTGTGGGAGGTTTTTATTAACGGCAATTTAGCATAAATTCCATATGCTTGCCTAAAATGTATACACGTGTTTGCATATGCAACAAAAAAATTTTGCTAGATAGTCTTTACCGTCTAGCAAAACTTAGTTTCGTGCCGTGATTTAAAAATTTTTGAACGTGTACAGAACGGTTGTAAGACATCTTTAAACCCTTACAACTTTTTGTAAAATTTTAAAGTCTGGTCTTAGTTTTCCCCTCTTTCATATACAAGCTTTTTCTCAGAATGTGCCCATGTTATAGAGACTAAACTGTCTTCTGCTTCTTATAGCTATAGTTCTTAATTATATGAAGTATCGTGCAATACTAAATTGTTATCTTATCCTAGTTGAGGCCCTATAATTCAAACATTTTCGCTTAACAGTTTAAAAAAATTGTATTTGAAAATGAATTAAGCATACTTTTACGACTACAAAGCATTGGGTTTTAAGCGCAGGTCGTCTAAAACGGGGCACTATGTAAGGCAAAGCTGGAAACAACTTCATAACTGATTGTCTTAAAACTAATTCTGTAAAGATTTTTATAGAGTTCCATAAACCGAATCTTTTTTATAAATGAGGATTCGAACTTATACTCGAACGTTTTGTATAATGATTGGATTCCAAAAATGTTTTAAAGAACTTAGATCATTTTCTCAATATTCTAAATGCTATTTTATGCGATAAGTATTGGAACAATAATTATCCGATATTTTTATAATCAAACTTTTGGGTCTGAAGCTTTAGTTTTACGACTGTTTCGATACTGAAGAATTTCTGCAAAATTCCAGAGATTTTAAGCCTTAAGTAAAAGTATGTGAATTGTTCGTAATATTAAATGGAATTCAGTTTACAAATTGTGGAATACAGGAAGGCACAAAGCGACTGTAGGGCGATTTGGAAGCAAGACAAAGACGACTGAAGGTGATAATCTTTGGAAACAGCGGCATAGTCGATCAGCCCTCCTTTGTGGTATAGTGCTTAAAACATAACTTATATACAACCATGTGCCGGCTAGAACTTGCTAGTTGGACATATTTTTGATTAGAATTTTACTTCCAATTCAAAGTAAATAATTTTAAAGTAAGTTGCTTAGAAAATGCCTTATATTTTCAATTCCTAGACGGTACAAATCTCGCTCACCCTTTGATACGACAATTTAGAACTATGCTGACTTTAAAACAGGTTTTGATATTTATGATTTGATTCCTTAAAAAGCATCTTAAAATAATCCTTGAGTTTGTACAGAATTCTTAAGTTCAAAATTTTTTTTTAAATGAAAAATAATTTTAATTGAGATAAATGTGTAAGCTACTAATTTCTGAACTTAGAGTTATGTGTTCGTGGGTGTATTGATCCAGCGAGCGCTTCTTGCCTTGCCTTTATGTTGTTTCTCCTTTTCCCGTTTGTCGTTTGTTCTGTTAAGGAAATTCAAGAAAAAAAGTGATGTTAGTTGTAAGTGCCAGAAGTTTTTGTTAACAAATTTATATGTTTTATTTTTAAAGCTAAACACCAGAAATTCCGTGCCATTTGTTTTCTTCTAAACAAGCAATAACAATCAAAGCGGTTTAAACTACATAACAAAGAAAAATTAAACATTCTAAATGTGTGACACAGGCTAAAAAAAAAAAAAACTAAAAACCTTTCTCCTAAGGCCATCGAATTCGAATCGCAAATGATCAAAAACAAAAACAAAAGAAAACCCCCCCTTTAAGAATCTTCAAGTTAACTAACAACAAATTTGTCATGTCATTCAACAATTATAATTTTTGCTTAATTTCTCTATCTATTGTACATAAACTATAAATAAATTATATATAAGTCAAAAATAACCAATTTTTAAACTAACTCGAGAATTAATCAAATTGTATGAAATTTTGCCACACAACCACATATAAACAAATAAAAAAAATATATTGTATAGCATTTAACATTTAATTAGCATAAATCCGAAAAGCAAAAACGCAAAAAAAAAAACAAAATCGAAAAACTTGCAATTATTATTCAATAATTTTTAATATTAGTTGTACACACACACACACACATACAAACACATTTTTACACTCGAGCTAAGCTAATTAATTAAACTTGGTAAAACAAAAAAATAGTTTAAATATGGCAAAGAAAATCCACAAACAATTATAATAGCATGTAAAATACACAAATATAAAATTCAATAAATGTCAAAGCAAACGTGAAAATCCAAACTTTAAAGCTAGTTAAAATTAATTATATATATATATATTATAAATCATGCAACAACAAAAAGAAAAACCATGTTTGAAATATAAAAAAAGGAAAGAAAAAAAAAACGATCATAAATTCAATTTCATTTTCAAAGTTTGTTGATCTAAGCAACTGACCTCTAACAATCATTTCTATATTGATTGGGTTTGTCCAGCGCCACCGGAATGAACGATTCCGACAAAAAAAAAAATCGTTGCTGCTGCCGCTAGCCTGGTATCTTATCGCGTTTCAGATGCAGCCGAGTGCAGTTTGTGTTGACAAAATCTTATCGCAGCGCACTCATAAATTGCAACGGTACAACAGGGTAAACACAACAGTCAGGACAGGCCCAGACCTGACTAACTCACGATGCACCCCACCTATGTTTGTATGTATACGAGTGCCTATCCCAAAATGCAACGAATGAAGTTCTATTTGCTTACTACACTACAAAAAAAGGGAACCATTTTACTAACTCGAATGGAATACAATTTTTTTTAAATATTTTTTGAGAGAATTAAAATTTTTTGTACTTCTCTTTCTACTCATCGAATTTTCAACAAGCTCCAAACCAACTTATTTTGAGTGTCTTTAAGTTGCATTAACACAAACCCGACCTCCTCTGGTAAGAGAAAGGTTCAGTACAAGAAATGATCTTAAACCATCTTCATCAAGAACTGAAATAATATTCCCAATATTTTTTCTGTCAAAATAATTGTATTGTATTGGTTCATCATTATTAAAAAATGGGTATCGAAAATAATATCTGTATTTATATTACGACTTCGGGAAGGAATTAAATACAGTAACAAAAGTTAAGTTTTTGAAAGGAAGACACAAACCTCGTTGATTTAGAAAAAAAGATGACCATGCCGTTTTGCAGACCAGACACTTTTGGTAACCGTGGAAGAGTCCGTAAGTTTATTAACAAACCGCTTGAAATAGAAGGGCATTTTGATATGTCAGTGACATCATTTAATGACACAGCTCCTGTCAACTACAGGGTGGCTGATGAATATTGCTACATTAAGAAACTAAAATAACTTCTAGCGTCTTCTGGCGAAATTGTTTCTAGCCTCATTATGTTTTATCTGCTCGGAGAATCGCCATCAAAAGTGAGCCCATACTCTCTTTGAACCGAAACTATGGACTCTAGTGTGAGATATCGGCGGATAATCCAAATTCTTGTTATACGTTTTTGTTAAATATTAAGATCAATCTTCAAAATATGAAAAAAATTAAGCAAAATACTTAAATAGAAAAAAAGTTATTAAATTTTTTTTTTTTATAGCGGCTTTCATCGGCCACCCTGTACTATCTATTTATAGATTACAGTCGAATTATGAGTAAACTGCGACATTTAGTTTGGGATTTACAGCCACTAAAAGGAAACAACCTCGTGCATTTCTACTAAAGTAGAGAAAAGTGCATTTTTGTATGATTATCTGGCATTATCTTTATCATTGCCGAAATCAAGGGAAGACTTAATGAATACTATGTGCGATCAATGTTTATAGTTAAGAAGTGGTTAACTGAATTTCCGTTAGGGTCGCCCAAACCGGTTCGAACCCCAAATTCCTACTTTTTTTTACTGTGAACTGATGCTTACAGGAAAAAACGTGTGAAAAAGTTGCTTAACCTGTTCCGAACCTTTCTGCTTAGTTGAGCAATAATTAAAGACAGAAAAATCCGATTAACTCACTGATGGTTCCATATACATTTTTTTGTCGGATCAAAGAATAATTATAATTACAGGTTAACAGTTTAGTTGACATTTTATTCTGCATATAAGAGTAGTATCTGAATACAGTAAACAATTATTTGCAAGGTTTGTTCACAGTATCTAGGTTGTTCAATATTTCAAGGCTTACATTTTCTTATTCTGAAACTTGAATTTATTTCTAAAACAAGATTTAAATTCAGATAAACGTGTTTCCCCACTAAGTTGACAGAATTTGGGTGTTAACTATATTGACTGTATTTTGAATAACCAACAAAATAATTGGGATCAAGGATGATAGGTTTAAACTGCGCCCGAGACATGTCACTA
This sequence comes from Lordiphosa mommai, assembly GCA_018904225.1. NCBI lineage: Eukaryota > Metazoa > Arthropoda > Insecta > Diptera > Drosophilidae > Lordiphosa > Lordiphosa mommai. The sequence goes on from JAEIFT010000473.1 coordinate 79,828, forward strand.
TATATAACGATGTGATCATGATAAAACACAGACTTTCGTGCTAGTGAATTCGTGATCCGTTCGTATTTCGTGCGTGTTTAAGTTAATCACCATGAATATAAGTCATGCAGTATTCACAAAATTATTTTCTATTATATTTGATCAATAAGATTATTCCTAATACTGATTTGCTTTTGATATCATAAATCCACAGCTGCTCCATAGAAAAGGCGCAGTATGGCCATGAAACCCATGACAGAACTAAGGTCTCTCCACGCAAAAATTCGGGGGTGGTTGATCGTGAGTGAACGCTTAAAAATTGTGTGCGTGAATCGTGCGGCAAGAGATTTTTATTTCGGGAATCGTGCGCTACGTGAAGAAAAAATCGCTTAACCTTTGGTAACATTTGATCACTTCATGAATCGCCAATTAAATCCAAATGTATTGGTTTTTATGCGATTAGAAAATAAAAGTACGTGAGTTGGCTGGGACTGTACGCATTTCAACTAAGTGAGTACATCACATTCTATATCGCAATGGGTGCCGCGATTGCTGACACTTGACCACTTCAAAGAACACATCAGAGACCAAGGAACAGTCAAAACCCGGTCCGGCCAAATGGAGAGGACTGAAATATGAGCTTGTGTTAGTGAGTGCCGCAGTAGACAGCCAGCTCACTTGCAAAATCAAGTTTTTCTGTGCTCACCGATTCACACGAATGCGCTAGGCCCCCAGTGGCCATGAGCTGGCCGGCCCTGGTCAAAACAGTGGACTTCTTCGGCTGAACGTGCTCCAAAAAAGAGCCAAGGTAGTTCTGCCGACAGTTTTTTGTAAGGCTGATGCACGCGTTGCCATTCACATCAATTAGTTTGAAGATGCTAAATCGATCACCGGTAAATATTATTCCCTGAGGAAGGCGCAAAATGAAGCCGAAACGCGTACTAGGAAATATCCAAAATTATTGACTTTTATTATGGAAAAACCTGCTCTCGTTTTTAATATTGCTTCTATTAGTTTAAAGGAACCCTCTCTTTGTCATACAAATTCTGGTTTCGACTAGCACAAAGTTATGACTTTAAATGACCAAAACTCGTTCTGTATGCCCCGCTACGCAATGCAGATAAATTCAAATGATAAAGGGAGTCCCCATAATCAACAAAATAAATTCGTTAAGGAAAAAGGCAAAAAATTATTATCTGGGTCAAAAGGCAAGGCATTCGAATCTCATTTGCAACAAAATCTGGGTTATTTATTTTATTTATTTTTTTGATATATTTTTTTGAGTGTAGCAATATATGTATGTATGTACATGCGGGTACATATGACACCTGGACCTTATCTGTGTCATATAAACAATCAACTACGCCTGATCCAAAGTCAGTTCCCCCCTTACAATCAGTTATCTTAATGATTCATATTCAATGGAAACAGCCGTAATATGATTTTCTTTTAATTCTTGAACATGGACAGCCAATAACTCAGTTATCTGACTTGGACACTGCAGAATCGAGAAAAATGTTTGACAAGCTATTGTCTTTTTAATTAAGCAGTCCGGGAAGGTCACATTATATACATATATGTGGAATAAAATTACTTTAATGCCTTTTTTTTATGACCAGAACTGTTCCATAAAGAGCGCGCTTTGTTTGGGTCTGGCAGACAACAAAATGGCGTTGGTTTGTTGTCGCTTCAATTTCGATTTCGATTTTTTCTTTCCTTGACATTGTGACTGTCAGCGTTTGTTAGAGTTTCTTCATTTTACCCCACCACGAAAATCCACCCCCAGCTGCAAGGGCTTAGAAATCTGTGTTTTTTTTTTTTTTTTTGGGGGTTGGTTGTGGCCACCCACTACCACCCATTCAACTTGTCTGCCTTTTAAGCGAGACATGCGCGCTGAAGACATTCACTGGGTAGAGTTTGTTGAGCTCTCCAGTCAGCCAGCCAGCCAGCTATCTATTCATAAATGCCAAAGCTAAAGCTGCCATCAATATGTAATTATATTCTGCATATGACAGACAAGTTTGCATTTGATATTCCATTAACAAAAAGAAGGTTCAACTATTCTAAAAAAAAGCTTCCATGACAATACAATTTAAATAAAAAGCAGCACAGAAATTGTCCTCAAATTTAGTTCAGCATTAAAAATTGATGAGTCAAACTTAGAATGGAGCTTGTCAGTTCCATGGAATTTTTTTTTTTTAACTTGTCTGTGACTGGGTTTATGCGTGTGTAAAACCCATTTACACAATTTTTAACATAGAGAAACAATTGATGAACTTTGTTCATTGCACTTTGGGGTGTGTGTGTGTGAGTGGATTTGGAATATTCAAATATAGCTGGAATTCACTAAATTAATTACATAACTTATTTAACTTATAACAGGCCAGGGGCTGTGTTCTTTATTGGCATCTGATAACTTTGGGAATTGGGAATGAGATTCAAATTGAGACATGCTTAAAAGCAATAAGTGCATTGTGCATTTAATCGAAAGTGAGAGAGGCCAACTAAAAGACTAATTGTCATCAGCTCTTATCTTAGAACGTTTGTGATTGTTTTTATATTTGCTGTTCCTAAATTAAAAAAAATGTTTTTCTTGATAACGTAATAAAATCAAATCGATACGAGATTTTGCGAACGCCAAAAAGGTGCTCAAAGTGAGAACATTTCACTCCAAATGAGAAAACACTTTCTGACACTGTTGGTGCTCATCCAATTGGTCCAATGTTATCGGTTTTATCCTCTTTGTGGTAATTACACTTGTGTGCACCCAAATAAGACTCTTCTTTCTTTCTTCTTTTGACCCCTCTACAGTATATGTATTCTTGATCATCATCACAAACCGAGTCGATATACATAGAACAAAAAATGTCATTCCATTCGTGTAAAGTGCGAGGTCCCGGGTTCGATCCGCAGACAAGGTAATGTTTGTTAACTAACAAAAATGTTTAAATTTCTTTGCTTTCCAAACAGCTATGGCGCTAATATTACATAAACATACCATTTTGATATGTGTGAATATCAGTTTGATATTTTCGAACAGGTCAATTTCATCTGCATCTTATCGGCTTTTTTTGATATGAGAAAATGTCATATTTAGTTCCAGATCATATCATTTTTTTTTTCTGTGTGCATATATATATGAGAAGAAACAGATCTAAGGCTGAGTTCACATTGTTCGACGCATGAGACATGATAATCTAGTAAACCTTCATGTTGTATTGTTAATGTCAAATGACAAGCTATTCACAATGAAAACAAGATAACATAGATTGTCATGTCTCATGCGTCGAACAGTGTGAACCCTGACTAAGAGATAGTAAGAGTTAAGTAAGAGTTAGATTTCTGCTGGTTGCTAGATCATTTTTATACTCTGTACCGAAGGTACACAGAGTATATTGGGTTTGTGCAAATGTATGTAACAGCCAGAAGGAAGCATCTCCGACCCTATAAAGTATATATATTCTTGATCAGCTTCAACAGCCGAGTCGATATAGCCATGTCCGTCTGTCCGTCTGTCTGTCCGTCTGTCGGTATGAACGAAGAGATCTCAGAGATGGTAAGAGATAGAGGTTTGAGGTGTATGGAACATATATTTCTTATACTTGCAGGCAGATCAAGTTTAGTTTTTTTTTTGGCCACGCCCCCTGCCTCCCCCGCAAATTGAAAAAACTTAATATCTTCCAAAATTTTGGAGTTAGGTTGTTCGAACCTTCTAGACATATATTCTACTCATCATTTCTTATCAAGCCCCCATACATCGTTTTCCGATCAAATGAGCAATAGTGGCGCTATATGTAAGAGAAAATTTAATGCAACGACAACAACAACACCAACACCTCAGCGATTGGTAGAACTTACGAGAAAGAGAGAGCGAGAGGGCAATAGCTTACTGGTAATTTTCCAATTGGAATTGGAAAAACAGCATTAGCTAACTGGCTTGCGCCGCTTGCAGTTTCCCCCGTCCCTTCTTTCCAATAGATATTTGTGTAAGGAGGCATAGACCAACTATGAGAGGAGCGATGCAATTGAGATGGCCTGCGGTCAGAAATCACGCGTTATTCCCGCGTGACTAATATAGATACGTTTATGTTAATAGGAAATTATATGCAAATTTTATAACTTTACGAGTTATGTACTAGGGTTATTCTACTCATCATTACATATCGAGCCCCCATACATCGTTTTTCAACCAGATGAACGATAGTCGAAAGAGTTGCCACCCCCAGATTTTGAAAAACCCTCACACTTTAAAGTTATCGGTTACATACAAACAGGTACAGAGTATATTACAGTATATTATTACATTGAGCTTGGAAACGATCAAGAGTTATAAGCAATTTAAAGTTCGGAGGAACAGCCTAATAGTCACGTTGGACAGTTTCGGCCCTAACGGCTATGGGCAGCACTTTACACAGTTTATGTGACGCCACATTTAAAAGTTATAATTTACTTATATACAATATATGGCAGGAGCAGGGTATATTAAAGTCGTATGTATATATTACAGGGTATATTAAGATTGAAACCACCCTATGTAGCTTCACTTAGCCTTTATAGAAATCGGGCTAGAAGAACTTTTTCCGGGCTTCCAAAGGTACGGCAACCAAACAACTTTCTAGTGCTCTTTAAAGTATGCAATATTTATTTGTTTTAATAATTATCTATTTGAACGAGTCGGTTATGGCACTGTGCATGAGCTCATATTGTCGAAGCAGTTATAGTTATTTTAAATAAATTAGAGTTAAGGCAAATATAAAAGGAAAAAGTTCCTAAACTATTCATATTCTTAAACATAGCATACTTTGAAGGGCATTTATCATGATAAATAAATTAGGTAAAACATGCCTGCCTTTTCCGTAATTCCGTCCAAAAGTAACAAATAACCCATTTCTAATTCCATTCATTGCCTGTAGATCCGTGAAGTTTCAAGCTAAATTTTTAAAAGTCGCCTTGCGGGTTTTTATAGCCATTACTTAAGGAATCCATTCCAGTTTTTCATATCGAAATGTTGCAAGAATTTAAGCTAATGAACTCTGGTTAAAGAATAGTACTCACAACGACAGAATACTTACTTGGGCACAATATTGACTATACATAAAAAAGTTTGTTCTCACCGACTGACTGACTGACTGGCATTCTACGCACAGACTGAACTAAAAGCTTGAATAGAAAGTACCCAGAAAATGTTGTATGGTATTAGTTATATTTCAGATTGACTTTAAAATGGCTTTGTGAGCCTAATATAATAATTATTTGTATAAATCGACCTTCAGGTAGGAAAAGTCGAAAAAAATTTGTCTCATTCAATCTACTTCTAACTGATTTGGATATCTATTTTGCGGGCTTATATGGCGGCTGTACAATGATTGTATTTCATATAAATAGAAACACTTTGCATAGCTCATAAGTGTTAAGCGAAAAAGTGCTTATTTGTAAATTATGACAAAAATTTCTTGTTTTTGTACAATATGAGGTAAATATTTATACACCTTTTCAAGAAGGGGTTTCCGCATGCTAAGCACCATATATTTCGTAATGTAGATCTTAGTTTTTAGTTTGTTGTTTTTGGGTTTAAAGTTCGTTTGTTGCTTAGTTCCTGTTGTTCTGAGCTCATTTAGATCTAAGTTTATATAGTTGAATTATTAACCCGATGGCCATAGCTAAAAACTGGGTTTATCCTATATTTATGATGATTTTCCATTATCAAGGTTATGAACCACAAAATCCATTTTTAGTCTACTCTCATTCTTTGTGGTTATCACAAACTCCTGACCAGAGGTCTCTGTGGCTCCTGGTAAAGCCCCCAATCTTGTAGTAATTTTCTAATGGAATATTTAATTTTAAAACGAGACACAGAGTCACCGGCATCCAGGAGATGGAGACGCTGTGGCACATAAAAATGGCAGGCAACCCTTTTTTCTTTGCCTTCACGCAACAGCAGCGGCAGCAGCAGCAGCAGCAGCAGCTTATGCCGGATGGATACACAGGAAGTAGTGTCCTGGCTTCAGCCCCAACCTCACTCCCATCCCAACACACACATACAGGCAGTCAAAGACAGCACACGTAGCAATGGCGTAGTAGTCGTCGTCGTCGTTGTCGTGGGGCAACATTCGCTCGGTTGGATCCCCTCAGCCCCCATCTACCCGCCTGTTGGCTTGCTTTGTGCACTGCTTTTTCATTATAATAATACTTTGTAATTAGGTTTTCGAAAGTTAATTAAAATTCGGTTATGAAAGCGGAAACTTTCTCATGAACGCTTCCGGTTATACAAAACAAAAAAAAAGCAATGGAGGAGGCTGCTGGCGTGGGGTCTCTTGTTAGGCAAATGGAAAATAAAAAGCGAAAAAGGATTTTGGGGCAGACATAGGATGAGAGATGGAGAGACAGAGAGATAGAGAGAGAGAGAGAGAGATAGATACAAGCCCTGGCTGTGGCTCTTAACTTTGTTTCGAGGAAATTTTTGTGCAAACATTTCTCTGAAATTAAAAAATACATATTATATTTTAATGAGCAAAATGGCTGCCTCGCTGCCACGTTGTTGCCACGTTGATTGTGAGCCGCGCCCAGTCACCAGGCTAACAACATTTCCAACGCGAACGCGAACGGGATAATTAAAATGATGACTTGAAAATAAATTGCTGTTATCTTTGACCAACAGAACCGGCTGGAGACCCCACCCAGCCCAAACGCTGGCTGTCGATGATATGTCGATGCCGACAGCGCCACATCATTATGACCGGCTCTGGGAACGTCACCAATGCACTATGGTCACAAGACTCATTTATTTTGACATAAACTTGAAAATTGGGAATAATTGGGAAAAATGGGCAATAATGGAATATAAAAACCAATCCATCCGCTTATATAAGCCAATCTGGAGATTGAGAATAAATACTTAAATTATTTGTAAAAGGTTTTTATGTAATTTTGAATAAGATCAGAAATACACATATGGAGAAATACATTTTATTTGACTCAAGATTTGAATGCAGGTGCTTCAAGGGTTTTTCACTTATAATGTCAAAAAGCAGGACTGTTTTCAAACCAAATAGACAAATGTTGGCCCAAACTAGCTGCGTCTTGTTTGAAACTATTAAATTAAAGCTAAACTGGGCAACAAAAAAAAAACCTTTAAGTGAGGCTCGAGTCAAGCAGCCTTCTGTCAGCCCTAATGTCGGTCGTGCACACTGCTTGTATTTTGTTTTTGCTGCCGTCTCCTTGCGTGATCTGACGCCGAAAATGTATGCAGTTTGTTTTTTTGATTATTTCCGAAGCGTCACTGTGCGAATGAGTGCCAATTATCAAGTAGATACTACTGTTAACCTCGTATGATCATATAGACACTTTACTCAAAATATTTGTTCCTATAGCAAAAGACTGTGGTTAGAGCGAGACGGACATATTTAAAAAAGAACTAAGAGAGCGAAACTGAGAGCGATCAGCTGACTAATTTTGAGAGAAAATGTTAGGCTGCAACACATATAGTTCTATGTTAATTTTTTTTATGGTGGTGTTAGTTGCCAAAAAATAACTCTCGGAGCTATGTCAGCAATTGTGTGCAAGGGCTTGCCCACCGCTGATCTATATCTAAGATACAAATATCCGCTAGTTTTGTTCCACTATACTAAACTACTTAAAAGTTACATTTTACTAATGAGACGTCCCCACATTAACTTTTAAATCAATGAAGTCTTAAACACAATAAAATCAATATATGATTTCAAATTTGTATACTTTGCATAAAATTTGCCATATTTTTTGTTTGGCTCCAATTGTCGCTATTATACCATATTTTAAAGCAGTGTAGGGCATACAATACAATCATACTTTAGCTATGCATGTGTGCGTGGCAACCGATACGAAATCGACGGCAGCGAATCGTGCGTATGCTGTGTGTGTGTGACGTCGCAGCGACTGCGGCCTTTCATATGCACACGCTATACGAACGTGCCCTACACTGTTTTAAAGCTTAGCTTTGGAAAAAAAGTAATCTTAGTTTTATTCGTATATTTAGCAGGGATATAAATCGCTCAGATATAAGAAGTGGTTCGGTTCCATGGTTCAGAGAGATTCTAAACCATATAATATCTATTTTGTAGCAATCCGTTCCGCGGTTTTGGTTCGGTTCAGTGGTTCAAGTTTGATTACGTTTTAACATATAAGCCTAAGCATTTAAAAACCGGTGCTTATTAATTGGATTCCTGTCTATAATTGGATTCTCAGCGAAACTAAAATATCGGATGAACTAGCATAAGTAAGCGTCAGCCTCTCTATAAACGTTAAATAGAGAATTGAAGGTATTACAAAGGCTAAATTTAGATTAACGTGGAAACACTACCCGTGACTTGGAAAAATGTATATATTAACATTAACAATATTGTAGACTTTATATGCCCAACGCATATACTCGCAGGGCTCTTTTGTTGTTGATTTGCTCACCGCTATAGTCGCGAGCATACAAAGGCATAGTCAGAGATCGCGGCATACGCGGGAGACATATCTAATGTTACTTAAAAAGAATCGATATTCTTTTTTTCAATTGGTGTCTACTCTTCCATATGCTATCAGTGGACACTCCTGACTTACATCATTAAACTCATCGATAACTAACGCACTAAACAAGGTCGAAAAAAAGGGGAAAAACGATATTTTTGCTTCGGGAAATATACATTTTTTTTTAGTTATATCGTTATATCCACCCCTCAAGGCGGAAAATCGGGGATTTAAGGTCAAATTAAATCTTGTTAGTAAAATTCGGACTTAAAGTTTTACAGACAACATATAATACTTGGATCGAGAATTCTTCAGTTTGGGAAAATTAACTCCAAGGTCGAAAAATTATGGTACGGAGCAAATAAATTTTTTGAAATTTTTTGAGTTTTATCTAAAGCGACGTGGCTCTATAGTTCTTTGAATCACTCATACGCAGTGTGGTCTATTTTCTTATAGATCTTTGTTTCATTTAGAACAGGCGGAATTAATTTGATTAAAAAACCGATTCTTAATATATTATTATCCTGATCTTCCGTATTTTCAACATCGATGCAAATATACAAAAAATTTTAGTCCGGTGTACAAGTCGATGAGTAATTTTTTTTTTCAAAAATTAAAATAAAATAGTTTAAAATTACTTCTTAAACTTTATGCTCAAAACACAACATAAAACCGATAGTGAGACCATAGTGCAACGGACAACTTGCTCCGCTTTGTTGTGTGTGTGTGTGTGTTTGTGTGCTCTATCAGTGCCTGTCGCTGTTGCGTGCCTGTGAGCGACACTTACGGATTAGGCCGGCAAGAGCAGAGCAGAAGCGGAACCGGGTTGACAAGTGCCCGTCTTTGCCGGGTTTGTCCTTTTTGCCGTTGCAGCCGCCGCCGCTTACGCTGCATTGTTGGTTTCTGTTTATCTAAAACATTCCACACATAATTAGCAACAAAGCCCACCCACTCCAACTCTCCTCTCCCCTTGTCTTGCCCGCTGCAAGCAAATTGAAATTAATCCGTGAAACCTTACGTTCCAAAATGCGGGCACGTGTCCGCAAAAACTTTACCCTGGACTCCGGCACGCGCCATTGCCATTCTTTTGCACATTTCCCAGCTCTCGACAATCAAAACAATACGAAACCTCTTTAGCCTGGGTGTGAAATTTGTTGGGTATTATCTAAAAAGTTGCTGCCATACGTTTTTGGCACATATCTACGAACCTGTATCTGTATCTGTTGGCCGCCCCAAACATCAAGCTTAGCTGCAGCGGCAACACATTAATCACGTTCGGCAGGGGGAATGGGTAGCTGGGTGATTGGGTGGGTGGACAGCCTTTTGTGGTTGGTGGTTTGGGTGACAGTGACTGATGTGCAGGCGGTAAAGGCGGCTTATCGATTGGCAGCTCCTAACACACCTTTATCAAGCACAACAGCAGCCCATGCGATTGGATGAAATTTCAGACAACGACTATGGCGACGATGGCGCTGGCAATTCTGCTAATAACCAAATTGTGTTTTGACAGGCAACTTGAATGGTGACCCATTGAGTGGTGAAATCATTAGAATATGAATATGATAGATGAACGGGATCATGTTTGACTGACAAGCGCAAAGAGCTCATTTGAAGAAACTCATTTTGTATGGACATTCAATTTGTGGTTCATATGGCAGGATAGTTAATTATATCAGGGATGTTTAGGAGTTGAAGCCTTCCAGTTTTTTTATTTTCCAGCCCAAACAATTTTTATTTTCAGATTTCTTTGAAGATTTGTTGTAGTGAAAACTAGTTATTTTAGAATAACGCATATTATATAACAATTGCGAAGGTCGGCTGCTTCCAAATGAATTTTAAACTTTTATGGAGCCCTTTATAAGGTTAAAACTCAAGTCGTTTTCTTTCATGAAATTCAAATGTAATTTTATTACATTACATATTATTTAACTATGACCATCTTTTGGGCAGCCACACTCGTAAAACATCTCATCCTTTTCGCCAAAAAGTTGAACCAACTGCTTTTCGACAGCCTCATCAGAATCTTATGTTTTACCTTTCTAAGAACTTTTAAGAAATCGAAACAAATGAAAATCTGAAGGTGCAAGGTCGGGGCTATACGTTGGTTGTGCCAATTCATTTACTAAAATTTTTGACGAGTGACCTAAGATGTGTGCGGTCGACCGTTGTCACGATGAAAAAGCACACCCTTGCGATTGGCAAATACAAAATGCTTCTTTCTGATTATTTTGCCCAATTCGGATGACTGACGATAGTACACATCCGATTTGAGGGTTTTATTCGGTGGTAGGTTATATTTTAAAACTTGTTTCTGAAAAATCAGTACAATCCTAAACCACAAAAAATGGGGAATGTTAGGGCAAGAAGCGTAAGTTACTCATAAATCTGCACCGAACCACTTTTTCAAAAAAAAGAGGTTCGGTTCACAATATTAATTAATTTTTCAGCCGGATGAAATTCTCGATATGTTTATTTAAAATTTAACTTTAATTGACTCTACGACTGACTGTAAAGAAGTATATAAAAACAATAGAAAGCTATGAACCGATGTCAAATATAAAATCTATTAATGATGTTATAGATTCCTTCAAAAATTGTCCAAGAGAACATATATCGAAAATATTTTAATAATTTACAAAATTTTCTTCTAACTTAGTTGTTAAGCATTTTCAACACTAAAATATGTTTCTTCTAATCTAAGATTAAGTAGAAATGAACAGATCCAGAATGATATAATGCCTACACAGCGAAAATATCGGAGTTAAATCAATCCCAAAAAGCCGTATGGTGGCCAGATTTTTAAAACCAAAGTAAATGGGTCGACAGGTCTTGAAATTTAAATCCAAGTTCGGGACTTGAATTAACTAAACAAGGCAAGGTCGCCTATATAATATTATATAATAAAAGATGATTAAACTAATTGAATCGTACAAATTAATCGTAAATAAAAGCTTTATATTATTTTTTTTAAAGTGAACCAAGATTCGAACCAAAACCTGGGGCTTAGAGGATCAAGGAACCGGTCCGTGAACCGAACCCAAAGATTCCTCAAGGATTCCACCTCTTCCAAAATTTCTGAGGTTTGCAGCCCTGGTTATAATAGTTAGAGCCACGAGATTTTGCATGTAAGTGGGTGTATACCATACACAGATCAAGTTTGTTTCAGATTTGAAAAAGTATTTTAATAGAGAAACAATATAAAGATTTATTTTAGCTTTGCCCAACGTTTTTCGCATTTTTTGAAATTTATTTTTTTCGAATCCTCTTTATAACAGTTATTAGTTCAGGGATAACCATCTGGTTCGATATAAATATTTTTCCGAAGATTCATTTCATGCGTTTTAAGAGCATCAACAGAAAAAATATTAAATTAACAAGTAAAAGCACAGTAGTCGAGTTTTCCGACAACAAAATACCATATACCTTGCTTTTGTGTATTTTTATACATATTCAGCCACACACACACACACGTACAGGTAGCTGACGCTTACGACGCCGCAGCAGCGACGCTGCAGTCGCCCCCTGCCTTTACCTGTTGGATGGCTTAAAAGCAATGTTCTTCCAAAAACTCGACTCGACTATTAATGCTGATCAAAAATATATATTTACTTTATAGGGTCGCAAATGATTTCATCTGTCTGCTACATACTTTGGCACAACTTTATGATTCCCTTTTTATCCATTTAATGGGTACAGTTTATAAAAAGTAAAGAAATATAATATATGGTTTTGGTACGGTTAAGTGATTCACGCTTCCTATGCTATAAGGACTCTATAACCGTCTCGCAAGCGATGCAACCCAGCAGCTTGCTGCTTTTAAAAGAAGTAATGTTATATTTTTAAACAATTTTCTTTGAAATTTTCGTACAAATGAACCGATCCGAGCCGTTTTCTTTTGCCGTTTTTGGTTCGGTTGAGCATTTAAATAAAAAGAACACCGTTTCGGTGTACCACCTGCAAAGTTTTCGTTTTCAATTACCGTAATGCAATATAATTTAAGCTGAAATTAGAGTTGACAGGACATTGTTGTTGTTTGAGTTTAACAATTTGTTGTTGGTTTTTTGTTTTGTATTTTAATTAAAACTCGTGCATAATGCACTTGCAACGTTTTCAATTTAAAAGCAATTACGTAAATGCAAGCCATCAGCAAGAGAGCAATGTGAAAAATTTTTGTTGTTGGCAATGGAAAAATAAACATTTAGCATTTGGCAAAACTCAAATCAAAATCTCGTATTAAATTAATTCAATTTATTTGAAAATGTATTTGCACACGCAGGCGAAATTAATGCGAAATCATCAACAGCAGCAGCAGCAGGAGGAGCCGGAGGAGCAGCCCAAGTGGCAACCGCTTCCGGTGCGGGCAACGGAAACGGACATGGTCCTGGGCAAAGTTGGCGCATCCTCAACGATGCGATGTTTGCGCAAAATGCCTCACTGCATAAACGAATGATTGAACAAGTGAGTGAATGAGTGGAATGTTTGACTGATCCACACACAACAACGACAACCAAATTTAGCCTGGGCAACAATTTCATGCAATCTAATTCACAATTAATGGCAAATTCCCTGCCACTTACGAGTCGGTGTGTGTGTGTGTGAAAATATTTGCACAATAATTAATTGAATAATGTCAATAAATTTTCAACACATTTCCACACAAACTTTCCCTCCCCCTGCACACATGTGTCCTGGCACAGGACAAACACATTTGCGTACGAAGCTGGGACAATGCTTGAACTGGACAAGTTTGTCTGCTGCCCGGATGCCTGGCTGGCTAGCTGACTCTGGTTCTGCTCTGGCTACTGATTCTGATGGTGGTGGTGCGATTAGGCGAAACGAATCAACAAATCAACACACTCAGCAAATTCGTCAGCAGGATGCGGCCGCCTCTCTGCTGCACATTGTGTCTCATTTCCATTTCCAACCGGCGACGACAACGGCGACGGCGACGTCGACTGTTCAAAAGTTTGTCTTTCAATTTCGAAAATGGTATTTGTCAAGTGGGCGCCACTCCCGCTTTCACCCACCCCACCCTTCCTGTGTGCTTTTGGATTTTGGATTTGCATAGCTCAGCATTCCCAGGCATCTCTGACCGTAGGGTCCATGCGTTGCCAGCGTGTCCTTCGAATTGCTCAAGTGCTACTCCAGAGTAGCAACCGAGCAGCCGGCCATCCGTCCTTATTTGACACAGAAACCGCCTGCCCTACTTTTTAGCATTGTATTTTATATGATATATGTCGCATGTTGGCTGGCTCATTGTTGGAGTTTTTTTTTTCTGCTTGGCAAGCTTCGGGTACCAAATAACCGATTCCAGGTGCTGAATATAGCAAGCAATATACATTTATGGGCGGATTTCGGACGGATTGCCTAAACTGCTGTAAAATGCTTCCTTAAACAAACAGAAGTGCATATCGCTGTGTATAACTTTGGCAAATCATTTAGAACAGTTCTCGGCACTTTCATATCTAGTTTGCATAGAAAAATTTGCTTCAACAGCGACGTCAGCACACCGATAGTCTTTGCTCGTTATGCCTGCTGTTGCAAGATGTATCAATGGAGGTGAGGCACTTAGACAAAAGCTCAAGTTTCACAGCTTACATATTGTCAGTGTGCAGCTAACACTTGACGTGAACGGTTGGTCCACGCACGGCTGTTCTCCATGCGCACATGTATGCGCGTACGACTTACACACACATACATACAAAAATATGTGCGTGCATCTCAAAAAACCCCTGCAATTTTTTAGTGTGCCTATGACACTCGACGCGTACGGTCACTCCGCGCTTGAGCGAGTGGGTGGGTTCGTGTAGCGCACACACAGCCACACACACACACACTTTCATGCAAACATTGTCTGTCTCACTCTTGCGCAGTTACCTAATGCTTTTGAGTTTACAAATTTTACTAAGTGCCTCACCTTGGTAGATACATCTTGTGCTGTTGCATAAAAACAAAATAAACCGGTTTCTGTCCAGCTTTTAACTCCGTATGGCAGCAGAACTTACTACTGATATAAGTAAGCTCGCTGCTTCGATAGTTGGGTGCCGTATTTGCTCACAGTTTTTGATAAACCATGTCCTGTGACTATTACAAGGGAAGTAAAATTATAACAAGAAAAGAAAGAAATATTACCGATTACTTTATTGATATTTTGCTTACACAAAATTCCTAGATTTTTTCGATACCATTATGTTAATTTCGGAGGTAAGATCCAGAAAATTATCATAATTCATATTATCGCTCCAAAAATAATATCTAAAAAAAGAGCCCACTTTTAAGTCGGTTTAATCTGATTTGGAACCGGTATAAATATCATATAAAGCTCTGAACCGCTTTTAAATCTACACAGAGAAAAAAATTGATATGAAATGGCAGTCATTTTCACATTTTTTCATATCAATTTCACTCCGATATGACGAATATTAAAAAAAAAACAACATTGGCCTTGGCTGGGGATCGAACTCGGGACCTTGCACTTAACACGAATCGAATGACGCCTCAACTCAGTCAGCCAACGCACACAATTATAGGCAAACGTCTAAGAGACTATTTATATTTTGTATGAAAAAATTGATATTTATAAAAGATCATTTTAACCAGCAAAGATTAAATTGATCTTGATTTTTTTTCTCTGTGTGGGTTTGAAAATAAGTCCAATTTACCAACCCAAACACCATACTTTATGATCATAGCTTAAATAATTATTGAGATATGGCTCTGAACCACTTTAGAACCGGTTCAATCTAGTTTAAAAACACATTTGAACTGGGCAAAAATCTTATTCCATATTATTAACCTACACCACCTATTTCCAGTTAAGAACTTATATAATTTCTTAAATATTACTTTTGGATGAATTTTGTGAACTGGTTCGGAACTGGTCTTGAAACAGTAAAATATCGTACTTCATATTACCAACCAACACACTAAATTTCCAATTTAAAAGTTAATAATTTCAGAGAAATGGCTGTGAACCACTTTTGAAAATATCAAACTCCATATTTATCGCTCGAACATCAAATTTCGAGATCATAGCTTAAATAAGTTCGGAGATATTGTATTGAACCACTTTGAAGCGACTGTTTACCGATTGACATGCATTTTCTGTGAACATTTTATGATGAGCGGGTTAGATGCTAAATTATCTCTATACCATTTTCATTATAGCAAATTTTGTAAGAATGTGTGCTTGAGGCATTAGCGTGGAGGCAACCTTTCGCATCAAGTGTCACCTGCACACTGAATAAACGATAAATTGGGAAATAGCTTTTGCGAGACCGCCTCACCTCATAATTGCAACATGCCTTGTATGTTATACACAAATTCAAATAATTTTTTCGGAGATCAGGTTCGCGGGTTCGAACCAAAATTTACCAATGGTAAAAGGATAGAAAATTTTGTTGCTAAAAATGTAAAAAATATTTTTCCAATTGTTGAATTTTAGTTTACTTGAACATATTAGTATTTCTTCGAGTAATTGTTGATCATTCTTTTCCCTTGATCAGACAAAATAAATATTACTGTTGAAAAACTCGTTGAAAAAAGACTTGTAACTTTGGCTGAACCGAACCAAAACTTTCGGTTCGAAACAGGTTCAGGTTTAACTATTTGTTTCACAAGAGGTTCGGCTTAAGGTGAAAGAATAGTCGGAATTTCGGGATCGAACCGGTTCGGTTCAAAACCGGGTTTAAGCCCTGGTTATACATATTGGCTCCACTTCCCTGAACCGTCCTTTCCACGACAAGAGCATTTAATGCAACTTTTCTAAGCTTAAGTGCCTTTAAAGTCCTTTTATCTAGCAACTCTAATATTTTTCGTTAGCAGATTGGATTTCAAGTCTACGAAAAAAGTAACTCTTAAATCTCATCTAGTGAACCTGCAGATTTTGATAATAATTAATTCTGATAATAACCAGATTTCTTTACCTTTTCTTTCAATATCCTCAAATGTCAATTCCTTTGTGTAATTATGCAAACTCAATTAAGAACTTGCCATTGAGTGTTTTTCATCAGACAAAAAACCCACCAGCATTTTTCATTGAAATGAAGAGAGAAAAAAACTTTTACCATCTTATTTAAAAATTCATGCTATATTTGCGCACACAATTATAATTATTTCAAGCAATTTCGTTTTCTCATTTTTCACCATTTTACCCAAGAAGATCTCCAAGAAAGTTGACCCAAAACGTGCAATTAAGCGCACTGACAATTAAACTGCTGTTAGTTGAGCCAATCAATTGGAATGGCCAGACCAAAAGAAACTGAAAATGAAAACGGAAAATAAAGGAGAGCATAGGAATAATCTAAGTTTTTTAAACAATGGCTTCAATTAGCTTGAAGTGTTTGTAAGTCACGTTAAGAGCTGGCAAACAGATTGGTTTATCCCGAGTATTTTGAGTTGTTTGCATACAAACAAATGTCATAATTCCAAGTGCCCCCCCTCTTAACGAAATAAAAAACCCATCAACAACTGCAACAATTTAACTAAGCCGCATCAGCGTGTTATATTAGCGTCTAGCTCTCAAATATCAATTGTATTAACGCCGCAATAATCAAATCAAGATCATCTAACATCACCCCCCCGTGGCTTGTAGTGGCGTACAAATCAAAGTTCAGCCGCCGTGGCAAACTATTAACTGTAAAAATGGCAATATGCATGACAGACCAAGGCAAACCGTACACAGTTGGATTAACATCAGTCCGGGGCACCACCCCGGCAATCAGTGCTGTCGTCACCCGCCTCCATCCCCGCTGGCATACGACCTGCTCACAAATTGTTCGCCCCTTGCAGTCACACAAATGAATAATGAAACGCTTATTGTCGCAATTATTTTATTGCCCAGATATCTGTAGCCTCAAAACATACACCAAAAACCCGGAGCGATGACGAAAGCGAGAAGAACAAGCATCGCCCGTTGCCCGTGTTGATGCCTGGCCAAAAGAATTTTTGACATCGCTTAAATACTCTTTTGCGAATTGACGCAGGCAGTACTCACGAATTGTAATGAGGTTTGCACATAAGGTCTGCGAAACAAGTTGGATAACAAAGATATCTCATTATCGTTATTCAGTATAAAATTAAATTTTAAATGCCATCAAGACATTATTAATGAAATTTATAAAAATATTTTTTTTTATATGAAACTTGTATTCAGCAAACTTAAGGAGGTACACTTCAGAAGTTTCAAGATATCCTTCTTAATTACAATAAACTCATTCTAGTAAATAGCTTGAAAGATTCACGAACCAATATTTTATTACAAAGTTTACATTATTTAAGGTTGTTTTTTCCAAAGCTTTTTCTTGTAGGATCTTCGTACTTTGGGCAGGAGGTGGGCTGCTATTTTGCTAGATCGATGGGCCACTTAAACGTATGTGGCTTGGACGATGGTATAATTAAAGCTGCTCTATATACGATGCGTCAAATTATTGGTGCAGGTGCAGATACCACTAACTGCTATGATATCCTCAAAGAACTGGTTTGTCAATTATATCATTAGCATTTTTTCTACAGAGATATGTTAATTTTCAATACTATTCTAGTAGTAATTTAAGTAAGTTCACATACCTTCAATGTACTCAATTTTTTTTTATATAGAAGGTTACTAATCACAGCAACAATTTCAAGGGCAATATTCTGATATTTGCGACAAATGTTTGAAATTTGTATATAGCAAGCATTCAATTAGCTAGTTTTGATCATGAAGATATGTTTCCCGAAAATTACCTTATAAGTGTCATCTTTTTTAAATAACTTCGACATTTTTTCTCAACAAATAAGCGATGTAATCTCGAAACAAAATGCGATGTTTATGGGAACGACAGTTTCAGCGTTAGTTTGCAAAATTCCGTTTCTGAAATTTTGAGGTTAAAGACGTACCACATAGAGGCCGACCACTGGAGGCTGATGACAATAAAATCGTAATCCAATTAGAATAATAATATTACCTTTTAATTTCATTGAAAAAAGGAACTGAGTTTCTTGTCAACCAATAAAATTAAGATTCGGCATATTTTGATTATGAAATAAAAAACATCGCCTTGCAGATTTTTAAAAAATTTTTATATCTTTACTAACAGTCCAACAAATCTGAAAGTTAGCAACAATTAAACGATCCAATAGATTATGAACTTAAAAGTGTTCTGTGAACCGAATCCTTACAATCCTTCTTTAGAATTTCAGGGGCCTTGGCAGAAATAAGGCTGCTATTGTCGACAATTGAAACTGTGTAACATTCCTCATATCATTTATTTAGTAATTAAACTGGAGTTCCTACAAGTTACGACAAATTTCCACCTGCCGCAAAGTAAGAGTATACAAATTTCGTGCTGGGCAATATTTTTTCTTTATTTTCCCTCGTTCAGTGTGTTGTATATGCCAGGACAATGCACTCGTTCGCTCTCTATGTCGATACCAAAAACCGAACGTAATCCTTGCTATTATTTGGGGTTGATTGTGAGTGAACGTAGTTTAGGGGTGGTTGCTTGGCTGTCTGGGCGATACCAAAAAACAACAACAATGCATTAGCACTTTAATGCGGCGGCTAGTGAGCATAAAATGCAGAAACAAATGCGCGCGCGCCCATTTCAATTAAATGCCACATCCACAGAGCGAGATGGGGAGGGGGGACGGCAAGAGCTCAAACAAGAGCAACAACAGCATCAGCAACAATAACAACAACAAACCATCGCCCCCGCCACTCCTCCATCCACCATCCATGGCTGGGCAATTTATTTCGAGGGTGTTGATCGGTGGTTTTGTTTTCATTGGATTTCTGTTGCTGTTTTTCTAAGCCCGGCGAGATATTTTCAATCAAAAGGCGAAAGCCACCACCCAGCCCAGAAACCTGCGTGTTAAATGCCAGCATATGTGAAAATAAGCTGTGACAAATGGCTTAATTTAGTTGTCAGACCTGGGGACGACAATTGTTTAACATGTTTTAACAATGTAAAAATATTGGCACATTAGTTTGAGATAACAACCTGGCGTTGTGGGTGGAAGGTTAGTTACCCCAACACACTTAGTAGCGGAAAGCTAGCTAGTTGACCTGCTGTTAGCATTTAACATTTGACTTTCGGGCCATATTTATATGTGTACCTGCCGTGAGGCCTGTCATAGCGAATATTCATTTGCATGTCAGTCAGTTCAAAATATATTTAAAAAAAAAAAACATAATACAACTTTAGGCCATAGAACATCTGCCAGCATTATTTGGCGCTGGGGTTGCTTAGGCCTGATTGACATTCAGGCGGCAGCATTTTTTTGGGCGCCCGCTACGGGGCAGGTACTTAAGCTGGCCTGGCGACATTGATGAGAACGGGTATTTCACTTATGTACGAGGATTGCACCCGCGGCGACAGCCGCTAAGCTTCGCTCCATGCGGCGATCAATTACAACGGATTTGCCCGGCCTGACATTTACATGTGTTGCGGTAAGCTTTAGCGCGGGGGTGCCTATAACTGCGGTAAGTAGTTAGTTGTGTGTGGTGCCCCCTGCTCAATTGACCAGAAAAACTGTTTGAGCACACTCGAGCACATGACCACAAAAAAAAAAAATAAAAGAAAAAGAAGTGCATTTCGCTTGCTCTTTTTTCTCGTTGTTGTGCGGGGGAATTCCGCTTGCCTACATCTTTTTGACTTGCAATTCGGAAATAGTGGCTTATCCTGTTTTCTTTATTGGCTAAAGATTTTCTATTTACCTAATGAATGGCTGTTGTTGTGATGGCTTAGCTGGTTAAACAATATACCCAAAAAGGATCCTACATCTCTGGGCAGACAGTTTTTGTGTCAGTTTCATTCATAAATGCATCAGTGGGTAAGCCTGGCTGGCGGGCAAAAAAGGGAGGTGAAATGCATTTACCTTTGTGCTGTCAATTAATTTATCTGATAGTTTTTGAGCATTTGTAGCAGAGCGAAATGAAACCAAATTAAATAATTCTCTAATAATTCTAACAAGGCAGGATTTGGTTTCTCTACAAAGTCTACCTTTGGACTGATACACTTTTTATACGATGTTCTACACAAGGCTTCAATTGTTCCGAACTCGAACCGGCAACCTATGTATTTTATGGGCAGCATTGAAAATGAGTTTGATGCTAATTGGGCGAAAATTGACCACACCAATTTCAACTTAGCTGAGTGGATTTTTCTATAAAAAAAGGTGTATAACAATTTTATGGAATTTCTATATATTGTAGATCGAATAAAAATCATACAAGTTTTTTTTTTTAATAATTTTCCGGGTTTTTAAAAATCTTAAAATTATTTTGTTAACAAGGCTGCAAACCTCCATAATTTTAGATGAGGTTCGGTTCGCGTTTTCGAACCCTATAAGCTCGGTTCGGTTCCAGCAACCCCTGAACCACAGAAAAAGATAACTTCATAAAGTTTTCTTCATCATGTCAATCCCGTCTTAGTCTTCGTCCCTTTTTACACGATGGAGTTTGCTTCATGAATATCTCTTTGATTTCGTTTTGAAGCATCTTTAAAACTTCATGCGCATTTACATGAAGAAGTTTGCTTCATGAAGTTCGATTTCAATTCGCTTGAGAACACGAGTTATCGATAAGCAAATAACCCACAAATCAACCCTCAGTGCAATCGGAACAAAGCAAAGGAGAATTATCGAAAAGCTTCACGCCACGGTAGGTCATGAAGCTTTGCCAGTTTCAGCTGCCCCTCTGCACCTCTTTCCCACAAACAAAAACTTCTTGAAGAACTTCATGAAGGAAACTTCATCGTGTAAATGCGGTCTTCGTTATTAAGACCTTTCAAATTTGCACAATTTTCGAAAATTTAATTTTAATATTATTGACCGATTTTATATTTGTTCATTAACTTTTACTTCTCTCAAAAACTTCTCTTTTTCGTTATCCGAATAAGAGTCATTCAAAGTTTTATTTTCTAATAGTGACATTTAGAATTCGATTGAAAATTACTTAATATCGTGAACCGAACCATTTTTGTGGTATAATGGTCCGGGTTTAGTTTCAAGGTGTTAAACAGGTAAGAGGTTCGGTTCATAGTTCGGTTCAGGTAATCCATAAAATCCAAACCGAACCGGTTATCTGGGGTTCGGTTCCGGACCCGTTTGCAACCTTGGTTATTAATATTTTGTTTATTCATCGGATGAAATGCAGAAAAGTCGCATTCAAAAGTTTTCGAATGATAGATATATCTATATACAGTGTTAGGGAGTACCTAGGTATTTTTATCTAGAAACATATTTGGTGTACCCTTTACTTTACCAAGGTATTTAAAAAATGAAGACCCTTTTACCTTACTTAGGTCAAAATTTTAATTTACCTTCTCAAAAGATAAGGGACTTGGTACTGTAATTTCAATAAGATTTCCATAATTCTGAGACCATTCTGTCACACCAACAAAAAGCTTATGGACAAAATTTGTACATTTTGCATAGAATGGAAAATTCTACGGGACTTCAGTAGAGCGCGAGGTCAAAAAAACGTATTTCTGTTCGTAAGAAGTAAGGGTAAAGATCAGAAATTGTTTCTGAACTAAATCAATCTGATCCTACTATATCTGATACTGCTAAAACCAGAGGCAGGATTAATCTGGTCTGTATACTCGTTTCCGAATTCAATCAATCGGAGTTGGTGAAGGGTCGTATTTTAAAGAAACGATTAGAAAATTCGTTTTTTGTATTTTGACATCAAGACAATCAAAAGAAGATAAATGAAAATTTTAAGTTATTCGACGAATAAGACAATTGGATTATGAAAACAGAAACATTTACCAATTCTGATTACACATAATTTGAATTCGGCTTAATTCGGTGAAAGGTCTTGTTTTAATAGGTATTTATATTATTTTTCATCAAAGTGCTAAGGTCATTTTGCAATAGAAGCGGAAGAACTAGATCGTCAAAAGAGGCACATATAAAAGTTGGAAAGCACTTGAGGAAAATCATTAATAAAAAGGTTGAATAACAATGGAGCAAGTTGACTCCCTGGAGATACCCAGAAGAAACGAAAACAATTTCTGACAATGCTGACTTAAATCGCACTTGTTGGGAGCGATGAACTTGGTATGATCTGAACTAGTAAATAAAGCTTGATGAAAGAAATATTAAGGATTGAATTCTTATCTTAATTTTTTTTGAAATCTGGGTGGATATTAAGAAATTTTTAAATTTTCGAGTTCCTTTGATGCGTCTAAGAATTTTCTATGTGATAACGATAAAAAATGTATAAGAATGTTTTAAAGAGCTTATTTCAAAAGTACCTTGTTAGTACCTATACCTTTACCTAGGTACTGTTAAATCCAGATACCTTTTACCTTACCTAGGTATAGTTTTTGGCATTTACCTTGTACCTTACCTAGGTAAAAATAATAAGTACCTTTTGTCATCCATAGCGCCTGACGGAGCCGAACGCTTGGCCAAGAGAGCAAACAAATCAGTAAAGCCAATCAGTCGCTGGCTAGTGTTCAATGAAGTAGGCCAGAACCGCTTTTCGCACATACAAACTAATTGAATTGACCCAAACTAATTAAACTGAGAACTAAGAGTCTTCATTCGTTCAGGTCCAAAGATTTAATCAATTGAACTATTTTATACCTAAACTACACAACTTTAATCTCTCTTCCTCACAGCTTCAATTCATATTCTAAAAATATTTCGTTCAATTGTTGGTTGCTGGTGTTTAGCTCTCTCTGTGTGCACATTGCCATTGCCTTAACAAATGCACAGTCAAATTCCAAAATACACAACATGAATTCGCCGTTATTCCTTCCCTCTCACTCAAAATTCGCAATTTGTGTACCTAGCTACAATACATTCTTCAAATGCGCTACCTTGCGCCTTGTTATTACAGCAAACAAATGAAAGTGAAAGCACAAATTTGCGATGGTTTTTTTATAATACACACACACACACACACACAGAAAGACATACAGACAGACAGATAGACGGAGCGGCAGGCGGACAGACATCAGGACAGACGGAGAGCAAAGCGCGAGGTTGGCTTTGGTGCCAAAATTGCTTCCGAAATCGGTGTGTGTGTGTGTGTTTGTGTGAGCCGGTCATGTTGGCCATCCAACTAACACAGAAGAACCAAAGAGCAAAAGCCATAGGAACTGGGAGCTGTCGAGTTTGAGTTTGCTGCTCAAATATTATGCGAACGCAAATATTTTTATTTAGTAAATGTCATTTATTATTTATGTTTATTCGAGCACTTATCTAGCGCTGCTTAACAACTTCGCCTCTAATGCACAACGACAACGAGGGGGGGCCGAGGGCTGATGGCTGATGATGTTGATGTTGGCAAGGCCGTGGCATCAAATTGAAAACGGAATCAACAAGAAATCGAACGCGAGGCGACCCGACCCGACGCCGACGCCCACGCGTGCCTTGTGCCAGGATGGCGAATAAATTTAAACTCAAACTAAACTTGCGAGTAAATAGAAATACAAAAAGGCAAACAAAAACAACGTTGTGTAGTAAGGATGTCGATGCCAGTCGAGGGGCGGCCGAGGAGTGTACACAAGCCGCCGTCTAGCGCATGTCTGCCAAGTGCAAAATGGGGGACGATCTGCTCCTCTTGCTCTCTCTCTCTCTCGCTCTCTGTTGTTTGGCTTGCAGTAAGTACTATTTGTGATTGTTTCGTATTCGATTTTCATAGCATTGCAACGTCCTTGGCTGCGGGATAGAGACAGAGATAGAGAGCGGGGGCCTGGGAGGGGCGGGTTTACCATGAATGACTTTTTATTTCAACTGGCTTCGTCTCGGGGGCTCTCTGCGTGGTTGTTGCCACGATTATTGTTATTAGTCTAGCAAACAAATTGGTAAATAATAAATATTTTTCAGTTAAATATTGTTAGTAGCCTGCTTCTTCTTCTTCTTTTCGACTTGCAGAACCAATATGAGGCACGAGCCTTCTTTTTTTTTTTATATATGTCTGTATGTGGATCTTTGAAGGAGGCCACGCCACATTGCCAATGACTTGCGCTTTCATTGTGTGTTCACTTGAGTGTGCCTGTGTGTGTGTGTGTGTGTGCCAAGGGAAATTGGTAGCCCACATTTACAAAATCAGAAAAGCGCTTGATTTGTAAAATATTTGCTTGGCGCAAACGAACGCAGCAATTGTTCAATTCATACAGGCGCTCTGGGTATTGGGTCCCTGGCTTTTGAGCTGGAGCTCTGAAACTGTTGTTGGAGTCATCGTCATCGTCGTCTGGTTTGAAAATGTTTATGAAGCGACACCTGTGGGTGATAATAATAAACAATCGAAGTACAACTACGACTGCCAATCGAAGGTGGGTGTCGAATCAACATGCATACACTCGTACATATGTAAATATGAGGGATTACAATTAGCTGGGGATAAGAGACCGACTGTAGAGCGACTGTGGAGCAACCTCCGTGAGTTACATTTGCATAGGAAATTTGTTTTACTGACTAGATTTTCTAGATTGATACACTTGTTCTTAAGTGAGGCACTTATCTTGTAGGTTATAGGTCAAAACAAGCCCTTAGCTGATGCGTTGTGTTTGGAACCTTTGAGAGAATGTATTTAGAAGTCCTTCCAGTAACCTTCGGTAGCCTTTATTAGAGGCATCTTATAAAAAAACCGGACAGTTACATATGGGCATTTCTTTTCTGACGTGACGTGACATTCGTACGATAAAATATAAAAAGAAAAATGAAAGAGACAAGTTTTTTAAAATTCTTTTTTATATTTTAGTAGTAATTCAAAAGCACTTTATTTAGAAAAAAATTACAAGAATCGACCCAGAGGATTCAAAGAAATCAGTTAAAATATGCCCTACGTGACGTTACTTAAAACGGAGTGTTTTGACTTGATAACAATTAACTCTCGACTCTTTATAGAACTTTTTCGTTGCTTAGATAATATATTATTTTCCAATTTACCAAATATAATCTTCCGCTTTGATTAGCTTTATATCGACGTCCGTACGTAATCGGCCAATTTTGTAGTAAAGAAAATTTTTCTAAAATGATTCGACGCAACAAAAAAATCAATTTTAATTGTAGCTAAACTTTTGCGAAAAGAGTGGAATTGCCCCATGACTCAGAGAGCTGTAAATTGAAAAAAGAAAATGCACTGAAAAACTGGCCAAAACGTAAATTTGTACTTTCTAGACACATATATCGCTATCTGTACTTAGGAAAGCTTTAAACTCGTTAATTAAAAATATTTTGCATATTTACTTTTTCTAAATCAAGTGAGATAAAACTTTTAATGAACTTTTAATTTTTCGGTCATGGTAGACTTTTCTGCGGAAATGCCCATATACGGTTTTTCAGGGTTTCCATCACTCCTGGTTCCTTTCATTCCCTGCAGTTGTCGTCCCCATTACACCTGGTCGTCCCCATTACAGTGTCCCTTAAGTATTCCCACTAATGATTTTTGATTTCCGAGTCATTGCCGTTTTCTCTAGCTTACTGTGTCCCGTTCTTAGAGAGATATCAACTTCCTCTATTCGATGATTCGTCAGCCCGACTCCTTCTTTAGCCAGAGCATCCGCCGGCTCTGGCTTAGTACCCAGAAGATACGCACTAACTGCGTCTAGCTTAGTGTATCAAGAGCAGAGATGCCCATAGCCTGCTTACGACAGAGCAGATACCAATACATATGAAGAAAAACATTTGTCAAAGAACAACAACCACTAGGAAGAGATGGAGAGAATCCGGTTATTACCGGGTGATGTGTGTTTCTGCTCGTCTGTGTGTCAATAGCTGCGTGCACTGTAGCAAGAGTTGAGCTGTTAAAGCATAGGCTTTGGGCACCCTTGACATAGTGCTTCCCTGCACTTCGAGACATTTTTGGAACTGACCACGGACGATTGCATAGATCTTACGATCATATTTATTTTCTCTTGTTGCGAGATTATGCTTAGTGCGATCTCTACTGCTTTCTTTATAGCCTGGAATATGCTGCAGTAAAAAGGCCTGTTCAATATCCTCTCTTTCTTCACTTATTTGACTATACTGGTAAAATTGCTCCCACTCACTACAACCATTACTTAGGTTTAGGTAAGTACATGTTTCCAGGGAGTACGGGTTCCTAAAATAGAGGATCTGGAGGAACTTCTTTAGACCGTATTGCAGTGCCGTACAAAATCTACATGAAGTGTTTTTACAACTGCACATTTTATTGTTATTTGCTAGTCGTTAAATTCTTTAGATTATCCCTACACGTATGCTCAAAACCGCTGTTCGAAGTAAGGAAACGTACAGTACATAAATAATGGGTGATTTTTAAGCGTTTGTTTTTCAAAAATTAAAAAAAAACGAGAAGGCAAAGCTAACTTCGACTGTGCCGAAGTTTTGATACACTTGAAAAGCTTTACTCCAACTGATTTAACTGGAAAAATATATATAGGATATAGATATCAGATATTTAAAATTTTTAAATCATTGATAATAAAAATTTGACACCATAAAAAATCTTTTCTTAGTAAAACACATTTTCCGACCGATCGGTCCTATGGCAGCTATATGCTATAGTCATTCGATTTTTATAATTTTTTTCAAAATTATGTGAAAGCATATAAAACTAATATATACCAAGATTGGGGACGCTACGATAAAAAACAAAAAAGTTGTTCTCACTAGAAGTAATTTTTTGACCGACCGTTTATATGGCATCTATATGCTATAGTCATCCAATTTTGATACATTTTTTCAGAATTGTGTGGAAACATATGAAACATGGAAATCAAAAAAGTTTTTCTCACAAAGACTTATTTTTCGACCGATCGTTCCTATGGCAGCTATATGCTATAGTGGTCCGATTTTGATACATTTTTCCAGAATTATGTGGAAGCATATAAAACTAACATAAACCATGATTAGTGACGCTACGATGGAAAACAAAAAAGTTTTTCTAACTAGAACTAGTTCTTAGACCGATCGTTCCTATGGCAGCTAAATGATATAGTCATCCGATCCGGCCGGTTCCGACATATTAGTTGCGTGCAATAAAAAGAAGACTCTGTGCAAAATTTCAGCTTGATAGCTTTAAGACTGAGACACCTACGGACAGACGGACAGACAGACGGACAGACGGACGGACGGACCGGAAATGAACTCGGCTCGTCGTCCTGATCAAATATATAGTTTATGGGGTCGGAAATGAATTTCTATGCGTTACAAAATTCTGGCAAAATTAATATACACCTTTTAAGTGTATAAAAAAATTTGCAATAGTAAATGAAGTATTTATTTGAAGCGACATAAATGCCTGCCTTTAACTTTTTAAAGATTATTTCATGTAAAAGATGCCCGCAGCTTCGCCTGAGGAGGTCAATCCGTAGGTTTCAATTAATAGTCAGAAATTATCGCACGGCACCTAGCTCCATTGACTGTAACGTTGGAATTTTCATTATTTTTGAAAAATTACAGACTAATGATGCCGCCGGCCCACAAAGCGCACCAAGTGTGCATTGGCAGCTCTTGAACTGCCTCTGGCTGCTCTTCAGACCAAATTCAGGAAATTCTGCTTGTTGACGTACCCATTGATTAGCTGTGTCGCTAAAGATTATTTTTCGATAAAAAAGTGGATCTTCATTTAACTTTTCTAAGGCCCATTCAGCAAACGGACGAAGTTGTGGTAGGTCACCCAGGTCCTTAAGTAAAATCTTCTGAATAACACTAGCCCAATTGATGACAAATCGCTATCTTGACATTAGCCCTTCAGCTGCAATATTCTACTCGGGTTGGTGGATTTAATGTCCAATAAAGCAAAATTGAAAAGAAAAGAAGCATAAGAAAAATGTGTATATCTGCATTAATAGTTTCTTATTTTGCAAGGGTCAAAAGCCTTTTATTTTTATTGAAAATGACACGCAAAACCGAGCTTTTTATATAATATTTGGTGCCCACCGCTGATTTAAAGCAAAGTTGAAAAGTGGTGTGTAAATGATGGGATTGAAAAGAAGATATATGAATTATAAATAGCCCATTCAAAAAACTTTCAAGAAAATGTATCCGTTTAAAAATCAACATACCATATCTATATTTATACAATTTTTCTAAAGCTTCTTTTCTTAAAGACGGAACCACTTCAAAAGAGACAGGGAATGTCTGCCAAATGTTATCGTTTACTGACGAAGATTCCTCCGAGCTTTTCAATGGATTAAGCAGTGGTGGGCACATAATTTGAGTTTGGGAGCAATCCAACAACAACAACATAAAAAAAAACTACGAGAAGAGCAGTCCAAGTCTGGAACGTGCACACTGCGTATATTTTGATTTCTTTGCTCCTGTCTGCTTGTTCCAGCTGGCAACGGTACTGCATGTGTTTTGTCTTTGTGATTTTTTTCAAAACGACACAATTGCTTGTGCGGCAAAGTGCCGCCAAAAACTAACTCTCGGAGCAATGGAAGCAATTGGAAGCAAGGGCTTGCCCAGCGCTGATTTAAAGCAACACTAACAAAGTTCTGAGACCAATTTATGTGGCAATGCATTTGTAGCTATTTCTTTGTTCTCAGAGTTTAATATTATTTTATATTTAATATTATTTTTATCTTATAAAATTAGTTTTGATAAGTAATGTTGGCATTTCAATCAAATTTACCTATTCTTAAACAATTTAAACTGAATGAATTAATTTTTAATGGACTTTCTATTTTGATCTCGTCTCTTAAAACGTTCATCTCTAATGCCTGCAGTATTAATGGCCATTACCAACTAAAATCCCAGTTAATGGCACTGTCATGTCCAATAGCGAGAATTTCTTGGAATTTGTGCTTTTGCTTTTCACACCACACCAAGCTCTCTGGTCAAGCCTTTTGCCTCTTTTTTCTTTAGTTTTTGCCTTGTTTGCCAATTTGAGTGGTTTTGGTTACTTTGACGCATTGTTGAAGGTAAAACCAGCTTGTTGGGGACACAAATGTAATTTGAATTTTATGCCAAAACCAAACCGCAAACCTTCAAATTTTGGGTTTAATATTTGATATTTTGAATGCGTCTAAATGGCTACACCGGATATTTGTTGACTATTTGCAAAAGCATTAAGCGAAACTGAGGGATGGGGGGTAATGCCCCAACTTCATGGGAATCACTTTCGCGCCACACGGCGAAGGTGTGTGCTGGTGTGCTTCACTCAGGTATTTTTACAGCGCCTTATTAAACGTTGCTCGAGCGGCATATTTTTTGTACACATTCTCGGAAAAGTTGTAAATTGCATTTTGTAAATAAAGCGAGGAATCAACGCTAAGACCCTGCTTGCCGTTTATCTCTCTGACATACGATAAAGTCGCGGTGTGAGTGGAATCCACCGCATTATCTGCCCCGTCGCGGCACTGATACCTGAGAACAGGAAGACGCACAAAGTGTTCGTATCAGACGGGACGCTTATCTAATCTGACGCTGCATAAATGCAAATAGTGAAAGATCGCTCTGGCCTGGGCCGTATCGTATAATGAGACACTGTCGTCGAGGTTACCGATAAGCTTAAAGGAGAATGCATCCGCCACTGAGGCGACGACAACGGCACACACAGTGCAAACAATCACAAGAACAGAGCAAATTCTTTCTTCTTGCTGGGCACGAGATAACGTCGGCGAATGGGTCGACTGTGTAAGCGTCTATATATAGAGTCCGGGCAGACTCAATCTCTTATCGGCCATGCCGCTTGACAAATATGGCTGCTGATTAAGATTAAAGCAAGAACAACGAAATACAAAATGGTTGCTGCTGAAATTTAAAAGGCACAAGTCAAGGGAATTGCCAGGAAGTGGAAAGGTGAACCTCACACTCGTACATCCTGGCTTAATTAAGAACAAGTTGGCAAACATGCCAAACATTGAAAATAGTTAGCCTTACTTATCGCCCAACCATCAATCAGACCATTTCCCGTAGGACAATGACTGGAAACCAAATGACTAGCTAAAACTGAAATAATTACGTAAATTATTTGGTAAGCTTGACAACGACAGTGGAATACTCTATCGCGAGTAAAAGGAGAATATAAAAAATTAATTTTAGAGATGGACATCCCGGCCCCAATACAATTTTTCAATTCAATAAAACATTTATCCAGTCTCGACCCCAAATTTAAAAAATACTAATAGTGGGCCCGGCAGACGTTGTCCTGTCCGCAAGTTTGCTTGCATGTTTTCTAAGATATTGCTCCGAACTATTTATGAACCGGTTCAAACAGCATCGGAACCGGTCTTGAAACAGTGAAAGTGCCTTTTCCATATTATCAACTTACACACCAAATTTCAAAATAATAGCTCAATAAATTTCTGAGATATGGTTCCGAACCACTTTTTCAAACTGGTTCAGAACCGTTTTTAATACGGAAAAATAACTATCTTAATATTAGTATCCCAAACACCATGTTTCAAATTCTTTGCTAAAATAATTTCTAAGAAACGGACCTTAGGCTTTCCATATATCCAAATATTAAGTTCCTAGTTGAACCAATTTTAGACTGATGGCTCCGAACCACTTTTGAACCACTTATTAAGACTGGTTCAGAAAATAACTAACTTCATATAACCTGTTCAAAAACCATATTTAAAATCAGGGATTAATTCCGAATCAAATATCGGTTAAGGTACTGGTTCCTGTACGTTCTCTTTCGGTTTTCGGTCCCGATACGGTACCCAGATTTCTATTTCGGTATACGGGTTCGTACTAATACAAGTAAAATTTGTTTAAATACTATAAAACTTGAATTTTTAAGTTAACTTAAAAATTAATGGATGTAATAGTATTTAAAAAAATTGTGATCTAAGAATTCGAACCCTTTTTTTTGACAAAGAACTTCGCAATGGTGTCCCTACACTCAGAAAAAATCTTCCTATTATTAAGGAATTCTCTATATTCTATTGTCGCCCACGCCTAAGGGCCGATTTCTCAAATTCCACCTAGAAATATCTAAGTTTATTATTCTTAACTTTCAATGTCAAAAATCTTTATAAAAAGTAGAAAAAATGGTTCTCATTATTTTTCAAAATAAATAGCCCAAAATAATATAATGATTTCCAAAACCGAAATAGTACCGGTATAAGCGTTTCCGTATGATTCCGGTTTTTTCGGTTCCTATTATTACGGTTAACGGTTTTCGGTTCTAAAAAAATATTTACTATCGGTTCCGATACCGGTACGTGGCTTCAAACGGTTTATTTCAGTTAACGGTTCCGTTTCTGTTTACGGTATTATTCCCTGTTTTAAATTCATAGCTTAAATAATTTCTGAGAAATGGCCCTGAGGAACTTTTTCATTCTGGTTCGGAATCGGTCTTGAAATAGTTATCGGTCTCGGAATAGTTATCGGTCTTGAAATAGTTATCGGTCTTGAAATAGTTATCGGTCTTGAAATAGTTATTCATATTACTCACATACACAACAAATTTCTAGTTCATATTTGAATTTATTTCTGAGATATGACTTTAAGTTCGGTTGAATTTTGTTCTTAAAATTGTAAAATGCAGAAATTAAATCCAAGATTAGCTGCAATTGCTGAGCCCAATAGCTATATTTAACCGTTACGTAACGGTTTTTCCATAACCATACTAAAATCGAGTACGAATATAGCAAAGTTAGTTACCGATAGCATAACCGTAATTCTTTTCGGTTTCAATATCGGGTTTTGAGCCAATTGGAGCGTCATGTTGTTAACTCAAAATATCTACGGACCCACAAATATATTCACAGAAAATTTCAGGCAAATCGGTTCAGCCGGAGTTCAGTGACAAACGCTAAGATAGAAGAAATATATAAAGCCGCTACGCCGCAGTCGGAACGCTGGGCCCCCGCTGCCTGTTGGATGGCTAAAAATCATTTTTCTTCTAAAACTTCCGTGTTTTTTAACCGTTCTTTTTGTGAGTTTTAGAATAGAACAAATACATATCTAAGTCTTAGTTAATATATTTATAAACACAATTTTCTATCTTTAAAATTCTCGAATTCTGTTTCTCTTTCATGCATTTTGGTCTATATCTTAGAAACTGAGGGTGATGTAACATAACTGCCAACAGATTCAGAATTGGGACAACTCAAATGCCAAGGGGAGATGAAAAACATTTGTGAAGGTCGAAAAATATGATCTGATCTAAAAATCTGGGAAAATCTTACTATTCCTGTTTTCTTTTAAATAGGGTTTAGCATTCCATTCTATTGCTTTTACATACCCAGTGTATACCAACTTAGTTTCATGAGGATTTGATCCCATTTGGCTAGGGTATTTTATGGTGAAGTACAGTCTAGTTAGCATGTCTGGTGGCCATTGCTTTGGGCACCAAATGTATGTGTGTGTGTGTGTGTGTGATTGTGAGTCCTTATGACAATTTGATGAGGGCGTTATTTACACTAGTTAAAAGCCATGACCCCGCACCGCACCTGGCACCGTGCCCACACCCACACCAGTTCCATCTCGCTGTTGTCAATAAAAAAGGAACTAAGCAGTTGGTATCCAACCAAAAAAGACCCGAACCCCATTGGAGCTCTGACACTGGCATGACAAGCAGTCATTTCCATTTCCATTTCGCATTTGATGGCCATGGCCGTTGGCCGCATGACATTTTTCCGTATACGCGCGTATCCAATCAAGCATATATTGCTCTGCATATGGGCGTAAGGGGCGTGTGCGTGGTGGACGTGGTCAACATGCCGTTGATTACGTATACGACTGGGGCGCCAATCAACCAAACGTCAACGTCAGCGTCGCGTTTGTCATGTTGCCTATTTTGTTGTTGTGGCAAAATGCTGAAATGTCGCTCACACTGCAACAACACACAATGCGTTTACATTTTTTCTCGTGGCCCGAATCAATATTAGTAATTTGAATTATTCAGAAGACAAATATGAAGCTTTAATGGCCAAACAGAATGCCCTCGCACGGACCCAAAACTTGCGCCCCCCACCCCCAAACACCCCCAACACTTCCTGCCGGCTGCTGCGGGGCTCCATTGGTTCGGACTCTTCTGGCGACAACTCAATAATTTGTCGAGTCGCCCAATTTAATGCACATGCGGAGCAGGGGCTGCCAAGTCGGTGCAGTCATTGTCTACGTTCGGTCAGGCCCCCGTTGCGCAGGTAAATACGTCAATTTAAATCCGTGGATTGGATTGTAAGTCAATGTTTGACTTTTGCTCGCTGATTGATTGCTCAACAGCAGCAGCGGTCGTCGTCGCCAGAAGTCGCACTGGAGGAACAGTTGCCTGCATATGCATACGTCCTCGGGCCGCTCCTGGGGCAATTGAATTGGTTTTGGGATTGGGATTGGGGGTGGCTGTATGGCCGCCACATGCATCAACAGTTTACCCGATTTACTGCCAGTTGAGTTTGCATAGCGGAGTCAACCGTATGAATCAACGATTTTCTGCAGTGCCGGCATAATTTCCAAAAAATTTACACACACAACAGGACGACGACGACCGGCGCTGGCGGAGCTCAATTGTGGCATCTTACTTGAAGGAACTGCAGGCAACTTGCCTGCTGCTGCTGCTGCTGACTTTAAGTGCCAAAATCAACAAATTATAGTGTGTGCCAGTTGCTTTGGTCCATTGTGCGTGGTTGTGGTGGTGCCCGGCACCCGCACAAACTTTGGACAAAGTTTTGGGCCCAGTGCAACACGAAATATTTAACTTTAGATTTCGGTCGACATATGTGTGTGTGTGTGAACACACAAACATCTATATATATATGCAAACGTATTTTATATATGATGACGGGGTAACTTGATAAGTTTTAGCAACTTACTCAATCATTGTAATTATAGATCTCCTGACTCACAAATCAGTATGTATTGAATGTCGTCATCAATGTAGATGAGCTCATACTATAAGGACTGGATTGCATAAAATACTATCATTGTATTCATAACGCTAAGAGAGGGTTAAAAATTAAGTATGAATCGCCTGGAAATCACTTTTCTAATTTGAACTGGTTCGTAACCAATTTTGAAACGGAAAAACAATTAACTCCATATATCTCACTCAATTATCAGTTCATTGCTTAAATAATTTCTAGGATATGACTCTGAATCACTTTTAAACCGGTTCATGCTGGTTCGGAACCATTTTTGTTCTTCAGAAACATTCAACTTCATATTTTCAATCCAATTAAATAATTTTTCAAATATACCGTATATATAACTTCTTTAAAAAGGCTCTATTAAGTTCGGAACCAGTCTTGAACCAGTAAACTGTCATACAGCAAATTAACCACCGACACACAAAATTTTAAGTTCACAGCTCAAATGATTTCTGATAAATACCTCTGAACCACTTCTGAACATGTTCACTCTGGTTCGGAACCGTTTTTGATAAGGATAAGTATCGAACTACATATTATCAACCCAATTAAATAATTTCCCTTGATTGGAACCAGTCTTGAACCAGGAAAATGTCTAACTCCATTCAACCAAACTACAGACCAAATTTTTAGTTCATAGCTCAAATAAATTCTAAGATATTGCTCTGAATCACTTTTGAGCCGGTTCCGAACCGCATTAGAACCAGTTCACAGACTTGAGACGTAGCCGTTGACAGTATCATGTTCGGCATGAATATGTAATATGGTTCTAAAGGACCCCGCTTTAACACAGTAAAATATTTTTTTATTTTTGTATTTATTCTTGAAATTAGTTTCATGACGTTCAGGGTTTTTCTAGCATTTCCACACCTATGTGGTAAAAGGTTTTATCTTGCTCCTTAAAAAACCGTCCAATTCATGTGTGTGGTCTCATCAGATCACTTTTTTATACCCTCTAACCATAACAATGGGTAAAAAGGGATTCATGAAGTTGAGCATGTAACAGACAGAAGGAAACATTTCCTAACCAATAAAGTACCCAGCCAACCATATCTGCAACGCTCCTAAACTGGATTGAAACGGGAGTTCCTTAGCCGTGTTTTGTGGAGCGCTCCTAATAGGATTGAGACGAGAGTCCCTAGAAAGCACCCTTTATGGAGCGCTCGTAGTAGGAGTAAATCAGGAGTCCCTTGCAAACACCCCTTAAGAGTGCTTAGAGAGCGCTCCTACGTAGGAGTAAAAATGGGGTCCACAGGAGAACCTTATGGGAGCGTTTATGGAATTTTAAAATACAAGCATTTGCTTTTCTACGAATTTTTAATCATATTCACAGTTATCCAAGTTTATTCGATTAATTTGAATTCTAAATAAAATTTAGAGTGGTGCAAGGGGTAGTGAGTGAGCCTACAGTGCGGGAGATCCAGTGTTCGATCCCGCCTTAGAAGGATAGTTAATAAAAACAAGTTTCTTTCTTAAAACTTTTACACATCGAGACACCTTTACCGGCTATTGGCGCCAGCTGTGAAGAAGTTTAGCCATGAACAAGATTCTCAAACTTTGCCGGTTCGGATTCGGCGGATTCAAGTCTTTTAAGGTATTCCTGGCATTGCAACGGGTTCCATTCCATTGCCTTCTTATACCGTATATGTCCTTTATGTAGCATACTTCTTAAACCAACCAGGCCTAAAGTGTATGTATATTTAAACTCAATTTTAGACACATGTGCATTATTGTTGCCTATCTGGCGTACGCTCTCTATCCGACCGCAACAACAGTGCCAACAACAAACAGATAGAGCCAAAGCCACCGCAACAGCAGCAGCAGCAGCGGCAGCGTCAAATGCTCTTCCCGCGCTGCAACTGCAGCTCATATAAAACCGTTCGCATATCCTTGTGCGGTGCGGCCTGTGTACGAGGTGTGTGCATATCCTGCGTTGTTTTGCCGCTGAGGATAATGATGCTGGCCGGCATATTCATAATGAAATTTCATTGCGGCAGTATGCGTACGAGTGTATGTGTGTGTGTGTCTGTGTGGGTGGGGATTGTAGGCGTGTGTACACTGGGTACACCCGGACCCAGGCATATTATGTATAAACACAAATTAATTTCGTTTCAGTGGCCCCAACCGTAGTAGCCATCACCATAGCCATAGCCGGGTCCATGCAATGACGGGCCCGGACATTTGCATAAAATATTTGCACAGCCTTCGGCTAGTGCAACGCTGCCGCTGCCGCTGCCACTGCCTATCGCCCAGGGTTTGCCTTTGCTTTTGAGGACCCGTGTCCATAAACTAGGCAACAACAAGCATTTTCACAGCACAGATTTAATGAATCAGCAGGAGCCGAAAGCCTCTCCGTACAACCTGCTGCATCAGCAAACGTCTTTGCCAACTTGAACGATGTCTGGTTTTTGGTCATTTTTGATAAATTAGCACAAATTCGCCTAGTCCCAAATCAAAAGCCTACGTAATAATGCTTATGCCAAAACCAACGACCATCAAAATACTCTATGAATTATTAAATTTTAGAAAAAATGTAAACTCAAAGTTCTAAGCTAAAAGTCATTGAATGTATTCAAAGGCAAACGATAAACAGTGTACTCCAAAGCGCGGCTGATGAATGTTGCTACATTAAGATACTAACAAATTTTGGTCTTCTGAGTACTAAGAGTCGTCAGTAGCATTTTTAGAGGAATTGGATGTTAAGAGTTGGTTTACCAGAAAATGAAAGAATGCGCTTGAGATACAAATAATAGCATAAGTTGAGCTACATTAGTCCCTAAAAGCCAAGCTGAGCTTCACTGCACTCTCTCTCTCTCTTCAGTAGCTGTTAAGGTGACGGCTTACTCTTAAAGTAACGACCCTATAAGGAAGATATTTGCTTAATTAGCAACATAGCCGAGTCGATCTTGCCGTATGAACATCTAGATCTTAGAGACTATTAAAGCAAGAGCCAGCCAAAATTAATTTTCTGACAGTAAAATGAAAAATCAAATATCATTAAGCAGCATTAAGCACAAAATTACCAATTGCATGAGAGGGATATAAATACTTGGAAGTTCTAGAAAATATGAAAATTTTTTGAATTTCGGAAGAAGCTTAGCACCCTTACACATGATAGAAGCTTCCCATCTTATTGACCTCTTTTCAACATATCTTGTTAGACTTTCGAGGAGTACAACTTTTCAGATTCGACTGTATTCGGTAGAAATGTCGGCAGTTGGGATATCGCTGAACGAATTGGCAAACTTTTAAGGAATGTCAAGTAGACGATATAGCTATGTCCACATATTCGGTTTCGGTCATTTTTTGGTCTGAACCGATTTGTAAAACTCATTATTTACCGATCCATCGCTAATCGTTTCCCGATCAGATAATTGATAGTCGAGTTAAAAGCAAAACAAATAATTCCGCTGGAATGCACCGCCTGCAACCGTGATGGGTAGCACTTAAACAGTTTGTGTGAATCTACACTTAAAAGCTATCAGTTATATATGTACAAACTTTGGCAGGTACAGAGTATATAACAGTGGGGCTTGACTTGACAATCCACGTACTTGGTAATTGGTAAAAACTAGGGAATAAAAGCGGAATTTGCTCTGAGAGCGTAAGCAGGGAAACGAAACTTGATCTAAAAGCTATTTTCTGGATGGGTTAGCGAACAAATTGCGGTCTATTCTTAAAGCTCGATTTTTCGTCCGTTTCGATTGATCGATCTTAAGTGCTTTAGCGAAAAGTTATCGAATCTTTATTTGAATCATTTTTTTGCCGTTCAATGATTTGAATTCTTATATACATATGGTTGGTATGCACAAAAATATACAATTTCATACAGATGAATAGATACCTATAAACCTTACCCCCAAGTAGAGTATAACATATAAATAAACAGAATATTTATGTTAATATGCTTTTGCATATGAGTATTTAGATTGTTGCTGAGTGGGCTGCTGCTGACTTTAAAATATATATGTACGTATATATTTATGTATGTCCAGAGGCAAAACACCAAGTGTCTACCATTGATGCATGGCTGGCCTTTTTGACTTTGTTCAACGTATACTATAAATCTAGAGAATGATATCATATGTCAGCATTTTTTTCACAGACAAGACCTCGTCCCACACTTTAGCACATAATTAACCTAAAAATGTAACTCCATCTTGTTTATCAGCGAAAATACAGCAAGAGGAAGACTCGATGGGTGAAAAAAAAAATCCCAACTGGAAAAAGGCGCGCATCTCATTATCACTCGGACGTGAATATCTCGACATGTTTGTTGTCGTTGTCGTTCGTCATCGGTGCGGACGCGGACGCGAATGTGAACGCTTGTCTCTTAACCATCCCCATCCAGCAGGTCTGACCCTCCTACCCCTTCGCCATGCAGCACACGAAAACATTTAAAGTGAATTTGTGTTGAGCTCACATCGTTAAAATATCCGTCAAAAACTTAAGCAAACAGACATAACTACGTGCATTTTAAATTGAATTCGAACACAAGAAAAACAACAACAACAACAACAACCTAGCGACAGTGAAAATTTACACATACAAGTTGAAAGTAGCCTTATACCTAAGCCTATGTACCTGTGTATGGGTAAACTCAATTTAACCTGCTGTCCGCGCCCATACGCGAGATGCTTCTCCTTATTTTTTGTTCGTTTTATTTGCCAAAAAAATTAAAGACAAGTAAAAGTCGTGATTAACGTTGAATTGACTCCGGCTCTGGCTCTGCTCAAGCGTCATTATCACCGCAAACAAGCAGCCAGCAGACAACAACAACAACAACATACACCAAATCGACATCTCTTAGGGTCCAAATTTTGAGTGTTTGAAATGAGTACGAGGTACATTGTACTACAAAAATGCCGCGCTCGGTTGACTTTAAATGGTGGATAGAGATTTTGGTTTTAAGTATGAACCTCAATGTATTGGAAGAGTTAAAAACTTGGCTATTAGCTGTTGTTGGTTTGGCAAGCAAAAGCTTTTGGCTCAGGTAAATACGCTATTGAATGGATTTTAATTGCCTGGCATTATTGTAGCACTTTGTTCAATTGAGGTTTATGGTTGAAAAGGAAAAAACGAGAAGTCAATAAGATTTCTAAGGGCATTTCCGGTTTCTTAAATAGAATATCAAGAGAATGCAGTACTAAAAGAACTTAAGGGTATTCATTGAGGGTATTGACAAGCCCTGATAAAGTCATAAATGATAACTTATAAATTCCCAGCTACATAATATTTATACTCTGTACCAAAGGTACAAACAGTTCTATATGTTTTGCCAGAAGGAAGCATCTTCGACTCTATAAAGTATATCAGCATCAACAGTTGAGTCGACAAAGCCATGTATGAACGATGTGATCTAAAAGAAGATACGGAATATTAATGGATTATATATTGGTCATTTTGTTTGACTACTTTTGATTATTTTTATGATAGCTGCATAATTCCTCGCTCGCGGAACTTTCCGTCTTTATCGGACAAATACTGGTTCAAGTGCTTTTTGACAGCTTAATCGGAATCGAATGTTTTACCATTTCAAGAATTTTAAGACAGCGAAACAACTAAAAATCTGAATGTGCAAGGTCAGGGCTATATGGTGAATGTGCCATCACTTCTCAAATCGTCTCCAAATTTTGCGGAGTGACCAAACATTTATCTAGCACTCCCTTGCGATTGTCTAATCCGGTATGCTCCCTTTAATTTTTTGTCCAATTTGAAATCGATGGTTCTATTGCCTGGCAGCAGCTCAAGGTGACCACCAAACAGACTGCATTTCTTTTCTCTGTAAATTATCAGGCTTTAATGCAGAGATTAAATCCGACACGAATATTGGTTAAGGTAACGGAAACTGTTATAGGCGATCGCTTTATTTCAGTTACGATTATATTATGGTAATGAAATATAAGTTAGGCTGCGTTCACAGTGTTCGATGCATGAGACATGATAATCTAGTAGGCCCTTGTGTTATCTTGTTTTCATTGTGAATAGCTTTTCATTTGACATTTAAAAACATGACAAACATGTAAAGGCAGCCTTACGTAACGGGTAATGGTTATTAACCTTTTTTCGATTCCGATTTTGTTTATCAATGTAGATTTTTGTTGTTTTGTAACTTTATATAACTAATCTTTGTTTTCGCAATAGACATATTAATACAGATCTAAATAGCATAATATCATTTAAAATTTGATAATCCAAGTTATAATCTTTATTCCTGAAAACAAAGGGTTCAAACTTTCTTGTGCGGTTAATACTGCTAGCACAACTTATTATTATTTATTTAAAACTAGTTTTCTTATACCTGTAGCCTCATAACCATTATTAAATTATCCGTAACCGAAACACTTAATGAATTCTTACTATATTTGTAAAAATTTAGATTAGTTACAATGAAACTAAATTTATTTAATGACCACTTTCCACATTCGTGTTGAAATTGTGCAAATTTCGATTTCATCATTGACAAGTTGAATTCCAAAATTGTTTTAAGAACTTTGACAACTAAGTAGATGTTTGTAAAACAGATGTACTCCTGTACCACTAATAACGGACGCATTGGTCAACATAGTGGATCTGGAGAAGTCGATGATCTTTCATTTAGTGAGTTCTCCCTCAATTTGAGGTGCATAGGTAAAATAATTTACAAGATAATTAATCATTTTCTTTATATAGTGTGTTTTCAGCGCATTTTTGAAAAAAAAAACAGGACTACACGAATGCGGAGCGAACATTTAGTTTCTGGAAATTTTTTTTCAATCTGGATCCAATGTAAACTTGAAATCGAAAACAGGAACTCAGTATTGGCCAAACTGTTGATCTAATTACAAAATGGATAAAGATGTCTATTGGGAGAATAAAGATTCGTTATTTTAAAGTTGGAGTCGACAAATACAATACTATGTAAAAAATCTTCAGAAATACAAAGATTTAATAGAAACTGACTATGTGGGACTTTGAAATGGGGGAAATTACTTTTGGATACTAAATTTGAGCTAAGTTTTTTTTATGAATAAATGGCGTATCTTAAATTCGTAACCATAACCGTTAACCGCTATTAACCCTATAAATTTTTAACCGTAGCCCGTACGGTAAAAGTTTAATAACGGCAACCGTAACCGAAACCGATATTCGTTTCGGTTTATATCTCTGATTTTAATAGATCTGGAAATATTGATCCATTTTTTGATCGCTTTTTAAGATGAGTTTTGTTGTCATCAGCCTCCAATGGCCAGCCTCCATGTGATTCGCCGGAACGGGATAAGTGACACTGTCCGTCACTAATGAATTGTACATTTTTGGGAACAAGTTTTACTTACAATAAGATCCAAAGTTCGAAGACAGAAATTTTAGCAATTCTAAGGCTCATTTTTTGTCTCCCGTTTGGACTAGCGTTTCTTCTGAACAAGAAAAAACTAAATTAATTCGCTCCGAATCCTATTAAGGCCGCGTTTGCTGGGCGTTGATGTTAACAAATAAACAGAATTGTGTTTAATTGGGAAAACACCACATTACAAAGTAGCAGACCTCACAAGCATGTTTGGCAAAAAATATCAATGTGAACATTAAGAGATGAATATATTAAAAATTACTGTAAAAATAAGATACCCTGGCATCTCCGACTCTTTAAATTATTTATATCCTAAAAAACTTGAGTGATCTCCAGTTAAATCATGAGTTTATTAATTACGCTCTTCATTCTTATCATATGGCCAGCTTATAATTAATTAAGTATCTATTTGTCTATGCAAGGAAAAGTTCTCAATGTCAGCTGGCAAATAAATTGCGGCATTTCATAGGCAAACAATACGACAAGCCCGATGCACATGCGCCAAAGATTGCTAAACCATTTGCAGGAGCGCCGCCGCCGCAACTTTTTGCGCCTTGCCTCTCCGAGTGGTATCTGCGACCATGCGATGTGCCTGCGGTATTTCGCGTTAAATATTTACACACACACACACAGCGACAACTAAACGATATACTTTTGTATGTACGAATATACACGCCCAATAAGCAATATGCGGCTTAAAGTGTGCCAGCCGCAGACTCAGTCCAGTCGACGATGCGCTGGGGGTCAAGTGCTGAGTCGATCAGGGGATACACTCAGAAAAAAAGAGGATGGAATTTTTTTTACCGTTTTATAAGTAAGAAAGTCTGTCAAGCCCGACTGTAAGGCTGGGTTCTCACTGTTCGACGCATGAGACATGATAAGCTAGTAGGCAACATGAAGTGGCTTGTTTTCAATGCCAAATGACAAGCTATTCACAATGAAAACACGACATAATAAAGGCCTGCTAGATTATCATGTCTCATGCGTCGAGCAGTGTGAACCCAGCCTTATATACTTTTAAAACTGGCGCCACATGAACTGTGTAAAGTGCCCGCGGAAGCGTGTTTGACGCTTGAAGTATTGGCTTGGAATTTTGTTGTTCTTATAACTCGACTATTGTTCATCTGATCGGGAAACGATGTACGATGGTTGATTACTTGAAATGTGTAAAAGGTTCGACGACTCTACCTTCAAAATTGTGCGAGATATAAGGTAGGACCGCTTGGTTGAGCGGGAGGTGGGCTGCTATTAGACGAGGGTTTCGCTTGGATTGTTTAAACGTAAGGCGCATTGTATGTCAAGATTTCATATACAATACCTTCTAGACCTTGGTTCATATCATATCTTTTGGATCTTATCAATTTCAACGGTCAATCCCGAAATTCTCAAAATTCGAAAATTTTCAGATAAAATGAGAATTGAGTAAGTGGACTAATTTTTATATTTTTTTTTTTTCAAGTGTACCTAAGGGTACACCGAGGCTCCATCTCGCATCAGCATATTGGATGGCGCGACGCGACTCGGATGCGAGTGGCAGGCACTTTGCATATTTTAGCGCGTGCATTTTTCAGTTGCTAATTGAAATAGTGTCGCGGTGGCGATCGTCGATCTTCGATCGTTCGCTATGCACATATTTGCGCATTGCCAGAGATGCGCAACGAAGCGACAGTGGCGACCTCGCCTAGCCCGGGCTAATAAGGTAAGAAGGTGCGTGTGGGCAAGTGGTATGGTAATGCCCACAATTGCGTCA
The DNA here is from genome assembly GCA_018904225.1 of Lordiphosa mommai. NCBI lineage: Eukaryota > Metazoa > Arthropoda > Insecta > Diptera > Drosophilidae > Lordiphosa > Lordiphosa mommai. The sequence goes on from JAEIFT010000473.1 coordinate 123,128, forward strand.
CAGACGCGTAGCAATAACATTCCGTACGAGCTGCAGTCACGTAAGTGCATACCGCAATATACAATACTTTTCGGCATCTGGACCGGCACGTCATGACTATTTGATTGATCTGTAAGGCACACAGCACAGTTGGCTTTGCATACATATGTATTTTGGTTTAATGAAAAATGAAACGATTTTCATTACGACTCTTTCTCTCATACTGAGGAATGGCCTGAAGCTATTGCTGCTGCATTTTCATATTTATAAGATAATTGAAAGCGGGTATTGCCAAATTAACAACGCTCGGTAAACAAAGAAGGAAAGAAAGAAGGCAATATGGCGACTGGTACACACACACACACATACAGACACAGAAAGGCGGGAGTCCGCCACATATGTGTGTGTGTGTGCAGAAAGACAGGAGCATATCCCTTGTGTACACAAGCGCGCTTTATTGTTTTGTGCTGGGCTGGAGCTGGCTGGCTGGCTGGCTGGATTCACTCCTTGTGCTGCCCGTGGCCAACCCACCCAATGGTACAAACCCACCACCGAACTCGCACCAATTTGTCTTTGGCTTTGAAAAGAATTTCGCTCGTGCACGGATTTTATTAAATTGCATTCGTAGTTGTTTTGAATTGATTCGACTACGTGAAATTGCCCGCAGCAGCAACCAGATCAAGAACCGGCTCCCTCCCTTCACTCTGTTTTCACTTTGTTTTACTTTTGATTTTTACTTTTATTTCATTTTATTGCTGTCTGTCGAGCACACAGTCGAGCTGCCAAACAGGAAACACCCTGGCAACTATTACAAATGGCAGGTCCTTCATCTCCACCTTCTTGTCGTCATGCTCATCCCCGGGCTCCATCTAAACAGGCACTCGAGGATTTGTGGGGTCGTTTGACCTGCTCCTTGTTGTTTTTTTTGTTTTCTATACCCTGTTATAAAGGTACGACGTGTATAGCAATATTGTGCAAACTTATGCAAGAGGAAGCAGCTGAGACTCATGAAATTTGAGTTGGGCAGCAGTGCAACCACATCAGAAAATAAAAACAAACCTTATAAGCGTGCCTCGAGTCGAGCTGTCATTTGTCTGCCCAAGTCTCGGTCGTGCTCACTGCCTGTATTTTGTTTTTGCTACCAATTTGGCAACACCATTTCGTGTATTTTGTTTTTGTTATTCCCTTCGAAGCTTCGCAATTGACTGTGCGACTTAGTGGCGTCAAAATAACCGCTTAAAAAAATAACGTATTGGGCTGGCTAAGCCAGAGGAGCTAAGGGCTGGTATTTAGCATATCCCTGCCATAGTTAAGATCAGGCATAGATAGATAATAGAATAGGTCTTATCTTATCAAAACATGTTTGTTTTCCATCGCAGCGCCTTGTTATGAACTTATACGCTCTAAAAAATATTCCATTCTTAATTTAAGGTAAGCCTGTGATTGAATTTAGATCGTTTTGTTCAATTGTCCTTGAAATAGGTAAATATGATTTAATCCTAAATTTGAAATTGTCAATATAATCCCTAATATAATTGGTTCATTCTGAAAAAAACCTCAAGAATTATGTACTTGAACCAGGGAAACTCATGTATAAACGGACTCAATATTGAAATTCTTATGTCTAGTTTGGGTTTATAAAATCCCTTAAATATGATAATCGATTTTTAAAATTATTTATTTCTAATTTTATGTTTTTCATTTAAGATTCATAATTCAAATAACAAATACTCTCACACATACGCAGCATGGGCAGCACTTCACATGGTTTTGAGTGGCGCCACATTTAAAAGTTATAAACTCTGTAAACTACAGAGTATATAACAGTCGTGCCCGACCGACTTTATTATTTCTTTTGTTTTTTGTTGTTTTTTTTTTGCTTTTGTTGTCTTAATATTTTCCTTGAAATTTTCTTCTTGAGCTTTTCCTGGCTGTTGCTGCTGCTGTTCCTGCTGCTACAAGAGTTTCATTTGTTTTATGCGCTCTCCTTTTGGCCTCTTGTTTGCTAATACTTTGTCGGTACTTTTCGGCTACTTTTCAAGCAGGCACTAGTGGCCCAAGTTATTGTATCTTGTAGATACATATAGAGACAGCAGAACGTTTGCCATTTCTTTTTGAGGCCTTAAAGCATTTTCATTAGAACTGAAAGCTGCAGGAATTTAATTTCAAATTTAAAGCCTCGAATTCGGTTTTACACACACACACATAAAGCAATTTCTCTTTTTTCCCCCTGTATGTTTGTGTGTGTGTGCCTTAGCCTACACACGCATATGGCGCATCCTGGACATAAAGGATATTATAAGAGATTTAGCAGTTTGTTTGCACACGGATGATGCATTGTCATCGAGCTGGGCCGAGATTTATGATGGATTCGGTTTGTGCCTGGAGTGCGCAAAAATTATTAGAATTTTCTGCCAGGCCCTTGTTCGCTACACCAAAATATAACGAGCTGTTCTGTACTTGAAAAATGGAAACGAAAATGGTAAAATGATAGAAGCTGTCATATTAGTGGAGAATGAAAGGAGAAGGGGGGGGAAAATGGCTGAAAAAAAAATTGGTTAACCACAATTGATATAAAAGATTATGTAAAAGTAAATGAAATAAATAAAGGACTAGTTTGGAGACGCTACCATTTAATACAAAAAAGATTTTCCTTATAAGAGCAATTTTCGGACCGAGTGGTTCTATGACAGCTTTAATATATAGACGTCCGATTTTGATTAAACTTGTCAAAACTCTTTGAAAGCAGATAACATGAATAAATACCAAGTTTTGAGACCATTACTACGACAAAAACAATATTTTGGACAGATTAAGACTTCCGAGCAGCCTAAATTTGAAAATAAATCCTCATTTCTCTCACAATTTTGAAGATAGATTGTTCAGACCTTCTAGACATATTTAGTAATCATTACAAAATTTTTTAAAGGAAGATATACCATAATATATTGTAATCCGTGCGTATCAATTGGATTTCCACCTTCAATGGCTATCGCGAAAACAAAATGTCAGATGGCCTGGCAAAAGAAAAGGGTCAGTCTATTTTATGAACAAGAAGAACTCGTACTAATCTCTGAGCTTGAAGGTACTGTAAAGGCTAAGCTTCGCTAGTACAATATCGTAGTCTTTACATCATTAAACTCATTGATAAACTGAACAGAACCGAGTCATATGCGATTTTCGGATCGGTTCAACACTTTCGAAATATCACCGGTTCGGTTCTTGGTTCGATTTACGAGCACTAATTAGCGGTTCGGTACGGTTTATTTCGGTTCGACTCAAAATCGGTTTGCATCACTGATAAAAAAAAATAGATTTGTTATCGATATCATATCAAATTCCGATAACATAATAGACAGTTGAGCTCAATTTTCGTCTAGGCTCTTGACGCTCTTTTCTTCCAGTAATTTTGGCAGCAAAGAGAGCATTGAGCAGTATAGGTTCGACTGTGAACGATATGTGCTCGACGATGGATACTAATTTGTAATAAAAATCTAAGCAACAGGTGTTTGCAATCTCAGTTCGACACACTTTTCTTTCTCGGACCACCAGCGCAAACTTTCTGTCCATATTTTCCTAGTATAAGGATTAGGATTGGTTCAAAATGAATCAAAAATGGTTGCACTCTCACAACGGTATGAAGAATATTTTAGAAATTTGTGATAGAAAAAATGTTTAAGTTTTTAAACTGGAATAGCTAGTCATATCTGAATCGAAAAATTCTAGTTGCAATCGAGTGAAACTTTGTCTACCTGATGGACTTTTTATAACTCTATAAAGAATGATGAGTCAGTTTAGGTTAGGTGACGCCGATTGCTAGAGGTTATCTTCCTTCCAGCACCATGAGGTCGCTTCATATTATATAATACTTAAACAAAATTCTTTGCAGCAATTTAATTCTATCTTTTGTAGTGTAAGTTCTTCCATTCACAAGTGTCATCGTCTGATGAATAAGCTTTTGTATTAGCGCATAAAAACTTCGTCCTACCCTAAGGCTTTGCGCGTTGATATATTAAATTTGTTCTTATATTTTTTTTTTTATAACATTTTTGCAGTTGGGATTGGGCTTTGATACTTCTTTTTTAATATGCATCACGCAGTGAAATTTTGCGATAAAATTGTGACACATGCGCAGGATTTTGCCGGCCTGGCAACTGGCTGACACAAACACACACACACACACAGACGCACGTACAAAGGCTGTAAATAAATGATGTTCACAGGCAACAAAAAAGCAATTCAATTGAAAAGCCAATAAGTAGACTACAGGCGTGTCCATTGTTTTAGTTGCTGCCTGCTAAAAAATGAAAACATAAAGCATATTTTCGTTTTGTTTTAAATAAATTATTATGCAAAATTAAATGACCCACAGGCAGGACAAATACACAAAATACACGCATAGCGCAGCAACTTTTTTTTCGCGCTATAAAATAAAATCAAATAGAATATTAAATTTTTAACCAGTTGACAGACCGGAGGGGCAAGGAGAGCGTTAACGTCACCGTCAACGTCAACGTTTTCTATATGCCAATGGTAAATATTTGAAAAGGATTTTGTTTGTTTATTGTTTGCACACACACCTCGCACGGTGTTAGTCGGTGTTAGCTTTTTAATTATAAAATATTTAACCAAAAACTCACACTCGACTGGTCGGAATGTAGTGTTTGGACGCTTTGTTTATTAGATGGCCCGGTTATCGCTCACTAAACACAACAATGGTCCAGGCAATTTAGCGTTTTAAAAAATTCACAAGCCCGAATTGATGACATCGTCCCGTGCCGGCGCCAATGGAAATGGCTTCATTGTCATTTTTATTAACTCAACGGAGGGCTTGCAAATTAAGCAAATATTGCCCCAGAGAAGTCAAATGGCCGGGACCAGGATTTTAGTCAAGTCAAATACGAGCAGAGCGTCGGAGCGAGTGCAACAGGACAAACAAATGCCAGGCGAGACATTGACTAATCGCCAGCCAGCCAGCGTTTGCCAAAAGGTGCCGTCTGTTAAGGTCTCTAATGAAATTTATGCAGTGTGTGGGTGGAGCAGCTGGGGACGGACGTTCGGGGGCTGCTACAATTTCGCCCCATAAAAATGGCAAACAAACTTGGACTAAGCAACAACAAACAGGCGAAATTGTGTGCGCAAATAAACGCGAATTGCAGGCCAACAACCTGCCTGCTGCTGCCTCATAGAGCATAGGCATTGCGTATACGCAGCGTTGCAATTGGAATTTGATTTTCGACGCTACACACCGTTGAGCTGTGGTGACCACGTCGACAGCGGCGCTATATTTGCACTCAAAGTACAATACAACAAGTAGAATTGGGGCGTGGGAGAAGTAAGGTGGGTGGGTTGGTTGGTTGCTTATTGCAACAAGCCAAATAGAGCCTTAAACATACTCTGCACAGGCTGGATATGTGGGAATCGATATGGAGCGGTAGGTTCTATTTGGAGGAGCCTTACTTATTTCGAACTCGTATTTATGAACCAAAGCAACTCATGCCCTTGGCGGCCAATGGACTGCTCCAAAACGTCAGACAAATTGCTTTCCAATCTCGTCTCTCAATTGGTCCATGGTTTTGCTTGCCGTGTGACATGAAGCATCGACTTGATGAAACCACATGTCAACCAAGTCCAATTCTTCCTTTTTGGGCAAAAAAAATCGGTAATCATTGCACGTTACCTTGCTCCATTGCCACAATGGCCACAAAGTCGATCTTTTTTGGCATAATAATAATGAAAACGCGAATATTTATGACCAAAAAAGGATTTATTGTTTTTCAAAGTATTCTCCAGCAAGATTTATACACATTTGCATGCGCTTAAACCAATTGTCAAACCACTTTTACCACTCCGATTGAGACACCTCCAAAACGTGGTTTTTGAACACCACGCATTTTTCCCTTGATGTGCGGGAATAAAAAGAAGTCATTGGGTGCCAAGTCAGGGCTTTACGGCGGATGACCCATCAATTCGACGTTTTGGGCGGTCAAAAAGGCGCTGGTGTGAGCAGATGTGTGAGAGCTCGCATTGTCATGGTGCACAATGATCTGTCTTCTCTTGTTCGTTTTTCGAATTTCTCCAAAGACTTCAGGCAAACAAATTGTGGTGTACCACTCAGAATTGACCGTCCTACGTTGCTCAAGCGAAACAGTCGCCACATGACCAGTTTTACCAAAGAAACAGGCGACCATTTGCTTCGAAATGCTTCTTCCACGAACGACTTTCGTTGGATTTGGCTCGTCTTCGAAGACCCACACGGTCGATTGATGTTTTGTTTCGGGCTCATAAGCATAGATCCATGATTCGTCACCTGTGACGATCTTGTAAACGTCTTTTGAAACACCGCGATTATATTTTTTCAAAATTTCTTTGCACCAATCCACACGAGCGATTGTCAAATTGTGCGGGATCCAACGAGAACAAACCTTTTTTACGCTCAGGTGTTCATGCAATATCGAATGTATGATGGTGGAAGAAATGCCCAAGGATGCCTCTATTTCAAGGTATGTCACATGACGATCTTGCATTATCAGTTCACGCACGGCATCAATGTTTTCTGGCACAGCGACTGTTTTTGGACGACCTTCGTTATCATTAAATCAATTTTTCACAGTGCTATCTGATGGTACTTCATTGCCATACAAGGATTTAAGTTCATCGTGGCACTCTTGTCGTGATAATCCACGTCGAAAGTTGTGAAAAATGATTACACGAAAATTTTCACGTGTTAATTCCATTTTTCTGCCGAGGTAAGTTTTTGATTAATCGTTAATCGGTATCAAACGTGGTCACACATGAAAGAGTTGCATGGAGCTTTTATCGATAAAAGTCCAAACTTTATTTGGAAAAGGCCAATTGGTCCTAAAATGGCTAGAAGTGACCTAGGCCAGAAAGTTATATTGCAACCCACGTATCTCGTGTAATCGCCAACATGGGTTTCGTTACTCTCTGGTATTCGCATCCCCGCAAATATGGCCAAGGCTCCCATAGGGACTCTTCAAGATTAAATTTGGAATAATCTTGTTAAGAATTTCTTTCGTTTGTAAAATTACTTATTTTTGTGAACCGAACCTTATTTTTGAAAAAAGTGGTCCGGTTCGGGTTCAGATTCGAATGGTCATAAATGTAAGAGGTTCAGATCATGGTCCGGCTTGGAGCCGAATCAAACGGTTTTTAGGGGTTCGGTTTTGGACCAGTATTCAGCCATGCATACTAGATATTAGTTCTATTCAGCAGCATTCACAGGTGTTAAATATCTGATTCTGTACTTTTAGACTTGCTCTTTGCCTGCGTTTACCCGTGTCATGTTATACGCAAGCATCAGAAAGGGCATATTTTAGTTGCATTGATTTGACAGACAAGCGAGGGTCTGTCCTATTAAACCTTACCTACAGTATAAGGTATTAATAGGCATAACCATCATTTAATTATTTTTTTATAATTTACCCAAGAAAGGATTATTGTATAAGAGTGTTCCACCCCTCAAAAAAAAAGTGTTAGCAATAGGCAAGACTAATGCACCATAACAAATTTTCAAAGGTTTCTTTTCCCTGCAAATGCCTCACGAAAGTCCTTTCAGAGTGTCTCTGCTTCGTTGTGCAACTGGCAACAAATTTTCCCCCTCAACTCGCACTAAGGTAAACTTAATTTTCGCTGTGCAAAATTTGCATTTGTTCAAAAAAGCCGCGATTTTTGATGGAATTTTACATGTGGCTAAACAACATTGCCATTTCTATGCCCCTTGGAGATTAATCGGTATACATCAAGTCATCTTAAAGCTGTGCAAAATTAAATGCAAATTAAACTTAATGCCTTGCACCAACTGGCTGCTGTGTTCTATATTTACACACAATTGACATATGAAAAATGGCAGCTAAAAGCTTTTTATGCTTGTGCAAATTTCACAATTACAGTTATTGCTAATTGGAGGCTCATGCGACCGCAGCCATCTGTATTCTGTCCAACGGTCGGGCAAATAATCGACGTTAATGTTGTTGGCAATGGCCATTTAATGTTGAATGTTTGTCTGTGCGCAACGTTGTGTGTGATTGGTACACACTTTAACCATACAGACGATGCATGAATTATTATTAAAATTTATAAAAACAGATTTGCCATTTGTAATATGTAATTAATTTTAAAATATTAATACGAATGCATGAAGGAAAGGGAGTATGAACATAGCCCGAGGAGAGCAGCTTTGACGCGCAATTAAAGGCATGATAAAATTTTTAAAAATTTGTACTTTGTACAATTCAGGTCTAAAAATATAAAAGGCAACCCTCTTACTTTTAATTTCAAAAATTGTTTACCACTTTAACACTGCCTGTAATTTCCCCTCCCACACTTGGCCCCAATTAGGTGACCAACTTAATGATTGCCTCATTAGCCATGCCAAGAAGCACTTGGCCAAGCCTCCAATGAGCTGAATGCTAAAGCGCCGACATTGCTTTGGCGGCACTTTGGGGCACAATGGAGAAAATTTGCATACAGCATCCGCTACTGTATTGATGTATTGAGAAGAAAAACGTGATCTTACCATGCGAACGGAAATGGAGCCAAAGTACTCGTCGTAATGTAGGTGTTTCGTAATTTTGGGCATTTTTCTGGCTAAAACTCTTAAGATGCCAGGAGTGTGCAGTAAACGTAGATTTGTCATACGGGCCGGATGTGTTTTGTGTAAATCATGACAATGTCATGGCCCATCGTTTTCTTGTTTTTTTTTTAGGCTGACAGGTATCATGGCCCTAGGGCCACATAAAGGCCATTGTTAGCAATTTGCGGAAGCAGTTGTTGGCCTTTTTCATATAACATATTATGCTTCCTTTTTTTTTTGGGCGTGTGTTTTGACGCGAGTCAAGATAGTGCTAGATCGTCGTTACTAATTGTTCGATGCTCGGCCTGTGTAAACACAATTGTAGTTAGGCTAAAAATTGGAACAAATGCCAGATCATGTTTACCTAACGCGACAATGTTATGTGTTGTTTTTCCCTATTTATTTGGAATTTTGCTGCGACTTACAATGCAGCAACTGTGCAAATAGCAGGCGACAACACGACAAGATCGACAACGACATCAGCCTCAAAAGCTGTGTGGAAAGTTAGACATATGACAAGATCTGTTTGGTGTAATTTTACTGTATGTGTGTGTTTATTTGGCATACCCTTATAAAGGGTATAATTCATTATTCATGAATATATAGATTAATACATTTTATGCACAAGGTAAAGGCTATTATGGAATCAGAAGACAGCAAGCCAGTCAGGTACCTTATATTCAAACGTTTTTGAGCTCTGACAACGTATTTAATGGTCATCGTACACGCTAGTTAGGCTAAAGCAAAAGAAAATATCATCTAATCAAGAAGTTCTAACTAGAGGAACGCGCGTGAGCGATTTTTTCTTCACGTAACGCACGAATCACGAAATAAAAATCTCTTGACGCACGATTCACGCACCCAGATTTTTGAGCGATTTGCATCACGCACAATTCATGCACAATTAAAGAAGGGATCACGAATGATCACGCACGATCACGCACGTTCACCTTAATTCTATCATGCGTTTCATGACTACACTGCGCCCTTTGTACGGAGCAACTGCATAAATACTGCACGACTTATATTCACGATGAATAACTTTACACGCGCGAATCACGCACGGATCACGGATGCTCACGCACGAAAGACTGTGTTTTTTTCACGATCACGCGCGCTTCTCTAGTTCTAACCCTTGATAAATCTTTACTGCGTTTGTATCAAAATTCTAGATTGAGTTGCGACTAATGTGCGGAAGACATGGATTAGATTCTCGCAGCCGTCATCTTTACCGGCTAATGGCGTTAGCTGCATGGAAGGTAAACACAAAGTAGTCTTGACTCGGATTTGGCGCCTAACAATGGTTCTCCTTCTCCTCTACCATAATTTTAAGAGAAAGTCTCGATTTTGGCCTGTCTGATAACAATTTTTTTATAGAGACCAGAAGAAGGTACCAGATCGTGACCAATTTTTTAAGGAATGTTTTCCTTTCTGTAGAAAAAAAGTTACTTATCGGTAGTGCTTTTAACTAAAACTATTTTTATTAATTATAAAAATAAAGAGTAACAATTGATTCCGGCGATAGTTCCACCAATCGAGCCTCAGTAATTGAGTTGTCTTTTGCACCTGTCTGGTCTCTAGAAGCAGCGTCTATCTATTGAAAGAGCATCACAAATTCCTCCAGCCATTTCATATATAACCTTTTCATGTGTCTAGTTGTCACTGTATTTCTTTCTATTCAATTTCGAGGCGTGCTATTTGCTTAGCTGAAACACACATACTCGGGTACTTGTACGTATTTATCATTTAGCACGCTTTGAATAAAATATTTGAACAAGCCGGAACAGTTGTTTTTAGCGAAGACAATAGATTCAATTTAACATTATCGCTGCATGTCGATAGCGTTCCCTTTTAATTACTAAGAGAACCCAAAAACCCAAGCGACTAAACGACCCCAAATGACCTTCGTCTTAATGCCTTTGTGTGTGTCTCTGTGTTTGTGGAGGCTGTGACGTGTGAAAGTCTATCATGAAAGTGTAGACAAATTGGCTACATATGTATGTGTATGCTGGTGTATGTGTGAAAGGACATGCCCACAAAAACAGGACAACAAACAGATAACGCCCCGCTCGTTAGGCCTTCAGAGGGATAGGACAAAGGAGCCGGACCAAGCAACACAATCAACTACCGGGTAATTAGAGTTGAATGCCACAGTCAAAAAGTCGTGTAATGCGATTTGTATGGCTCAGCAGGAGATCCCGACAGGATGGCAATGTATGACATAAAGACACATTGCACGGCCCATTAGTGTGCGGGGTCGGGGGGGCAGGGACAAAACGAAAATTTATGAGCCAAAATGGCACAACAAAGGCAAATTCGTTTTGGTTTTTATATCATTTGGCACATCATTTCCGTACCCTCCGTTGCTGGCTAAATATTTATAAATTGTTGAAGTCGTTCGCCTGGGTCAGCTGATCGGGCCGCTGCACACTGAGCAAAGTGACGAATCTAGGAAAACGAAATTGAATACTATGCATGGAATTGGCCAAAACATTTTATAGCCCAATATTACTAGGATCTTTTTGTAGTACGGTCACTCTTACGACGTGGATTATAAAGACGGAAGTGCGTCGATCAACTTACTTCGACTGTTGACTATGAAACACAATGCTTTGCCTCAGTGGAAAACTGGCCTATGAATTCAACCGTAAACGTCCCTCGCTCCAGAACGAATCTCGTGTGAAGGTCGATCAAAAATAAACAATCGATGCTGTGCAGAATTTTATAATGCAAGACTGACATGTACTGTAAGATAGAGGCATCCTTGGACTTAGTTACACTCGCATACGTTCAATATTACCATCATTAAGGTTTATTCGCTGCAAAATTTAAAGAGACTCGTGTCGATTGGTGCAAACATTTTTTAAGCCAAATATAAACGCGATGCTTAAAAAGGCGTCTATAGGATTAGAACAAGTAACAAATGAAATGTAGGACGTTCGTAGATTTATGTTAGATTGTGCTAAAATATATTCAACTTCTTTATAAAAGTGGTCAAACGGAACTGGTGAAGTAAAACTCTTGAGATTCTTCTGCATTCGGTCTAATTCTTTGTGTTTTTGATAGTATAATTTAATATCATTGAGAACAGCTCAAAATGGGCTGCCCGATCTTGCCCGTTTTTAGTTCAGTGATCTGAGTAAGGAAGCTTTTCGGTTACCAATCCTGATGGGAGAGATATACTTAGAAACATACGAACGTACATTGTCCATTTTAACTTAACTTATAGTGCTGATCAAGATTATATATATTTTTTATGTAGTCGAATGTGATACCTGCTAAGCATTATTTTTAGATTGACACTTTCGCCCCACTGTACTTCTGCTCCTTTTTGGCTATCCGAAGGCTATTTGTTGCTGCACTTGTATCTCGGTCTCGTTGGCCGCTTGTCATCTTAGGGTTGCCTCAAATTGTGTTAGGGTTAGGACTAGGCCTACATTTTTGCTGCAGGCGCTTGGCCAGGTTGCAAGTTCTGGCTCTGGTCACGCTTATTATGGCCCGGGGTGTTTGTCCAAATGCTTGACTGCCGCTGCAAAGGCTCTCTCTCTCTCCAGCTCGCTCTGCTCAACAACCAACACAATATCCGTCGTACGTTGTGCAAACAGACGGAGCCGTGCAGAAGCTGCGTCCTGTCGCCGCTGCCATCTTTTGTGCTGATGATGTTTGCTTAGCTGTCTTTGCATCTTTTTGCCGGGTCGCAGTCAGCTCTAAAACGGAAATGATGGCGGCTGCATAGCGGTCGCAGCAGAAAGCTGTGTTTGCCCGCTCCGCTCCGCGCCCCGTCAGACAATGGCAGGACAATGAAATGAATTTTTAAGAACATCCCTGCCCTGCCCTGCCCTAGATGTGATGCCACTTCAAAGTCATTCGCCAGGCAGCAGCTCAGCGGCAGCATCTTGAGGGCGTGTATGCAGTTTGCTGTGATATGCAGTTTTCCGTGTGACCCAGCGAAGGCGAAGGGAGCAGCAGGCTGCGTTCTGTTTGCCCAAGCATGCAGGTGCAGTTGCCTCTCGTTGGCTCTGCAATTTGCATTCGACCGGCAGGGTGGGACCGGCATACTGGCTCTGTTGCTGTTACTGTTACTGCTATTTGCCAACCGTTTCGTGTGTGCATGTCAAATTCAAACGTTTGCATATTTTGCAAGACTGTCGGGCACAATTAACCAACATCAGCAGCAGCAGCGGCGGCAGCAGCAACTGCAGCAGGCAACGATGACAAAAAAAATTATAATTTGCTGTGCTAATGAAACCCTGGCCCGAGGATGGGGCTACAGAAAATGGAGCAAATTTACTTGAGTTTGCATGTTACGCAGGCGATAATTAACATTTTTTGACTCTTGAAAATCGATTTCAAAATTAGATGCTGAAGCAAGTTCTTGCTATGTGCTTATGGAAATGAAAGTTATTAAAGCTTACTGCTTTAAGGACTTTCCACATTTAGTACAGATTAAACAAATTTTAAAACAAATTTAATGACATGTAAAACTATTTTAAATCAGTTTTAAGTCGCAAAATGTTTGATATAATGAAAATAAAATTTAAGCTGATTATTATTATAAATAATTATTAGAAATTGATCCATTCGATGCATTAGCTAACATTTTAATTTTGTTTCAGAACTTCATGATCCAGTAGGAGTCTATCAGGACTGTTTCCAATTTCGAAACAAGTAGAATTGTCGGAAATCGAATTGATTGCTGTTCTAAATTCCACATATCAAAAAAAAAGAGAATCGAATAATTTTTATACTTTGTACCAAAGGTATAATTAGTCAGGCCTGTTCTCGTTTCCAAATCCGATCGATCGAAATAAGTAAGGAATCCGATTTCCAAGAAAGGATTACAAAATTCGGTTCAAACTAATTGCCTTCAAGACAATTAAATAAAGACTAATGTAAGTTGGAAGTTAAAAGCGGAATCACTCGATCTTTTTACCAATTCCGATTCCGTATATTTTGATCGAAATCAAAAATGGGAACAGACCTTAGTATAATGAGTTTGTGCAAATGAATTTATCAGCCACAAGGATGCATCCCCGGCTCTCTAAAGTATATATTGGGATGGCAAGAAACCATTGTCGCTTTTTTTTATAGAATTCAAAGTTAATTTTTTAATTTAAGGATTGACCGATTATGTATTGATCGTTTTTTTTGGCAGCTCCATGATTCCTCGCTCCTAGCACGTATCGTCCAAATCGTCAAAAAGCTGTAAGAATTGCGATTTGTCAGACTCAATTGAAGCAAAAATGACATGGGTTCCTTTTCAATCCAATATATTCTTCCGGTCTGTCTATCCGTCTATCTTTCTGTCTGTCTATCTATCCGTCTGCGTGTGCGTTAGATAGTGTAGATCTCAGAGCCAGCTTATACCTGCAGGCAGGTAAGGCTTATTTTTGAATGTCAAGCACCCTTTCACCCACACAATTTAAAAAAAACACAAATTTTCTAATATAAAGTAAATCAGGCCTGTTCCCGTTTCCAATTTCGATCAAATCATGCGGAATCATAATTGTAAAATGTCCTCGGTTCTTAAAACCAGTCGAGTTATTCCACTTTTACCTTGAAATCTTAATTTATCGTCATTCAAATCTCTTGATGGGGAAAAGCTTAACTAAAATTATGAAATCGTTTTTTACAAATCACAACTCTTAACAATTCCGATCGATCAAATTCGTAAACGAGAACTGTCCCTCAATATACTTTCTTTTTTTCACGCTTTAATGGTCAAAAGAAATTACAGAACTCAATCTGCTGACAAATTTGTACAAGTTAACCAGGACAGGAAAAACAGATCGCCAGCTTGCTGAGAAAAAGTTACTTAATTGTTAGTTTACCAGCTGCCATTTTAGGTTGAGCCAAGAAGACGACCTGTTGGTCGCCTGCCATGAATCCATTGATCCGACGAATGATGCTTTTGAGCCGTCTCCTTATCCAAGTTATAACCAGCTCAACTCAGTCTCTGTATCTGCTGGTGTGACGGTTGATTTGAGAACAAACTAGCGGGAAGCCGACGTCTCTTTAGATGGTTGAATTACGCACATCCTAGCATCCTGCGGAGTATTTTGTTTTGCATCGTCTCGACTGTTTTTATAGAGTGTCCCAGAGGCAGATTCTTTAGGTCCAGGTCGGAATGATTCTTGATTTCATTATTCGGACGTAAAAACAGCCCAGATATCGTTCTCAGAAGCCAGTTAAATTTTGTCAGCTTTGGCATAGGTGACAGGATACTGCTCGCTTTATATGGTTAATGCAGGTAAGTTCAGGGCTATGCCCAGGTACCTGACATTAAGCTTATGTGGTATAACTAAGTCATTTAGCTTGATCTTCGTTGAATTTCCGCAGAATAGCAAAATGTGCAGTTGGGAGGAGGGACTTCAGCTTAAAAAGCATACGCGAGATGTCCAGGAAGACAGCAGAGTAGTTAGATTTGTTCTCCATAGCCTCTAGGATGTGGTTGCCTGTCCTAAGAACCTGTTCCGGCGCTCCATGAATATTGCGAAATCCAAATTGAAGTTCTGAGAGGGCTTCGTTTACTGCACATTTTAGCATATGTTTCAAAAATATTCTTTCAAATACTTTGGAGAATGTTAGCAGTAGGTAAATAGGACGGGAGGCATCAGGAGTGAGGTCTGTCTCCATCCCCTTTTTAGCGACCATTACAATAACTCCACACTTCCATCGAGTAGAACAGCATTACCTTCTCTGGAAAGGCTTTGACGACTCTGCCATCAACCTGGTCATTACCAGGGGCCTTGGTTGGTTTCAGCGGTCTGATTTGCTGACGAACTTTATCCGGCGAGATGGTTCTTATGAGGGATAGAGGTCCAGGGTCAGCCTCGCCAAAGGCTTGCGTAGCAGCTACATCTTTATTATTTATTGATCCTCTAAGTTTAGGAACGATCAGATGATCGTGATGGGCAGCACTCAAATAGTTCGTGTAGCAACACACTGAAAAGTTATATACAAACTTGTATAGTCCGACTTTCTAACTTTTTATGCCCTGTACCAATTAAAAATGGAAGTTGTACAATAAAAATTGTATGTATGTATTTTTTTTTTTTCAATTTTTTTTTTTTTTTTTTTTTTTTTAGAGACAATGGGAATACAGAAGGAAGTTAGAAGGCTCTGTCCTGTTCCGGCCCGATCTGTTCAGCATATCATACAAAAACACAGGCAGATCATTTATTTTAAATGTATAAAAATTTTGAGATTTCCCCCAAATTAAAATTCGCACCTATTTCACCTCGCCCTAATTTATGCAACTTCCATCCCATCAACAGCTTTGGGCCTTCCGGCTCCGACTCAGACTCTGTTATCTATCCGGTTGTCAGTTAAATTTACATTGAAATGCGAGACTCGAAGTAATTGGAAAGTTTGATTTTAATTTGTTTTCATTTCGCATTACCTACAGAGACCAAGCCCAAACCCCTCAGCATCGCAGTCTCTTACAGCTCTCACTGTCTGTCTCTCCTTTTCTCGCTACATCTCTGTCTGACTGCCGCACTGTGTCTCTCTGTCTGTTTACACGCCCAGTTTACATCACAAACTGTGTGACGAGAGGCTGCCTCCAACTTCAGCTCCGGCTCTAGTCGGGCTGGGCTGGGGGACTGCTCCATTTGCGCGTCCGCCGCCTGGGTTTTCTCTTTCGTCGCTCCATTCACTCTTGGTGTTGGTAAACTTTTGCCTGATTTTGTGTGCTTTTAACAGTTTTAATCAAATAATTGCACATGTGCTAAATGTAAACATATTTGTTCGATTCCACTAACCAGACACGCCCCAAAACAACAGGCGACCTCTGTCTGTCTGTCTGCCTGCCTGCCGCCTTGGCCGATGCAAATTGTGCAAAAATTGTTGGGCTCCAGTTCCCAAGCTCCACTGAGGCTCCCCAGGAATATTTGCGAATGCAAACGAAACAGGAGAAAGTTCAAACATACAAACAAATGAGCGTGCAAATAGCACCGAAGATATGGCAGAGCGGAAAGTATACCAAAGACCCCACTCCATCCCCTGGACCAGGACACGCGTTCGTTTCGTTTTTGTGTTGTTCTTAGCCAACAACATTTTTAATTTCCCATTAAGTTGGTCCGGTTATAAGCCCAGGGGATCATGAGTTGCAGCCGACTAGAAATAGGAAAAAGAGAAACTTAAGCGCGTGCTTCTGTTTACACGATTCACGTGGCTCAGCGCCGGCCGGAGGATTAAATGCAACTTGAAAATATTAAAACATTTTGCGACAAGTTGGCAAATGAAAGCCCGCCCAATCATGTCAACAGCCAAGTGCCGACAACAGCCAGCGTGGGTTGTCATCGGGCTCGGGGGGACCAACAACAGGAAGGAATGATTTCTTGTGCCAATATTTTTCCAGAGCACACAATTTCGATTTGTCGAGTGCAACTTTGGCGCTCATCGTACTCATCATGGCTGGCGCTCAGCACCAGCTCCAGCTCTAGCTCTGGCTCTGGCTCTGGCTCCGACTCCTGCCTCGTCCTTGACACCCGATGTCTCCTGAACGAATGTCAACGGGGCTGCTGCTGCCGCTGGGATGGCCCAGAGTTAAAAAATACACTCACATACACATACACATGCATATAAATCCACACACAGGACTCGGCTCCGAGTGCCAGGGTCTGACTGGGAGCTGCTACTCGCTTGCAAATCAAGTGAAATGTTTGCAAATAGAATTTGTCTGTGCTTGCTCGAGTGTTTGACTGAAATCTATATACATATAGTCAGTGTATATGTAAGCCAGGATGCTCTCTGTATGTGTGTGTGTGTGTGTACATTATGATCAGTACAAATGTGAACATAACTGCACAAATATGTACATAGCAAGTCGCTCGCTCAACGCCCACCCAACCAGCCAGGCAGGCGAGCCAACGAGTCGTCAGCTTTTTATATTTGTGCATATTTGACTCCACCACTCTCAACTCTCAACAGTTCCCCCCATGTCTATCTCCATCTCTGTCCGACCCTCCCTCTATCCCCCCCCTCTCGCTCTGTGTCTGTGTATGCCCTGTGTTTGTTTTTGTCGGCGTAAGGATTAATTAGCGTGCAAGTGTGGCATACAAAAAAATACAAGAAAAATCGTGCATTCAATTGCATCATTTACCCAAATGAAACTCAATTACCAGTCACCTAACTTCGAGCCGGGAGTTCTTTGGCCTTTGGTGCAATTTGGGAATAATTTTAAAAATTGTATATCCTCATGGTATGGGACTGGCATGAATCATATAGAAATTAATGGATAACATTGTGTGGGTTAATCTTGTGCCTTCATAAATATTTGAGAATTCTTGATTGAAACTTGGCATAAGTAAGCCCAACTGTAATGTAACCTTTACTTGTCAAAGTATATATACCGTAAGTGATCCTATAAGTTGCAGAACTATAGGACATATTTATGTTTTGTTCTCGGATTTAGTAAAAATGTTCCTGAAAACGTAACAAAGACAACTCGATTTGAGATTTTGCATTCTTCAAAATAGCTGAAAGTGAGCTTCGATAACTAATCAATTAACTTTGTGATGTCAAGTGAACATACTCATTTCGAATTTTAAATTAAAAAATGTTGGATCGACCGTAAAAATACAATATTAATATGAAAAAACGATTTACGATGAAATTTTGTAATCTGTTTTTACCTTCTTATTGCAAATAGAAGACATGGTTTCAGCTTCTTTGCATTTTTAACTAGATATGGACTTTTTGATATTTTTCTCGATTTATTCATTCGTCAGTAACATCAAATTTGATTAAAACATTCGTTATGCTCTTTTCTATATTAATTATCATTGGTGACTGCGCATTGTTCGTCTTCGTCCATGAATTAATCATCCATGATATTAGGCCATTGCTTTAAACCGGTTCGAGACCGAACCTCTGGATTGACCAATCCGGACCATGAACCGAGCATTTTCCATTTATGTCCCCTCGAACCTGAACCAGAACCGAACAATTTATTCAAAAGAAAAGTTTCGGTTAATCAAATACAAAATCTGTTAGTGATGTTATATGTAGATGTCCAAGAAATCATTATTGGTAAGATGTTAAAAACAAAGACTTGACAAGTAAGAAAGTCTCTCAAGCCCGACTGTAATATACTCTGTACCTGTCAAAGCTTGTATAACTGATAACTTTGAAGTGTAGGGTCACACGAACTGTGTAAGTGCTGCCCATCGCAATTGCGGCCAGTGCTGTCCAGCATAATTATTTGATTTGCTTATAAATCGACTATCGTTCATCTGATTGGGAAACTGAGAGTGGTGGAACGATAAGTAATGTAAATTATAATGATTAAAATATATGCTTGAAAGATCCGAAAAATCTTTCTTCAAAATTGTGAAAGATATACGATTTTTTGGTTTTAAATTGCGGGGGCGATAACTTCACCTTCGATTTTCTGATCGGGAAATTATGTACAAACAGTGGATCCATACATCATGATGAGTAGCAGGTTCGCACAATCTAATTTTAAAATTGTGGGAGATATGAGTTTATTTCTCTAAGATCTGTGCGCTCATACAGACAGACAGACGAAAGACTGACATGGCTATATTGACTTGGCTGTTGATGCTGATCAAGAATATATATACTTGCAACATGCAGGTTCAAGAGGATACCATACTCTTTATGGGACGGTACACGATACTGAAGATGAATGCGCTATGATCATAAATGGAGAAAGCTGGTGTAAACTGGCTTCATTTTTGAAAGAATCCCTGGCCTACAGGCAAAATGACCAAAACGAGGAGTTTTAGAGACAAAAATTGGAAGGGGGGATGGGGCCAACTAGTTGAAGTCCACACAAGTGGGAAAAGCTCCTAACTGCCATTCACTTGGAAGTGGTTTTTAACTAGTGTCTTAAGCAGCTCACAAACTTTGGCACCAAACGAAGTCAAGTGTCCCCTGGGCTAGCCTTGATCATCCGATTAAAAGATGCGTAAATTGTGAGAAAGCGACAACTTTTCTGTAATGAGTCTTTCCGAAAAAAAAATTATTTTCTTTACCTAATTTCCTTTTCTCCAAAGATGAATGAATGAACGCAGAGTTGGCGAACGACTGCAAGCCATGCCAAATATTATATAACACAACTAAACCTTTTTTATTACACTAGATTTAATGTAAGGCTAGGTTTTCATGCCTCAAATTCCTGCCATTTTCAAGGCAAAACATTTGACATTTTCTGGCATTTGTCGTTTTATTTCAACTACGAGACATCTGTAGATCTATGGCCTATGGGCCCATTGGGAGGCTTAGATGAAAGCTGATAGAAGTCTAGGCGTAATCTCAGCATTCAAAAATTAAAGAGAAAGAATCGCATTGGCCTCCTTCGGCTTAGGGCAGAATCAAAAGAAGAATTGGGAGATGGACTCCCACTTTATCTCGTTACGACAATTTCTGCAAAAGTTATTGTAGTGGGTCCCAACCAGTAATTGTGCTGTTGGGATCCTAAGAAGAGGTCTGCTGACTGGACCTGTTAGAAAATTTGGCCATGTTTGCCTAGTGATTCTACAGATTAAGAGCGCTGTCCATTTCTGGTTTGCTTTGAGCTCGAAGTAATTTGTTAAAATCAGCCTACACGCGGCCATAGGCATACGTTAAGCCCTGCTACGCGAGTTTGTTTGCTTCGCAGTTGTCCTCGATGTTCCGATGGCCTGCGACCCAAATGAGGTGAATGTATGACTGCTCTGCCATCTATTAGTAAAATTTGTGACAATCGTATACTGAAATATAGCTAATCGTCTGTATTGAGCATTTTACGAATACGAGTGCTTAAACTCTACCTGCAATTCAGGGGTTCCAGAAACCGGTTCGCGAAACGAACCCAAATATTCCTCACGGGATCGAAACCCCGAACCGAATCTCATCCATAGTTTTGGAGCCTTGTGCTTACACCAAATTGCAATAATATTTCGAATCTTTTTATCTTTATCTTTTGTAAATAGATTTGGAGGATGCAGTTTTCTCAGGGGTATAAAAAGCAGTTGATATTTTGATAACTCATTAGTTTAAGGGTCTTGAAAACAAGCCCATTTTGATTAAGTGCCACTATGGTTGTTGTTGTTGTTGTTGCTGTTACTCTTGTTGCTTTTGTTATTGTTTTATTGTTAAAAGTGTGGCGTATGCTTATTGTTACCACCCCTGAAGCTCTGGTAGTTGCTGTAGCTAAGCAATTTGTTGCAGTGGTGCCACGTTATTGTGGTTGCTGTTATTATTTGCCCCCTTTTGTTAACCACACGCGTCACCTCAATGAACTTTAAGTGGCATAGCCCACCGCCCACCCCACATCCCTCACTTTCGCCTCTTGTTTAATTTTCGCATTTTCCGTTGCGCGTTTTCATCTTTGATTGACATACAAACAATTTAGCCTGAATGGGCACTTCAAGCAGCAGCAGCAGCAGCAGCAAACCGCAAACAGAAGCAACAATAAAGCCACCCCCAAACCGCTAAGTATAATATTTTTGATATTTTGTATTTATGGCAAACTTGCCATGGACTTTGCCAGCTTGATGTAGTGGCCACTAGAGAGCCCGAGCTGGTGACAACTGCAGAAACTGTTTGCCCAAGTGCTAAATGGAAACTTCCTGCAGCAAATTAACGGCCGGAGACGATCACATGATGGCGACCACCAGCGTGGATTTCTCTAGAGTTTTTTTTCTTTTTTTTTTTGCATCTCGCGGACGTTTGCATCTCCGAATCAATCAACTCAAGTGTCGCTGTATGTGTGTGGTCCACGAATCAAAGAGCGAGGCCGCCGTCGAAATGCATTTATTGTAAGTGGCCGTGTCTATGTGCCGCCACCATCGACGTCGCCTCACCTCGCACACAGGTGAAATTTACCACTTCAATGGCTAAAAACAACATTTGAATGCGACAGTCGACAACGGCTACAACGGATGTCGGTGCCTAATGTGTGTAAACAGTGAAACCCGACAACGAGCTGGTTCCAGATCGAACTATACCCGAGAGAGTGCCTTACCATTTTACCTGAACCCATCGAATCGGCAACGTCATATCCCATATGCATATTGTCGGGGCCTTTTGCCTTAGACTTGCCGCTCTGTCAATATTTTGCTTATGTTTGAAAGCCGCCATCATGATGATGATTACCTGTTCGATGGCGAAAAACCCTAAACCGTTTGCCAGCGCTGTGGTAGGTGCACTCAAGTACCCAAGTCTGAGTCTGGGGGACACTTTTCCCGCCATCGAGTGCCTGTCCGGCCACAGCTTTGAAGTGCAGCGACGTCCCAAAAAAAAGTTTTCCTCCGATATTTGAAATATGTGACAGGGTCGCATATTGCAAGCAGAAGCCAACTAATTAGCTGACCAATGTTCTATAATTAAAAAGCGCTTCAGTTTTCTTCTGCCCTCCCTCAGTTAGTTCAAGTGGCCATCTAAATATGGGTTGATAATGTTTCCTCACTTGAATTGAACTTTCTAAGAGGTGTGCGGAAAAGAAAATATTGGAAATAAAATCATATTGAATGACGAGGGAAAACGACTCTTTTGTACATTAAAATGTTTATTAGGGATGGAAACAGGTTGAAAATTTAAACTGGAGTTGTAAAACACTACGGTATTAGGCCTGTTCCCGGTTCCGAAATTCTAATATGAAATAAAATTCGAAATATAACAAAAGATACTCTTAGCACCTCGAAGACAGTACGCATTAATTGGGTTAATACACTTAGATGAAAATCATAAATTATGTACTTAAACCAGGAAGAATCAAGTACAAACAAACTCAAAATCCGAAGATCGTCATTTCCAAAAATTTTAAAACAAAATAAAAAGGAAAAGAAAAAAAAAGACTTAGTAAAGATGTTCTTATAACTTTTGTAATTTATTTGGCGACCTTTTTTTTAGACTGATTACAAAGACCTCTTTTCAGACCCATCGTTTGTATTGCAGCTATATGAAACGTAGGGTACCATTTATAGGTGTTTCGGGAAGAGCAAATAATAACAAACATTTTAAAATAAATTTTCAAAATATGCTCCGTAAAAACTTATGCACTTTTGCATTCACTTCAATTTTTGAAGCACCTTTTTCACTTCGATTAAGGCACCTCCAAAACATGGGTTTAGAACACTTCAACAGCTTCGTAATTCGTAGAAAAACGTTCACCACGCAGTTTATTTTTGATGTTTGGAAATAATAAGAAATCTTCTTCTTCTGATTGGTGATTGGTTTTGCGAATTTCACTGAAGACTTTCGTCAAACAAATGGTCGTATACCATTCAGAATTGATCATCCTACGTTGCTTAAGCGAAACAGTGGTCACATGACCCATTCGGCGGAAGAAACAGGCGACAATTTGTGCTCGTCTTCACTCGACCGATTGCAGTTGTGATTTCGGCTCATACGCATATATCCATGATTTAACATCTGTGACGATCTTATAAACGTCTTTTGAAGCACCGCAATCTCTTTTTTCAGCATTTTGTTGCTTCAATCCAGACGAGACATTTTTTGAGCTATTGTCAAATTATGCGGAATCCAACGAGAACAATCTTTTTTTACGGCAATCTGATCATGTTAAATCTTTCATATGCTGGCGGAACTAATGTTTAGGGAAGCCTCACGGCGATCATGTCACATGACGATCTTGCATTATCAGCATCGATTTTTCTAGCAGAACAACATTTGGGACGACCTTCACGGAATTCGTCGCTGAGCGAACTACGATTACAATTGAATTCACTTATTCAGCGATCTAGTGTGGTGTTTGAAGGTGTTTTGTCGCCATTCAAAGAACAGAGTTGTCAAAAAATAATCCACCGAAAACCTTTTCTTGAAACTTCCATTTTACTTTATTCATTGTATTTTACTGTTAACTACACAAATAGCGCATGTACATCAAAACGTTGTGAGATCGTTTAAGCTCGAAATGTCAAACTTTATTTTGGTATTTCCAGATTTTGACTATTGACATTAGTGTTACCAGTTCACGACATATAAATATTGCCCCACATATAGACAATCGATTTTGATCACGCTTGGCAGAATTGTGTAGATGTATATAGAATTTATAAGTAAATACCAAGTTTAGGAAGAAGCTCGGCTTGGGCCATAGGACTGAAATTTACGTACTTAATTTACGTGCTTGAATTTACGTACTTAAAAAGAAAACAAAATGTTTTTGACTTAGGACCACAAAATACATAAATCAATTCCAATTCTTTTTTGACTTGAGCCCATAAAATAATTAAACAAATCCCGATCCGTTCTTCAACCAAGAACTTGTGTACTCAAAACTACAACAAAGTGTTTTTAATTTAAGTCCATGAAATACCAATATTGAGTCCGTTTTGGTATTTAACCAAGGAATTGCATTCTTGCATATGCAGTTCGTACTGGATTTCAGAATTTTGTTCACATTTCAGGAACGATTTTGGTAAATTTTAAACTAAAGATAGATTCATTCTTAGTTTAAGTACACCCAGGACGAATCATTTTAGATATTTAAGTACCAAACGATATAAATTCTATCCCATTCGTTCTAGAACACTGGAAGCCCTTTTTTAGGTAACTTTATTTAATTTCTTTTTTCCATTGAAAAAACAAAGATTTATGATTGTGGCTCTGAAGATGTTTTTTTATTAATTGACAATTGAAAATCTCAAGGTCTTAATAAACAATTTATTCACTTGATGCTTGCTAAAATATGGGCCGTACAACTGATTTCAGCGAATGATTACATGGTCACTCTAATGATTAACACCTAGCAACTACTTGGCACATTTTAAGATAATTTGCGAGAGGTTTTTAGCTGCTGCCTCTCCACGTTTATACCTGTGTGTTTGAGTGTGTGTATGTGTGTGTTTGTGGTTGTGTGTAGGCATTTGCATTTGTATCAGATTATGAGCAACAAACATTTTCGGCCATGTTT
This sequence comes from Lordiphosa mommai, assembly GCA_018904225.1. Lineage (NCBI taxonomy): Eukaryota > Metazoa > Arthropoda > Insecta > Diptera > Drosophilidae > Lordiphosa > Lordiphosa mommai. Next base: position 147,592 of record JAEIFT010000473.1, read on the forward strand.
GTTTACTTTGCTCCGCCTCGTCGGCTTCACTGTGTGCGTTCGTCTGTTCATGTATGCGTGAGCAGACCCGCATCTATATGTATCTATGTGAAACTGTCTGTGCATCTCTATGTATGTATCTGTATTTTAGTCGTATTAAAAGTCGCTCTTGCGCATGTCTTGGGCGGAGGCTGTGTGAACAGTTCATCTTGCAAGCAAATCAAAGACAATGAGTGTACGTTCAAACTAGTTGGCCGACCCTCGTCAAACGCCATTTTCGCAATGCCCAAAATTAAGCGAAAAACAATGTCGTTGCAAAAATCAAAGATATGCCGGCGGCCAAGATGAGTATTTGACTAACATATTCAGTGCGGCAAATACAGAAAATTTTTGCGGTGGTCAAAATTTACAAATGCAGTTGGAAGTATTGTACTATGGTGGAATATGGAATAAATGTTAAGATAAAATAACCCCGTTAAACTAAGACTTGAGTCTATTGCTCAAATTAAACAGTTGGTGCAATACCTTTTAGCTTTGATTGGATTAGCCTTTAGTCTTGTTTTGACAGCTGATTGTTGTTGACGCGTTTCGCATTATTAGCGATTTTCGTTCTCTCATAAAACATTATTTTTTCAAAGGCAAAACGGCAATGAAACCTAATAAAAAATTGGATATATATTATGGGGCTAATACTCCTTCAGTTTACATCGAGAAATAGTGGTTTCGAGAGTTTTTATGGCACCAATTGCTGCCCTATCCACCTTACTCACCAAATTCGACTCCCTATGACTATTATCTCTTACCAAACCTTAAAAGATGGCTCATTAATGAAAAATTCAGCTCGCGCAAGGAGATAATCGACGACGCGGAGGAGTATTTTGCAGACCTTTTGAAAAATTAATTTTTCGAACGGGATCAAGATGTTGGAAAATCGTTGGAATAAGTGTATCGACCTTAAAGGGGACTACATTGAAAAAAAAAATTAAAAATTTAGTTTACTTTTTACCTCACCTAGTATTGGCGTGTATCAGAATATATAGATATTAGTCCTAAGTTAATATATTTAAAATCACAAGCTTCTATCTTTAAAATTCTTGGTGATTTAGGTTCTGCTTAATCGGCTCTCATATTCTGTCTATGTCTTTTAAAGCTGTGGTAGGCAACGGGAGCAAAGAAGTGCGAAAGGCAACTGAGAAACGAAATATAACGTGTTGAAGCGCAGTCTTCTTAGTTGACGCAGCTTCAGTGTGCAGCTGACATTCAAAACAAAGCTTGTCCCTCCATAACTCCTGACGGAAGAACACATTCAAAAATTCTCACAGAAACGAGCAGAACACATGCCGAGCCCTTAGCCAGAGATTAAATAAATCAACGAAGCCAATCAGTCGCTGGCCAGCGTTCTATGAAGTAGGTCAGAGCTGCTTTGTGTCGTGTTATATTCACACACCAATACACTCTTACATTTTGTCTCGCTCTTTTTGACAAAAGCTGACTTAATGCAAAGGTTATTCTGTTGTCCAAGCGCTCATGCCACACTCAAAATTTGTGTGCTGTCCCCTTCGCTCTCACCCTCGCGCTCTTCAAAAGCTTTTAGTTGACAACGAAAAGCGGGCGCCTTACCATATATGTATGATGACACCATGGGCCAGAGAGCTTCTCTTTGCTGATTTGATTTTTAAATGGTATTTTAAGTCAAGATCTTTATAAAAGTCTTAAAATATGTAAATTAACACTTAAAAATAAAACTCGCCAATTTGTTTTTTGTTTGGTAAAAATAAATATCAGAAGCAAGCATCCTATAAAGAATATATATTCTTGATTTCAGTCCGTCTGGCCGTATAAGCGCATATATCTCAAAGATGGTAAGAGCCATCAACTTTCCTCTATTTCAACTTAAAGCGAAATTCAGCTCAAACTTAAAGTAAAGAAACACGCACAAATACAGTGGTCCTGTTCCCCGTTCCCGCCCCAGTAGTCCTTGTGCCTGCACCAGGATCCTAATTACATTTTACTAGATAAATTGTAAACTTTTTCTGTGCGCACTGCTCGGGCATTGCAGCAGCAGCGGCAGCAGCAGCTTCTTCCACCAGTTATATTTTGTTTGAGTTCTCAACGTTGCTGGCGTCTTCGGCGCTGCAAAGTAAACAGGACACAGGGACAGGACAAGACAGGGACAGGGACAGGCAGCAGAATGACTGACTGCCTCCCCTTGTCGAAGGGCACCCTGTATGGAGTTTGTGAGCATATTTCCGGCAACGGATGTCTGCAACAGCAGCAGCGGCAAATGTTGGCTCCGGCCAAACGGGTCCGGAGTCCTTAGCCAGATAGAGAAAGTCAGTCAGTGCCGGTTACACAATTTCAAAAGTGCTTGGCGCTACCGACATGGCACGCCTGCCATTAGTCGACGCCGACGACGGCAGTCGGATGGGTTTGGGTTGGTGGGTAGGTGGAGCTGGCTTGGCGAGTGTCCTGTATCTGCTCCTGTGTGTTGCACTTCAAGTTAGCGTGCGTATGTGTGTTTGTAGTTTTGCACAAATATTTGCATCTAGAATATTTGCGCGCTCCATCATAATTCAAACACAGATGCGCTGTTTGCAGAAGAGCAATCATTTTGACATGCAACTCGCTTCAAAACCGAATTAAGTGGCATTCAGCGTCAGTCACGAGAAGGATGCGACCCCAACCCCAGACGAGTATGTATGCAATCCGCCAGTCCCTCACATCCACTGAAATCTAACTGCAAGTTAAAGTTTAGTCAGATTGACAGTGATTGGCAAGCACGCACTAGCTGAGTGAGGCAATTGAAGGATTTCTTACACATTGCATTTTTCAAAAGAACAAATTGCTTTGATTTCAATTTTGAATTTTGCCGCCATATATAAGGAATGGTGATGAGTTCTATCGAATAGGTTTTCGTAGTAATCGATAGTAAAATATATCGATAGCTGGCATTAATGATTTGGTTTGTGTATTTACTAAGTTAATATGTAGCCAAGAAAGCTCTTAGTGTATGTCTTAGCTAAGTAAGAAGAAGCTAGTTTATGACAGTTTAGTAAAGCTATGAGGAGGGTACAGCTTTTACTTGTGTTGCAAGTTTTCTAAATCGACGTTTTGGCATCAAAAAGTTGCAAGCTTTTTTGACTAAAAAAAGCCAAACATTTTTTTTGTAGCTAGAAGTTTGCACTAACAGAAATTTATTATTAATCATCTTGATAAGCTTTATTATAAGACTAATGGGATTCCTGAAACGGATTTGATTTTTATTTCGGTAAGCAAATCTAATTCAGTTGACGGACGGTGTAAACACTATTTATGTCAGCCTCTTAAATAACAGTTTGATAGCAGAGCTAGAAGTTTCAGAATTTTCGCAGCTCAAACCAAACAGGTCAAACCGAAGTTTGACCGCAAAATTTTCATTTTAGTGTACGATCACACTAGAAAGTAAAATTAAATCAAATCAAATTCAGCCTCGGAGCTGATTAAGTAAAATATTTTAGTATGACTTTTATTTTCTTGCTTTTTCTGGGCACACTGCACATTTTGTAGACAGCAGCTGTGAACAGCAGTTCGTCGAAATCAAATCAAAATTAAAGGAAATCCATTTCAGGAATACCACTATAAAAATTCATCCATCATACATAATAAAAAAATTATATACATAATAAATAAATAAAAAAAAAATTTTAAAATATTTTTTGGCCCGAACTCAGATGAGATTCAAATTTAGTTTGGAACAATACTTCATATAAATAAGGAAGCTATTTAAAAGTATTCAGCTTTTAAAGCTGCTAAAAAGTGTTTCTATTTATATGAAGTATTGTGAAAAACAAAATTTTTATCTCATCTGAGTATAGCCCTAAAGCTTTACTTGGCAACCCTAAATACATTTTTTTGTGTCAATGCTAACTGAGGTTGGTTTGCGCATTTGCTTTGGTTGGTTTGCGTATTGGCTTTCGTTGATTTGGCTAAATCTCTTAACAAGTACGAGCGGTTCGAAACCAACATAAAAAACATTTTCTGGCACTAAAGAATTGGAATTCGGTTGGAAGAGATTTCTGTGGCACCCCCGATAGTGATTTTTGGAGAACATACTTCAAATAAAACTCTCCACTGTTATACCAAGAACAAGATCTTCGTTATTCAAAATTCCCGCAATCAGTCTAAGCCTTAAAGCCAAATTCGGCGAGAAAAAAGCCAAACGAACAACACTGCTGTCAAACTGACAGCGCATGTCTGTGTGTATGTGTGCGTGATTATGTGCATTTACGTGCCGCAGATTGTGACGAAACCAAAACAAATCGAAAATAAATGAAACTAAAATTAAAATAATTAAAAAACTAGCCAAAATGTTGAGGGCCAGCTGTGTATTTCGGTGGAGCAGCAGCCTGGAGAGACGATTGCATGTGAGCGCAACGGAATTGAAACGCCGGAAAACAGCCGAGGAGAAGGTAAGTGCAATGGATTCAAACTGTACAGTTTGAAACACACTGCCGACAACACATGTGCCAGTGATGGCAACTAGAGAGCTAGAATGGCTTAGACAAAGCTAAAAGTGGCTGAGAAGGAGAAGGGGACCTTAGAGAAGGGTAATAGACTTCAGGATTCCAGTGGTACCCGAAATCATCTACGTGATTTGTTTAGTTTTTAAAGAAACCCTCGCCTTTCATGGGCACACTCACTAATTTAATGTAGAAATCTCCCAGAATTATAGAGTACTCGCCCAAAAAGGCACAGCCCAACAATGGAGGAGGAGGCGCTACTCAAGCAGCGGACATTTGGAGGCACATGAGCGTAACGCAATTGGCCAAGACCCTACAAAGACCACTGGGTAAGTAATGCTCCCAAGTGAAATCGTTTACTATACCGATTCAACTCCACAGACGATGTGCAGGAGGCTATGCTCTATGTTCAGGGTGCTGACAACATTGAGGCGACGGCCAGGTTGCAGGATTTGAAAATAATTCAGGAAATTGCCAAAAAATTGGGATCCAAGACACGCATTGTGGCCACACCCGAAACGGCCAATGAGGAGGATCTAAAGGAACGCGATGTGACACCTAGACCGCCTGCAACACTGGACATGCTTAAGCCACGTCCTCCCGTGGTCACTGTAATGGGTCATGTGGATCATGGCAAAACCACACTGCTGGACTCATTGCGTGGCGCCGATGTGGCGGCTGGGGAGGCGGGTGGCATTACGCAACATATAGGCGCCTTTACGGTTACCCTGGAGAATGGCGAACGTGTAACATTTCTGGACACACCGGGTCATGCTGCTTTTAGTGCCATGCGAGCTCGCGGTGCGGTGGCCACGGATATTATAGTGCTGGTAGTGGCCGCCGAAGATGGTGTAATGGCGCAAACCCGTGAAGTTATTCAACTGGCCAAGGACACACAAGTGCCCATTATTGTGGCTCTCAACAAGATTGACAAACCCGAGGCGAATATTGTAAGTATAAGTATAGATTGACCAGAAGGTTACTCATGTTCCCTGATTTTTAGGAGAAAAGCAAACGTGAATTGGCCCAAATGGGTCTGGCTTTGGAAGAGCATGGCGGTGAGGTTCAGGTTATACCGATTTCGGCCCTTAAGGGCACCAATTTACAACTGCTGGCCGAGGCTGTAAGCACCCAGGCTACGCTAATGGGTTTGAAAGCGGATCCCACGGGTCTGGTGGAAGGCATTGTGGTAGAGTCCAAAACTGATCCACGACGAGGCAAGCTCTCAACAGCCATTGTATCAAGAGGCACGCTACGCAAGGGTTCCGTGCTGCTGAGTGGACTGTCCCATGCCAAGGTCAGGGGTCTGTTCGATCATAATGGTCAGCCTCTGACAGAGGCACCGCCGGGTACACCCGTGGAGATTCTAGGCTGGCGTGAGCTACCCTTGGCCGGTGAGCTGATACTGGAAGTGGAAACTGAGGTGAGCGGAAAGTGTTCGAAATTCTTTTTTATTTTTATACACTTGAAAAGTGTATATTAATTTTGCCCAGAAGTTTGTAACGCATTGAAATATTCATTTAAGACCCCATAAACTATATATATTCTTGATCAGGATGACGAGCCGAGTTCAATTCCGTTTGTCCGTATGTCTGTCTGTTTCTACGCAAACTAGTCCCTCAGTTTTTAAGCTATCGAGCTTAAATTTTGCTCAGAGTCTTCTTTTTACTGCACGCAACTAATATGTCGGAACCGACCGGATCGGATGACTATATCATATAGCTGCCATAGAAACGGTCGGTCAAAAAACTAGTTCTAATGAGAAAAATTATTGATTTCATGGCATATATTAGTTTTATATGCTTTCACATAATTTTGAAAAAATTTATCAAAATCGGATGACTATAGCATATAGCTGACATAGGACCGATCGGTCGGAAAATGTGTTTTACTAAGAAAAGTTTTTTTTTATGGTATCAAATTTTTATTATCAATGATTTTAAATTTTTAAATATCTGATATCTATATCCTATATATATTTTACCGCTTAAATTAGTTGGAGTAAAGTTTTTCAAGTATAATAAAACTTCGACACAGTCGAAGTTAGCTTTGCCTTCTCGTTTTTAATTTCCTTTTATGATTTTTACAGAGAAAAGCCCATGCGGTGCTCAAATATCGCGAGCATGAGGCTCAGCGCGAGAAAAGTGAATCCAGCAGCGATGAGATCCGCAAAAAGGAGGAGGAACATCAGGCCAAATACCGCGCCGAGCGTGAGGCACGCCGTCTGGCTGGACGTTTTCGTATGCGTCGTGGACAGCGGGTTAAGCAGGTGGACGCCAATGAAGGCCTGCCACGGGTTAGTGTCATTGTCAAGGGCGATGTGCATGGCTCCGTGGAGGCCATTCTAGATGTTCTGGATACCTACAACAGCAACGAGCGCTGTCGCCTAGACATTGTGCACTATGGCGTGGGCAATGTCACCGAGGGCGACCTGGAGCTGGCCAAGGCTTTCGATGCCATTATCTATGCCTTTGCTGTGGAGACGCCATCACCAAAGGCCACCAAAGATGTCAATGTGCGAAGCTATAATATTATATACCGCCTCATTGATGACCTTAAAGAACAGCTCAGCAGCAAGTTGCCACCTGTCGAGGTGGAAGAGCAACTGGGAGAGGCGAATGTGTTGCAAAATTTCTTCATTAACGAGGGACGCAAGGAAGTGCCCGTGGCTGGTTGTCGTTGCACTAAGGGCATACTAAAGAAGAGTCAAAAATTCCGCTTGCTGCGCGATGGTGAAGTTATCTATGATGGTCATTTGGAGTCCATGCGTCATCTAAAGAACGAGGTGGATTCGATTAAAAAGGATGTGGAGTGCGGCTTGCGACTCAAGGATGCCAAAGTGTTGCCAGACGCAGGCGATGTACTTCAATGCTACACCACGCACATGGAGACACAGCAAACGGATTGGGATCCAGGTTTCTAGTGAATCAGCGCGACTGCATATCGTTGTTGTTGCTGCCGCCGCTTAGTTATTTGTTGTTATCACCATATTGTAAAATACATATTATATTTTGTTTATATAAAACAAATTCATTATCCAACTTCCTGTTGATCTCTGCTCGAACGCATAGTGCCACTGCCACCCTTCACCCACATGCCTAGCGTTTAGGATAACGCGACGCAGCCGCAGCGGAACTGCGACTGATAAGGGGCAAGCGGCAAAAGGCTGAAAGCGCCCCTGGCTGGCATAACGAGATGACGGAAGCTGCCTAAATGGGTCAAAGCAATGCTAATTGGAGTTCACCCACACCCCATGGAGCAAAGCCGTTGCTAGCTTGTCTGCTTCTTCCAGATAAACGATTTCCGTTGAGCGCAGGCAATTAGCGTTTGGTCCTAAATTCATGAATGAATGCTATTTATTTAATGCGAATATATGCTATATATTCCATATATTATCGCAGCCGCCCATAACAAATCCCACATATATACATTTTGCCTTGAATTTATGCAAAAAAAAAAATTTATTTATATAAATTTTTTTTGCGTTGCGGCATATTAGCTAACTGGAAGGCTACTTTCCCTAGAGGCTTTAAGATAAGAAATGTTTTATGCTTAGGGTGGGAATATGGAATGTTTGAAGGAAGCTTGGCAACCAAATTGTAAACCAAACCGAACGTTGTTCTTAAAAAATCGCAGATTCGAACCTTAAACCGTTGGAGATAACGGCGTTTTTGTGGTGACTAAAATATTTCTATATCTTGGGACTTCCGATCATTCCTTTGACAGCTATATAAAATAGTCGTATATTTTGAACAAAGTCAGATGTAAGTGATATATACATATACATAAACATAGATATAAATATGAAGATGCTACCATTAAAAAAAAGGCATTTTTGGACAGATCGCTCCTATGTGCTATAGTAATCCAATCTGGTCGGTTCTGACAAATGTGCAGCCTGTATGTGTTGAACTACTTCGCGCACACTTTGATAAATATTGCTTTTAAATTCTGGGAGGAGATAGCATAGAATTATGGTTATATCCAGGTAATAATACCGTAACCGGAACCGTTAACCGAAATAAACCGTTTAAAGTCAGGTACTGGTATCGAAACCGGAACCGATATTTAACATTTTTTGAGAACCGAAAACCGTTAACCGCTATAATAGTAACCGAAAAAGTCAGAACCATACCTATACTTTATGGGGTCGAAGATGCTTCCTTCCATACGTTACAAAGATCGTGACAATTTTAATATACGTTCCGCAAGGGTATAAAAATATCGAAAAGCAACATCATAACAGATCTTAACGTATATTATCTTAAACTACTATATACTTTAGGATCATATCAAATGATCCGATGGATTCCAGATAATCACAGTTTACTAACCTAGTCGATGGATTATCTTTCAGAAATTCGTTTGCTTGCATTATACGTTAAACAGCAATTTTTCAAGAAATGCTAGCAACAGGCGAAGGAGTTCTTTATAAGTAGTCTGCTCTAGTACAGGGTTTAAGCTGAATTTGTTGAATACAAAATCCTTTGATAGCTTTTAAGTGCTTCTCGCCTATCTTTAAGCGCACATATGGATCGTCAAGACCAGACTTTACGAGAGCGTAAGTTAAAGTCGGCCCTGCTCGACTTCGATATACCCGTTACTCAGGGTAAGGTTTATTTCAGAAAAATTTATTAGATCGCAACATGCCCAAATTGTACTATAGCTCATATGATCAGGAAATGATGTATGGCGGATCGGTAAGTAATGATGATTAAAATATGTGTCTAGAAGGTTCGAACAATCAATTTTTAAAAATTATGGGAGATATGAGATTTTTTTTTCAAATTGCGGGAGCGGGGAACTTTTCTATCGTTCATCTGATCAGGAAATGATATATGGCGGATCGATAGGTAATGATGATTAAAATATATGTCTAGAAGAAAAATATTATGGTTAAGACTTTTACAAGTAGCTGCGAACCGATTAAGCAGTAGTACTTTAGGAGCACTGCTTGTGGAATGTTATACCTTAAAAATACTTTTTAAAATAATTTCAAGGCAGTTAAACTAGGTTTTTTAAAGAAAAACTGTTGCACCGTGCTTAGTGTGTCCCAAAAATAACCGAACTTTATATTTAAATCATACAACATGCAGCGCCAGTTATTTAAAATTTGCATCAATTAAAACATACTTTTATCCTCTTTCAATCGCACCTCACTGTAAATCGGTTTACAAATGTTAAAGTTTGGCTGTTTTAATAAAAGACAAAGTGTGCTAATGGTACAAAAACAAAATTGGCAAATATAAAATTTTGTGATGCAATCAGTACAGGTAAAACTTTGGAAAAAAACTTCCCTGATTGACAATTTAAAGATGAAAGGGGAATTGATAGGAAAACAAAAACAAGTATATACTGATGATTGCATGAGTCGTACTAAAGCTTATACGTAGTTAACACGATTTAAAAATGGTCGTTTTCAGAAGTCTCAAATCAAGACAATGTTGATTACTTTTTATGATTCGAAGGGTATTGTCCACAAGGAATTTGATCCGGAAGGTCAAACTTTTACTGGAGAATACTAATTAGGCGTTTTACATCGTTTGTGGAGAAGAATTAATCGTGTTAGACCTAAATATCCAGCAGAAGGACAGTTGGTTTTATTGCACTAGTGAACGAATTTTTGATGAAAAAACGGATTTCTCTCATCGATCACCCAGCGACTATTTTCTATTCCCGAAACACAAAATCAAGATGAAAGGAGTATTTTATGATGATATCCCAGCCGTTCAAGCAGCCGTAACCGAGCCTGGATCATCGTTGCCAACGATGTATTGAGTCAAATGGAACCTATTTTGAATAAATAATAACTTCCAAAGATAATATAATGTGCATTTTATTCTATATCCCAAAAGTTCCTTCCTCCTCTCATTTTCGAGTTGTATTTCTAATCATTTTCGAGTCTTTTTTGAGTCATATTTCATTCGTATATCTAATCGTTAGTGAGTCTTTTACAAGCCTTATGTTAAATATCATTTGCAAGAATCATGCTAGTGATATCAAAGAGAATAATTAGCAGTTGTATATCGTCCTGCTGCAGGAAATGGGGAGGAAACTGGGTCAAAAAGCTGAGGAGGAAGTGAACTTTTAATCTTCAAAATTCGTCGGAGACGATTTTAGTTTGTCGTTATTTTTATTTCTTCTAAAATTGGATTAGAAATATGACTAAGCAAAATTGCTCTGAAACAGCGTTAAATAATTCGGCACTGATATCAAAACCACAAAAAAAAAAAAAAAAAAAAACGGAAACTGATTGGCATTCAAAATGTATAATTAGAACCATATCTGGAATGCGGAAATTCTAGTCCAGACTCTTCTGGAAATGTGAAATTTATGAATGAATTTATGAAATATCAAGTGAGCTTTACCATGGTAAATTGATATATGCCAACAATGTCGCACATTTAAAATACAGAATGAACCCCGATCATGTGCACTGGACAACAACGACAACAAAAACTGCACACAGCTCTATATGTGTCTGGGAAACCACACAAAATCAAAGTAAACATTTGTAACATGTGTTTTCCACAGTAATTAAACCAACATGGACCTGTCTGCTGTGCCGTTAAATTATGACAAGGATCGGCAACTGTAAAGGATGATGAGATGATCCTGCTTGATGCTGAAGTATTGTCGACATGTGTCGACTTCTCCCACCCAGCTCATTAGGTACGTCGACTACAACTGAAACATGTGATGCCCAGCGACAGTAAATCACTGGCTAGGGAAAGGAGGGGGGGATGTTGGCCAGCTCCCTCACACGTGCAACGCATGAAGATCAGCTTGCAACGGCGAAAGAGAGAACCAGTTGAAGAGCAAAAAGATTGCAGGCAACAAAACCCAACGGCTTGAAGTTACTCAGTAACTTAAGGGGCCTCCAAGCAGCCGGTTGGGGATCAAAGGGAAACATATAAGCTTTTAGCTTCGATCAAACATTTAGTCAAACATGCACCAAACCGAGCGATCCTTACAAAATAGTTTTAATCCAGTTTTAGGCTGCGACTGATTAGGCAGCGGAAGCGTTCGTGGTGATATCGTTGCGACGCCCCAAACCAAACCAGCAAACGTCGACAGCGACGTCGACTCCGACGCAGACGCCTGGCACTGATGGCACAGAATTAGAGCGATCGTGTGCGTTGTGCCCTGATCAGTTGCTGGCGTGCGCTCTAACCCTGCGGGTGTGTGTGTGTTGTGATCGAGACAGTGTGCGGACATAAAGGACGACCATCAACAACCACTCTGAATTGTCGTCCTGTTTGCCATGCGCAAGCGCAAAGTGCAAATCAATTTCCATGTGACAAGTGTGTAAAATAATTAAAACTCAAGTGACTCAAGTGGGGGAAAAAACATTTTTCAAGTGTGAAACCATTCAACAGCATCCGAAGTCTCGATATATATTGAAGCGAACGCCGACGATTATTATCAAACAGCGCCAAAATGGATTTATCGAGGCGGTTGTGGTAAGCATCTGACAAACATGTATCTGCCAGATACAAAATGCTCGTCGTGTTTGGACTGAAATTGATTCCTTTTGTGTGTCCCGCAAATTACTGTGTCAATGGGAATTTTAATTTCATTTGAACTACATGGGCAAACACTTGACATGACTCCGGCTACGGCTCCTGGCTGACTAGCTGGCTGGCTGGTTGGCTGGCTGGTTGCCTGCCTCCCATCATCATACATATGTGGGTGTAACTTCCTGGGTACGTGCTGACTACTGTGCAACAGGCGCTCCGTTATTGACACTACGCGACTAGCATTATCCTGGCCAGAGTTTTGTTTGCCTGCCAAATTACATTGCCAACTTAATTGAAGTTTGTTAATGAAAATTGCACAAATTTTCAAACAGTTTTGGCCAGGCTGTTTGCTTGTCCTGATTGCTGACGCCAATTTTCGGCATGTGTGAGTGGCTCGAATTAGCAAATTGAATTTTGTATTTTTTTGTGATATTTAGTTTAATATTCATACTTATTGATGCAACTTAACTAAATGCTGAGAAAATCCTTGCCAGAATTTAGAAGCTATTTCAATATTTCATAATACTATAGGAATAACAATAGGTTGCGAGGGTTAGTTGATACAATTTTATTTATTTTTTTAGAAGTTTGAGCTTAAAATAAAAAAATAAAAATTGTTAATCATTTTAATCATATTTAGGCATGTTTAGTTGAATACCTACATTTTTATATCGACCTTTTTCTTAAATCATCGTATTATACTATTTCTTAGCTTTAAAAAAATGTTACGATTCTACGATTTTTTTTAACAAAGATATACCAAAGATACACCATATTGCCCATAAGTATGCAATGGCTGTTAGTGGGAATTAAGCCATAAGCCATATGTCTTACCTACTGTCATATTATAATTATCTTATACTGGAGTTTTGTTAATATCGCCGTGTAAATAGCATAATTTCGGCCAAGGTGGTAAAAATATCTTGCTATAAAACGACATTATATCGCCGACAAATCGAAATTATGTCGCTATGTCCAATAAAGACTCGAAAACAGATCCTTAAGGGACACCACGTGTGCCGATCTTTAAATACTTTTGTCGTTTTTTTATTTTATTTAAAAATTGGATTTCCTGTTTATCTTACAAAAATTTCATTTTCACTTAGAACCTTTGCCAAACTGACCAAAAGTTATATATTAGATATTGGAGGTATTCGATATATTTAACCGATTTGGATCAAACTTGTGTTAAAGTAAATAATATTCACGATTAACAAGTATAAAGACGCAACCATTGAAAACAAAAAGTTTTTCTCACTAAAACTAGTTTTTCAACCGATCATTCCTATGACAGCTATATGATATAGTCATCCGATTTTGATCAATCTTTCGAGAACTGAGTGGAAGCACATAAATCTAATAAATACCTACTTTGGTAAAGCTACGATGGAAAACAAAAAGTTTTTCTCACTCGAAGTAGTTTTTAGACCGATCATTCCTATGACAGCTATATGCTTTAGTCATCCGATTTTAATCAAACTTTCCAGAAAAATGAAAAAACATTTAAAACTAATAAATAGTTAGATTGGTAACGCTACGATAGAAACCAAAAAATTTGTTTTCACTAGAACTAGTTTTTAGACTGATCATTCCTATGACAGCTATATGCTATAGTCTTCCGATTTTGATCAAACTTTCTAAAACTATGATGAAGCATATAAAACTAATAAATACCTAGTTTGGTAGCGCTACGATAGAAACCAAAAAATTTGTTCCCACTAGAACTAGTTTTTAGACCGATCGTTCCTATGACAGCTATATGCTTTAGTTGTCCGATTTTAATCAAACTTTCTATAATTATGATAAAGCTTATAAAACTAATAAATATGTAGTTTGGTAACGCTACGATGGAAAACAAAAAAGTTTTTCTCACTAGTACTAGTTTTACGACCGATCGTTCCTATGGCAGCTACATGCTAAAGTCATCCGATTTCGATCATACTTTCTAGTATTATGTAGAAGCATATAAAATTAATATATACCAAGATTGGTGACTCTATAATGGTAAAACAAAAAAGTTTTTCGCACTAGAACTTGTTTTTAAACCGATCAGTCCTATGGCAGCTATATGATATAGTCATCCGATTCGGTCGGTTCCGACAAAAGTGCAGCCTAAATGTTTTAGGGACCGTACTGTTTACTTTTGATAAAATTTTGATATTCTTTTATAATTTATCTTTTCTTGTTTTAATAATTTTTTTTATTATTTATTATCCTTGATTATATATCTTTGATTGAGGTATTTTAATTTTTCTACATTAAAATATTTTTATTTTAATTACATAAAGTTTTTTATAAAATTATTTTACTGTTATTCATTTTTATAAATTACTTTATTTAAATTTTATTTAAAAATTTACTTTCAAATTTTTTGTGATAAAAATTGATATCCCTTTAATGACTCGCCATTCAATTATGATCATCCCTTTATGGGACCTATTTATTTTCATTAACTTCGCCGATTTAAAGACTTTTTGAAAAGTTTGGTCAAGATAGATTTAAAACTGAGGGAGGAGATAGCATAGAAACAACTATATCAACTCAGCTCAACATGCTGATCAAGAATATATATAATTTATGGGGTCGGAGATGCTTTCATCTGCTAAATTTTTATATTTATCCCCTTTGAAAGCGTATAAAAAAGTTAAACTTAGGCTTATAGGAAGGGCTAACGTAAATGAAACTAAGAAATAAATATTTGTAAATTTTTTTTTGTGTTTTGCATCCTTAACAAAATTGTCATTGTTTTTTTTTTTTTTTTTTTGGCAGTTTCTAGCAAAGTGATATCTTAGTGCTAGCATTGAAGCTCTGACAATCATTGAGGCATTACTTGTCAACAAATCAGCCAAATGCTGTTCAGTTTACTAAAGCATTGGTACAACTTCGGTTATTCTTAACAGAAAATTTTGTATTCATGTATTAAGAGCAAAAATCCAACCAAAGAAAAACGACAAATTAAACTTCATCCGTGCCGATGTGTTTATACACTTTTTAATGCTTCCAACTATGGCCTTGTGTGGCTCACAGGATAGCGTGTGTACGGGAGGGTTGAGGGTTCGATCCCACCTTCAACTTTTACTCATTAAAGGTCACCTTTACCAGCTATTGTCGCCAGCTGTAAAATATATGTATCCGCAAAACAGCTTTTCAAAATTTTGCCTTTCTGATTCGGCGTTAAACTGTGAGATGAAAGTTAAAAGACAGTCAAGGCAAGCTCGGCTTGACACTTATGGGGCTGTAAGCCTAGCTATTTATTTAATTTTTAAATGGATATATTTTTTGGATATATTTAGGATACTAGCTGACATTACCCGTCCTTGCCGGGTAAGCCTATGCTAAAAGATTTTATTTTAGATATGCGAACTGGGTTCCAACCGAACCGCGAACAGAACCTGTGTTTTATTGATAATCCTGAAACCGAAAACCACGAAAGAAAACGGTTCAATTCATTCATTTCATCCACGATTTTAATACAATTTTGAATTTTTTCAATGGTTCTCTTACAGCCATGTTCTAAATTCCACTTCCAAAAAAGTTTTGTGATTTTAAGACAAAATCTGGGAAAAAATCGGAAAAATTATGGAACTTATTTTTGCTTGTGGATCCTTATCTTGAGTTACAAGTACTGAAAGATCTGAAGAGATCTTTTGGCAAATTATTTGCCTTTGCTTTAGTTTTTAAATCAAAAAAGGAAACCGATTTTTAAAGAATTTTGCAGAGCTGTTGGATTACTATTTGAGTTCAAGAGCGTTGAACAAAGAAGTTTTTCCCACTGAAACCCATTATTAGACCGATTGTACTTATGACAGCTATCGGGGCGGTTCCGTTAAGGAAAAACTTCCAATTGTGTTGAAATTTGAAATTTCCGTTTAAAAACTGACTTCAAATAGCCAATCCCTTACACATTCTCTGTTTTCACTTGTACCTGTACCTACTGTTAGCTTTTGAAATTTGTGTGCCATTCTAACACACACACACACACATCAAATCAATTTTTCGTATTGAAATGTAAATATTTATTTCCCAAGTTTTGCGTTCGAAATTTGTGTGCCCAGCGTAGGTGAAGTGCGTGCGCTTTGAAGTGCTCCACAAAAAAAAATCTTTAAAAAACGAAAAATCCAAAACAACAAAAACTTCCACATGTACAGCTTTGAACTGAAGTGCGAGACATTTAGACATCAGTTCAAAGTTGACGGCACAGATCTTGACCAGGCAGTTGCTCACACGCAGACGCGCACAGACGCACGCTGGAGCTATCTTTCGCATCATCTGAATGTGAAGCGTTGACCGCAGCATTGCGTGCGTTTTATTTTTGGCCAGAGTCATAAAGTTGCCTGGCCCGACACCGACACATAAAAACCCAGAACCAGAAACTTGTTCCCTCTGCCAGTCGCTGGCCGACTGGCAGTTAGCGCATCCATTCGTCAAGTTTTTTAAAGTTTTTCGCGAAAAAATTTGTGCGTTTGCCACTTGAAAGCGAAAATTCTGTGCGTCTGTTGTCAACGACAGCAAAAAACCGAAGACGAAGCTGATGCCCTGTTGCCTGCTGCCTTTGTTCTGCGGAATTGCGTACTGAAATATGGCCAACAGATGACCCGTTAGACGGCATACGATTTTTTTTTCAATCAAAATTCGCGTGAAATTAGTTTTTCCATTTTCCAAAACTTTGAAGAGGGAGGAAATTACGTCAGTTTTGATATTAATTCAAAGTAATTAGGACGAGAAATGCAAGTAAATGAGTGTGTGTGTGGCTTTTGTCACCATTACCCACACCGGTCCCCCCCTCCCATACACACTATTTATTATGTCTGTAGCTTAATGGTACATACTAAACGTTTTAACATACCAACTTGGTATCTGTAGGTTTTTATATTTGTGTGTGGCCATTAACTGGTCGACAGACTCTTTACATTAAGCGAAATTTGTGACTCGTGACGACTTTGAACTTGACTTAGGGCAGGAGGTGGGGTATTTTGGTGATATCAGTGAACGACTTTGAGTTAATTTGCACTTCTCTTTTTCTAATATCTCTTTCCTTAAATATGGTAACCGAAGACTTATAATAAAATTGTTTTTGTTTGGTTAAAGGGTGAGTAAAGTCCACGAAAAGAACTTACATGCTTTTCTCAATCCTAAGCTTACTCTTTTTCTTATCTGTTCTTAAGTATTCCGAATAAGGCCCGTTTTCTCAAGTTCATGTTTTTGAAATCTAGGTGGACATTAAGATTATGTATGTGGACTTCTTTTAGGGAGCTTTTAAAAATATCTATGCTATTGTCTACAACGAATCGCGTGTGATTAAACACGCTTACGTTCCACTTGGGTTAATAAATTTCCTAACCTTAATTACAATGTGGAAAAATAATTCAAAGTAAAAAAGTTTTTCTTACTAAGATCTATTTTACGACCGATCGTTACTATGGCCAGCTTTAAGATAAAAGAAGGTTAATTAATTTATTTTTATTTCGTTGTTTTTTAGAAAGAACTATTGGTCACCATAACAATAAATATTACTTAGCTTAAAAATGCATAGTGTGAACTAGAATGTACCAGCCTTTTTTTGGGATGTTTTCCAACACTTTATACCAACGCTGTATTCCAACACTGCCTTCTAACACTATTTTCCAATACTGTTTTTCAACATTGTTTTCGAACACTGCTTAAAACACTGTTTTCCAATTCTCTTTTCCAAAACTATTTTCCAACACTGTTTTTCAACACTGTTTTCCAACACCGTTTTCCAACACTGTCTTCCAACACAATTTTTCAACACTATTTTTCAACACTATTTTTCAACACTATTTTTCAACACTATTTTTCAACACTATTTTCAACACTATTTTTCAACACTATTTTTCAACACTATTTTTCAACACTGTTTGCAGCACTGTTATCCAACACTGTTTTAAAGACTGCTTTAAACACTGTTTTCCAACGCTGCTTTCCAACACTGTTATTCAACACTGTTTATAAAACAGCTTTAAACACTGTTTTCCAACAATGTTTTCCAACACTATTTTTCATCACTGATTTCCAACACTGTTAGCCACTACTAAACACTGATTTCCAACTCCGTTTTCTAATACTATTTCCAACACTGTTTCACACTCTCCTTTAAACACTGTTTTTCAACACGGTTTTCCAACACTGTTTTCCAAGCATATGCCTAGGTATTTCTCACTGTATATAAACTCTTTTTAATCAGCGGTGTCTCCTGCTTTAATGAAATAGAAAATTAATACATTTTGAATATTTTCTTTAAATCATTCTTAAATCAGAACAAAAATTATAAGAACGTAAAAATTCAAATTAAAAAAAGCAACATGTTTCACATCAAAGCCTCGTGAGAGTTAACCCCACTCATATTTTTGTTGACATCGGTAAAACAGTACAAATACCACATAACAGCATTTTTCAATTCTGTTAATTGATTTACATAAAGTTAAATAAATACTACTCCTCCTGAGTAACGGGTATATAGAAGTCAGGCACGGTCGACTTTAACTTACGCTTTCATTTACCCTAACAAGAGTTTTAAATATTTCGTCCCCGTCTGCTTAAGGTACTCCCTAGCACGAAAGAATAGTGGCTTCATTGGCATATTTTGGCTGTAAACTAGTTTATCATAACGCTAATCGTATTATCGGTATATTAGAAAGTTGTTGTGAATTCTTTTAGCAGATAGCATCATTGTTAATTGAAGTTTAACTCCGAAGCTATTTGAGAAGATATTTTGTACGTTTTAACTTAGAGCTATTTGATTTTTTGCCAGATTTACAAATATCCCTAAAATCCTCCAAGGGTAATTTTACTTTTGTATCCGTTTAGTTGGCTGTAATGGTAATCTTCTGCCTCTAGTTGCCCCAAAGTCCAATACTGCTTGATCATAAGCAAGCACACGCTTGCAGTGATCGTTTAAGTAAAACACGAAAATCTTCTGATAGATTATTCACTGCTCACATTTTTGTGAACGAATTTATTTTAGTAAGAAAAGCATGATTCAATTGGAATTTTAAGCAACACTTCGTTTGTTTGCTATTTTGTTTGTTGCGTTTTGACCATAAGTTTCGAAGGAAAAACACTAAATTTTACCACAGCAACAACAACAAAGTTGCTAATCCAAATTGTTTATTGAGTGTTTGTGTGCTTTTTAACTATAAACAGTAAATTTTCGAAATTTATGCTTTGAAAGTGATACAAAAAAAAAACAAGGTGCTCCGCACAGACCCCCCGTCATCTAGCGTTTGTGGGCACATTTTGGGCATAACATAAACACTTACACTCCGATTGCATAATCCATCCTTAATTACTAAAAATAAATCCCCAAAAACGAAATGCTGATCTAATGAGAGCTGCCGAGTGGTTTGTGTTATAGACGCAGCCGGAAATGCGTCTGGCATGCAACTGTGCAAAATGGTAAATTGAGAATTCATAAGAATATCAAATGCTGCGGCAAATGAGCAGCAAATTGAATTCGTTGGACAAACGGCACGCCTTGTATTTTAGCAGCGATCCTGCCACGGCTCGATTACCTCCCAAGTTCATGGCGGCGGCGATGGCAATGTTGCACGCTGCATTTGCCACATGTGCTAGCTGGTGCCCCCCCGTCAAGGCAAGCGCTTAATGATTATGTGGAGATCTGCAGATCTTGTTCCCATGACTTGATGGTTTATGCTTAATTAACAAAGGCTGCCGACTTGGCAGTGTTTAATTATAAGTATTTTGTATGCTCCATGGTCCAGCGTGTCAGTGGCAAATATGTTAATGTTTGGCTCCAGTCTTTGGGGTCGACGCACGCTGCAACGCGGAAGATAAAAAGGATGCCCCAAAAATATGCCGTCGAAAATTGCAGAGGCAAACAAAAAAAAAACATCAAGCAAGAGGCAAACGATGCGTCACATGCAGCAGCAACAAGTGAAACATTCGCCGGTCTGGCCCAGCCGAAATGCCGAAATAAAAACCATAAAAATGTTTTGACTTCGCTTGCCGGCTGCTGCCTGGTACTCCTCTTGTGGACGTGACACGCATCTCGATGACAGGCACCAAAATCCAAATGAAGCCCAAATTGAAAACATATATAGTTGGTTTAGTACATATGCATTTAGGGAGGGACTCAAGAAGACTTTTGTAAATAATTTTAGCCCTGCAGCTTCCTTTTTGTAATAAGCAATTCCAGGGAATTGCCGCCTTTCCACAACTAAGTAAGAACAATGCCAACTGGTAATTGCGCTATAAATCAATGTCTGCTCCACATTTTGCCTGTCAGTTAGTTTTGCAAACATGATACAATTTAAGGCAATTGGCGTGGTTAACAATTCATTTGAAGGCTATTATAAATAACTGAAATTTTGTGTGCGTCAAGCGCCAAAAGTTTGCTCTTGTTGTTTATGTTAGACGTTCTTGATTTATACATTTGAAAAAAAAGAAGAAAACATCAAGAATTTGGTAAAAACAATTAATATCTTATTCCATTCATAGAGCACGTAGGTTTCAAATTAGAAATTGTACACTTTAATTTATTGATTTGTAAATAATACAGAAGTATCCTAATTTCGTTATTTTTTAAGAGGTGGTGCAAAAGTAATGTCCCTCTTGGAAGTTACCATTACTTTAATACCCGTTATTCGTAGAGTTTTAAGGGTGTACTAAGTTCGTACAATCATCTTCTACCCTATAAACTATAAGTATATATTAATTATCAGCCTTAACAGACGAGTCGATATAAGTCTGTTCGTCGGTCTGTCTGAATGAGCAGACAGATATGTTTTCATACCGTTATGAAAGTGTTTATAATCGAGTTTGAATTGGCTGGGAATCGTTTTTCTTAAATGAACTGGTTCAAAATGGTTCAGAACCGGTCTTGAACCAGCTTTAATAACTTCTGAGGGCCATACTGGTTTAAACAGGTTCAAAACCAGAACCAGATTAAAACTTCTTACTACATATTTCTAACCACCCCATAAAATTTGTAATTCGTATCCAAAATAATAAGGCTTTGAACCACTTTTGAACCGGATCAATCTGGTTTGGAACAAGGGTTGATCTAGAATTTCCAATGTATAGCTTGAATGATTTATACAACATGGTTCTGAATCAATTTTGTGAACCTGTTCTCAAAAGGTTCTGCTTTCGAAGCGGTTCAAAGACTTGGGACTTTTTCCTAAATGCGCTTCAGCAGTTAGGGCCTTTCTCCTGTTGTACGCGAAAATAGTTAATACTATTCAGGGACACCTTTCTCATTTCGCGCCAATAATGGTCGAAATTGATTTAATTTAATGATAATAAACATTATCTCGTAAGAAAAAAAGGCCAGTTTGTTTGGTTTCGAAAAGAAACCACACCCTTTCAATCACACATTTCTCGCATATGAAGTACCGCTGGAAAGCTTGAACGATTTTCTCAATTATATATATCTCTATTATTTGCCTTGACATTTTAACGAAACCCCAAATACTGTACCGATAATGAAATTTTGTATTAAAACTACCTAATTGCTTTAAACTGAAACTCAATAGATCTCGAAATACGATCGGCCCTGTTCCGAATTTTAAGTCGATTTTCGTGTAAGCGTTAGTATTTTGCAATCGAATTCAATAGCGTTGTATAGAGGGTGACAAATAAACCTACGGTTACTAGATCAGGTATTAGAAAACTCGGAATTGTTTGAGCAGCTGAAGCCGGCTGCTTAATTCCAAGTGAATTCAATTCAGTAACCACAGATTTAATTGTCACTTGCATATACCTTTATTCAACTTGACTCGAAATTCGGAACAGGGCCCTATATTTCAGGTCGGTTAGACCTGTTACTCAAAATAAAAAAAAACGGTAGAAAAAAGTTTCAAAGAATCAGAATCATGAAAATAGGGTATAGTCTTTTAACAAAAAAATAAAACCATGTTCTTACGATATTTGACCAAAAAACAGGAACGAGTGTCTCTATGATTCGAAGAGTAAATCAAGACATTAAATTTTTAATCCAGCGGCCTTAGAAAAACTTTATTTTTCTCAAAGGACTTTGAAAGCGCCGATATCAATATGGAGTGTCTAAAAAAACGATTTTCACTATTTTATCGTAAAAAAATATTTGATAACCATATTTGGAACCGATCTGTTTAATGCAAAAAGAATGCAATTTTTTCCCTAAAGAGCAAAAAATAAATATATCAAATCGGAGTAGACATTTTCAAGATATAAGCAAAAGTATGCGTGTTATTTTCTTTTCGGTACATTCCTTATAAAGGCTTACAGCTGATTAACTAGAGGCAGTTGATCGAATTGGATCTTATCGACTTGCTAAATGAGCTGTTAGTTTTTGACGGGAAATACAATTTTGGGTAGATTTTGAAGGTAGAAAATTCAGTTCAGCTCAGCACTAAAATTAGCACGAATTTCAAAGGACTGGTAACATGATTTGGAAGAGATGATCCCTGACATGCTTTTCGATTATGACCTAGGACTTTATGATTTTAGGCTAAGTACTGATCAAGGGTAGCTACGAAACTGTAATAAAATTACTCCTGAATTGGAGCAGTTCCTAATGGAATGCGGTTTCATTCTACCAGAAAGATCAGCTAGAGCTATCACTAGCAAGCTCATAGAAATTTAGCTATCGACCACTGATCATTGATCAATTTCAAGAAAAAAGAATTCATCATTTTAGAAACTTTATGTAGCTTAAAATTCCAACTGAGAACTGACCAAAATATATTGCCTGGCATTAATTATTATCTCTAGGTGAGTGGCAAACATAACAAAAAATGAATTATCCAGAAATACGTTAATTTGTTGAAAAATTCTTCGTATGCGCGCTTTTTTTTTATGAATGTAGTTTATTAGCCGCACATATGCAAATTAGCCAGCGGGCTAATTATGTACTGAAATATGCCAGATCATTATGGGGCATCCTGTGAGAGAAACTATTTTTATCATTAACCGGTGTGGAAATGTTTACACTGAGACTTGATTAAGGGCGGCCACTTGATCAGGTGGGTGCAAAGTTCGAATCACTACAATATTTACCAAACGTTTCCCCCTTTTATTTTCGTTTTTGTGTATTTGAAGTGCTATTAGTTATAAGTGAATGCAACTTGAAGTCAAGCAGCTTGTTGCAAACGCATGGCAAATGAGTTGGGCAAATAGAAAATTGCCAATATTTGAAGAACGTGCGAGGATGGGCCGGGGGCGGTATGCGGAATGCGTCGCGACAGCGGCATTATGAGGCCTCTAATTAGCGGCAGTCGCATATTGCAACTTCAAGTGGTGGTGGCTGCCACATTTGCCATAAAAATGTTGTTTACAAGCTGGCTGGCTGGCTGGCTGGGTTGTCAGTGAGTGAAATTTATGGGTCAGTAAGCTTGCAGTCAAGTGAAATGCAACAAAATCGCGTAGCACTCTTCCCTTTTTGTTTGTAGCTGAGCATTTTGTTTGCTCATTTGCTGTTGCTCGTTTGGCCCCAAACGCGTGACAAACTTTGTTGCCTATGCTGCTGCTGCTGTTTGCTGAAAGTGGCTTTTAGCCGCAACAGCTGCTACTTAGTGGATGGACTGTTGCCTAACCTTTGGGTTGGCATTGCGTAAACACTGCAGGGCACTGCGTACGTTTGTTTATTATTTTCACTACTCAATTAAGTTTAATTAATTTTGTGAATGATAATTGCATGACCAGGCTCTGCCAGCCAACCAGCCAAAGGCAACGGTAAAGGCGCAGGCAATGGCTACAAGTGTGTGTGCGTTGCTTTATGCAAATGCAATTAAAATTTCAACAATGCAAACATTTACTTCCGTTGCAACAAATGTCGTTGTCGTCGTCGCTGCCAGCTTCTCTTCGTTTGGCTTTCCGGCTGCATCTTCATAGAGTCATCAGGCTGCCATAGCATTTACCTGGCCGCACCTCAGCCACAATTTGGCGTTTTGAATTAGTCTGTGTTTGTCTGGTGATAATTGCATCACTATATATATATGTATATAGTATGTAATTGTGTGTGCGTGTGACACATCCTTTTAACTAATGAGGCTGAAGCTTTGTGGCCAAATAAAACACACAAAGTCTGCAATGAAACCAATTAGGCCCCTTAAATGCTGCTACACATTTGTGCAAAATGCTTCAAATATTTTTCCAAAAATACAGTCTTCGACATTTATTTGTCAACAAACACATTTATGTTAATTTCTTTCAAATTTTGAAATTTTTTGAGATAATGAATGCAACAAAAACGAGAAGGCAAAGCTAAAGCTAAGGTCCCACAGGCAAATAATTTGCCCAAATTTTAGCCTTAAATCCACCATTTAAATCAAATTAAAACTAAAAAATTTGAATTTTGGGGAAATTTTTTTTTAATCTAGTACTGCCGGAATGTTATTGCACATTTGTTTGACTATTAATGTAAGAGCTATGTTAAATCGAGTAGCCTTTTTATATTTTGTATAACATTATTGTTTATAACATTTTGTGAATTAATGTAATAGTCCTGCCATAAAATTTAATTCACTTTTTCGTAAAAAAACGGCTGTACCTTAGTCCAACAAGCTGATAAAAGTGCAACAAAATTCGTAAAAATAGCGGATATGTTAGGCTATATGCTAAAATAGTTGTTTTAATTTTACGATTTACGCACTAGATTGTAGATGACGGTTTATTTTCAAAAATTTGCTATAAATTGAGAAAAAATTATCTTCAAGGTCCAATTTAGTCACTTTCGGGTTTGCTGATGCGGCTCGCTTGATTTTTTATGGCTGCATTGATGTATGAAGTATCGCATAAAACTTATAAACCTAAAAATTTGTGCTTGCTGTGACCCCCATAATTTTCAATATGCTGAAAAAACTTCAAAATGGATTTTCCGCCATTTCTTGAAAACAAGAGCTAATGGAGAAAAACCGAGACCAGTTTTGGAATCAGGGCACAGAACAATAACAGAATTATGCATCGAGAAGGCCAGAGCAAAATGGCTGTTGCCCTGTGTAATCTGTGAAATTTTCTGAAAGATCGGATAATATTTGGCGAAGATATAAAAATTTGATCTTTTTGCATACAGTGATCCCACTGTGCGCTCTGTCAGCCAACTTTCGGTTATACTTTATGTTAATATTTATTAACAGAGTATTTTTATGTGAACATAAAAAGTTATTGTTATATGTAAACACTAACATTTGATACTTATATTAACATTTTGTGACATAATAAATTATTTTTAATTGAGCCTTTTTTGACTAACTATTTTTTTGAGGACGACTTCAACTTAAGCTCTCGTTTTTTAGAATTTATGGGATTTTGCAGCATTGATTCTAGCTATTTGATTTAGTATATTTCCTATACTCTGGCTTGAAGATATTAGTGAGTTGGCATGTACCCTGCAAGCAAAGTTAGCAGCCTCAAAACTATGAGTCAGAAAAAAGCCGAGCTTCAGAGCGTTTTTGGAGTAAACACATAAATTGGCGTTTTCAGACATCAGTGTTTTTAAGCACCGGCTCATAAAAATTATATAAATTCGGATTTGTAAGTAATAAGCGGTAAACTGAGCTTAAAAAAATATTATGCGGTTCAAGTTTCTAAAAATTAACTTTGTGTTCTGGGTTTTCATTCTTCTTGGGAGGGTGAAAGCACTTAGATCAGGTCAAAAAGAGAATGGCTCGAAATCTTTCACTATTGCGACCGTTTTCGTAGAAAAACAAAGGCAAAGCTAAGTTTGACTAAGTTTATACACTTGAAAAACTTTACGCCAACTGATTTAACCGGTAAAATATATAAAGGATATAGATATCAGATATTTAAAAATTCTAAAACATTGATAGTAAAAATTTGATACCATAAAAAAAACTTTTCTCAGTAAAACCCATTTTTCGACCGATCGGTCCTATGGCAGCTATATGCTATAGTTATCCGATTTTGATAAAATCTTCCAGAATTGTGTTGACGCATATAAAACTAATCTATACCAAGATTGGTGACGCTACGATGGAAAAAAAAAAAGTTTTTCCCACTAGAACTAGTTTTTTGACCGACCCAGTTTATATGGCAGCTATATGCTATATTCAACCGATTTTGATAAATTTTTCCACAAATATGTAAAATCATCTCAAACTAATATATACCAAGATTGGTGACGCTACAATGGAAAATAAAAAAGTTTTTTCTCACTAAGACTTATTTTCTGACCGATCGTTCCTATGGCAGCTATAAGATATAGTCATCCGATCCGGCTGGTTCCGACATATTAGTTGCGTGCAGTAAAAAGAAGACTCTGTGCAAAATTTCAGCTCGATAGCTTTAAAACTGAGAGACTAGTTCGCGTAGAAACAGACAGACGGACAAGCGGAAATGAACTCGGCAGGTCGTCCTGATCAAGAATATATATAGTTTATGGGGTCGGAAATGAATATTTCTATGCGTTACAAACTTCTGGGCAAAATAATACACTTTTCAAGTGTATAAAAAGCTCTTTCGGACTCTCTTTTTTGGACACTATATGACTGTGAATGCTCATTAAAAAGTGTCAGAAAAGAGTCAGAAAACGCTCAAATTGCTTGCTGGGTAAGTGTTTGTATAGGTGGAATCTCAAATACTCTGTATGCACACAATTTATCCCAAAGGATAAGATGTTAATGTTATTTCGAAATTGCAGTATATACTAAATCGTTTCTTAACCTAACATTTGTTAGTTCTTACTAACCCAACAGGAGGGTAAAGTACATTTTCTTATTTTTGTAAGCGTATAACTCTGAGGCAATCCCTGATGGTATCAATAAAACTCAAGTAAGAAGAAAACTTATAACCTTTGGATTCTATTCGTCCCTTTTGGGTCCAAAAAAAAAGGTTCTTAAGTAACGGTTTTATAAAAAAAAATAACGGTTTTAGTTACGGTTCTGATTTTGAGCTTTAATCGTTTCTTTTTGGAATACGGTTCGGGTTCCGGTTGGATACTCCGACTATAGGTCAAAAATGTATAGTTCAAAAAATGAACTATATAATTCATTAGTTCACTTTGAAGAATAGTTTATTTGAACTAGTTCATTTGACAACAAGTTTAGTTCATTGAACAGACGGATATGGCTTACACCCGTCTGTTTAGCTGACAGAATAAGGAGAGGCTTCAGCCACTTTGCACAAACTCAACATACTACTTGACCTTTGTAAACATGACTATGACTGAACTATTAAAAAATAACACTACATTCAGAAGATTAGTTTTAGTTCTTAGTTCAATCTTCACAACCCTAACCAAATTACTATTCAATGCATTGAATATTGACAGCTCATTTATTTAAAAAAAAAACTTATGTGTTATGCCGTGCAGTGTATTTCCACTGTGCGTGGAGTTGCTTGGATTTTTTATTTGCTGCAATTAAATCTGTTTGCAGTTGCAGTTCGTATATGCAGCATAGCGTTGCTTGCTGCAAAAATGCCAGCATTTTTTTACAATCAACATAAAAGAATAAAAGGGGGGCAACAAAAGTCAAATGATTGCAGCTGGAAACTAAAAGAACTTTGCTAGATTGTGGGGGAGCAGGAAGGGTGCATTCCATCTTCATCAAAGACTCCGGGAAAAGGGCGCAGCACCACTTGCACGCTTTTCGATTGGTATTTAGTGTGGCCTCAAGTGGCCTGGGAAACGGCACGAAGAGTGGGTCTAAGTGGGGGCGTTCGACCTCGCCGATGAGTCATCTAAACAAATCAAACGCCAGCCTCTGTCTTCAGGTGTGAAATCTGTTTAGAATTTACTTTTGTTTAGATTTGCTCCACGTAGTACAATGCATACAGGCAAATGTACTTATTTGTATATTTTCTTGTTTGGCCTAAAACTAAATGTAATTCGTTTTCTGTTCTTGAGCTTTTTTGGGGCTAAGTGCACGCACTTGTGGAGTTATTGTTGTTGTTGGCTCATTAGCAGGCGCTTTATTTATGATGGCCATTGCACTTGTTGCCTGGCAGGCATTTCGAAATGCACACGGACACGCAATATCTATGGGGAGTGAAGTGAATTTGTACAAATATTTGAGTATTTGTTGAGTTAGTTTTGCCTTACGAACGGGCATGACCCGAATTAACAGCCATTTACTTAAGTTATAAGTTGTTGCACTCGAATGACTTTTGAGGATGTGATTGTAAATGTATATGGGGCGGGTATGCTGTTCTCTTTTCATTTCTCTGGTGAAAATGTAAGGGTGATTTTATATATCTATTTGGCTTTTATGTGGAGTTTATGAGTAAAGAAGTTCCTTAAGTGGGAATTGATCAAAAGACTTTCTTCTAAATAGAATTTGCCATCTAGGTCGATTTTTTTCACAAAAGTTCCAGGTGCGTGGGAACCATGGAATGGTGGACCGACAGAAAGAAAGAGAGCGATTTTCAAAAATTGAGAGAGCATATTAATCTGGACTACGATTATATTTAAAAAGTAGTAATGAAAAATCATATAAACGATTACTTGAAGAACATGCAAAAAGGATTGGTGTGTAACTTCCGTGTTTTTTGTCCGAGCTTAATAAAATTTTAAATATAGTTAGATATTAGACCTTAGTAAATATATATTTAAATTCAAGAATATATATATTTTATTATATCGAAAAGTTGCCACATTTCGCCCACTTTCCACACTTCACTGCGTTGTTTATAGTCATAAGTGGAATTCAGTTTCTTCTTTTAATGGTTTACACCTTAAAGTCAGTTTTCGCTCCTGGGCCAGAGCTCAGTACAATGAACAATGGATGGCTATTGTTTAAAAGCCACTTTTTCTGCTCAGACTGTCGCCTGTTTGTTAATTGACTGCCTATGAACTGGGCTATGGATGAAGAAAGCTTCTTTTTTTCAGGTCAGAGGGAAAGTATTACATTATTCTTTCAGGCCTTTGTACAATGCAGCTAGTCGGTATTTTGGTTAGGTTTCCGCCGAATTCAGCATTTCCGCTATTTGTTTGACATTTATGTGGCCATGTGTGGGGTTTACATGTCATATGTGTCTGCGTGTAACTTTTTTGATGGAGCAATCTGTTGTGTTGTGTTTATGCTTTGTGTCACGTGGCATCCGCCACATGTGGCGGATTTTGCGTAATCAGCAGCGTGGCCGCAAATAAATCCAAATTCATGAACTGGTTGCGGGTTTTTGTTGCCTAAGCAGATTCCACATACAGACTGTCCAATTAATAGCTGCTTTTGCTTCTGCTCGATGGCGTCTGGACGACGCCACCGCCTCCAGCTTGAGTCCACAGACTCAATGGACTGTGAAATGTGTGTCGTTGCCGTTGTTCGGGCTTTGCCAAAGCAATAGGTGTCCTGGCATTGGTTTCAAAAGGGAAATGCGCTCAAATTGCATTAAAATGCCAACACAGAAGCATAAAAATTATGGCCACACTTGGCGTGCCTTGCTGGCTGCTACCCGGACTGCGGGTCTTGGTCCTGTCATAAGCAGCACGCCTGCTGTGGCAACGAGCGTCACTCGGAGGCGTCCAAGTGTAACGAAACGAAGAAGTCTTCTTGCCCGCAGCGTCAGAGATTAAATTGGCAAGGCCCCAACAATGGGTCTTGTGCCTGCAACATTGAACGCTTGTGACATATTCACGCAAGTTGTTCGCGTCCGCGACTCCAATTGCGGCGTCGCCCTGTCTGCGGCATAATCATATATTCTCTCTGGCTTGGTACTTATTATTTGGTTGTTCTTTTCTTTTTGGCAAATCGGCAGGAAGCGCTGCTAAATTATGTCTTGTTTATGTGGCATTGCATATTTATGGCCACAACGGCGCATAATAAAAAATTGTTACCAAAGAAATTGCAAATTTCAGTTGACCAGCGCCCCCCCATCCTCCATCCGCCACCCACATGGCACGTAGCTGCGTGAAAAACAAGTTCAATGTTTGTGTGCTTTGTGACCAGCGAGCATAAACAAGTTCATGAAGCCCTACAAAAGTTTATTTATGCACCTTCGCTGGACGTCGAGTGGAGAGTTGGTGCATTTTTGTGAGAAAGTCCAAGTCAAGTTGACAAAGCCGCTGGCTGGCCTGTTGCGTTTTTTAATGACTCTGTGTGTCCACGCATGCGGCAAAGTCAACAAATAT
Source organism: Lordiphosa mommai (assembly GCA_018904225.1). Lineage (NCBI taxonomy): Eukaryota > Metazoa > Arthropoda > Insecta > Diptera > Drosophilidae > Lordiphosa > Lordiphosa mommai. Next base: position 177,636 of record JAEIFT010000473.1, read on the forward strand.
TTGCAACAAGTCAACACGTGACGTTGTGCCCAGAGTTAATTAAATTACCATTTTTCCATTTGTCCCAACGCATTAGAAGCGGGCTTACCCATAATCAGATCGAACTGCCAGTTTCTCTAATCACTTTTGTGAAGGTGCAGAAGTAGATCAAACAGCTAAAGTCAAAAAGGCTTCTGAATAAGGGCTTGAAGAAGGACAAAATACTGAAGGAATTATAATACAAACTTTTTCTGATTTGGCTCTTTAACATGGTGCTGCGACTGGGATACATCTCGAGGGTCTGGAAGAAGGAACAGATTGTAATGATCCACAAGGCCAGAAAGAGACCTTCCGATGTTGAGTCATATCGACCAATCAGCCTGCAATCGGATGTGGGGAACAACAGGAACTCACCCAACGACGAATCAAAGATCAGCCAATTGGGATAAAAAAAATTATCCTGAAAGAATTACTTTATGAGCGAGTTTGACACGAAGAATTGCTGTGCAATATCAAAGACTTCTCTTTCAATCAAATGAATCACTCGAAGATTAATCAAAATCAGAAGAACAGATGGAAAGAAAAACTTTTCCCTGTAATAAAAGCGTTGTTCTTAGGATTCATACGGAGAATCATACATTTAGACCAGCTTTATAAAAGTATGTTTTTTTTTATTCCCCCCAATTTACTTTACACTTGTTTTTTGTTCCTCTTAATTCAATGTAAGTTGGTAACAATAAACTTGAAAAGAAAACATAAAAAACTAAAAAAAAAAAAAAAAAAAAAAAAAATTGAGAAGCACTTTGCTTTTAAGAGAGGTCAACCTTAGTAGTTATTATATAATAAGTTAATGATGTTATTTTGAAAATTTTAATAGAAAGGATCGCTTGCGATTTTTATAAGTGTTTATTAGTTTTGCCCAAAATGTTCTTTGTAAACCATTTTTAAAGTATCACGAAGGAGGTACTCGGAGGTTTCTGAAAGATCTTGTAAGAAAGAGCGACCCAAAACGCTCTCCTCCTCATTTACTGAGTTGCAGCTTCTGTAGAAGTACCTATTAGACAGTGTCCAGTGTTCTTTTTCTAGATGAAGCAGCGCTCTAGATTCATTAATATTCAGAGTAGGCCATTTAAGCCTAGATACTTCAGGTTATTCAATAGGAAGTTTCCTTTGTTTGTTGTTTGAGAGTTGCTAGAGGCACCCAAATGTTGTTATTAACCTGTAGGAGCTAGGTGATGGTACCTCCCTGACCAAGAGGTTTGCCAAATGGTTGACAGCCTCCATTATGGCTAAAACCTCTGATTGGTAGACACTACAACAGAGTTTGTCCACAAGAGCTAGGCCATAAAAAGATAGTGTATTGGTATGCTTCTCACTGCGGTTCTGACTTACTTCATTGAACCCTGGCCAACGACTGTGTTCACTTCTACTTCTACCACTAGTTAAGAAATTAAATATTTTCTCTCGGTTTTATTGTTCTGTGTTTTAATGAATTTGAGGTTAACTTTTAATGTACCGGATCTTTTGGGTGCTTTCCAGTTCCATATCTTTTTTACAATACAATAAGTGACTCTCGATTAAAAAAGCTTTAATATATGTATTTTCTTTTAATATCTTACAGCTCAACTGCCTTGATAGCATTCATCATACTCATAGGCGTCCACACATCGCACAGTCGATTTGTAAGTATACAATAGCGTGTTCATTCCACAAACTCTTTCTGATTCAATTAAAACTCTATCAACAGCCTGGACTGCGACAAAAAAAGACAATACGGAGCAAATTTGTATTTATCCGCCAGCTCTGTGACGCCCGGCGGTGAGGGTGATGATCCCAATGAGTGGACAGGCTGGAGTACACCATCAGACTGTTCGCGTACCTGTGGTGGCGGTGTCTCCTTTCAGACGCGAGAGTGCCTACGCATTCAGTAAGTTACCTCTGAGAGTTATAATATATGTATTTCACTATAATCTCCATAAATCTTGGTTCCAGGCCCAACGGAGATGCTGCTTGCAGTGGCGGTGATCGTCGTTACTACTCGTGTAACACACAAGACTGCCCGGAGGAGGATCCTGACTTTAGGGCTCTGCAATGCTCCCGTTTTGATGATCAGAAATTCGATGGAATTCTCTACGAATGGGTGCCCTACACCAAGGCGCCCAATCCATGCGAGCTTAATTGTATGCCCAAAGGCGAGCGCTTCTACTACCGTCAGAAGGAGAAGGTTGTGGATGGCACTCGCTGTAATGACAAGAGCTTGGATGTGTGCGTCAATGGACAATGCCTGCCGGTAGGCTGTGATATGATGCTGGGCAGTGATGCCAAGGAGGACAAGTGCCGTAAGTGCGGCGGAGATGGCAGCACCTGCAAGACCATACAGAATACGTTCACCACAAGAGATTTGGGCGCTGGCTACAATGATTTGCTGCTGGTGCCACAAGGTGCAACCAATATACGCATACGCGAGCTGACGCCCTCCAATAATTATCTGGCCTGTCGCAATCAATCGGGCCATTACTATCTGAACGGAAATTGGCGCATTGATTTCCCACGTCCCATGTTCTATGCGGATGCTTGGTGGTATTATCAACGCGAACCCATGGGCTTTGCCGCACCCGATCAGCTGTCATGCAGTGGTCCCATTTCGGAGAACATCCACATTGTCATGCTGGTACAGGACAAGAACGTGAGCATAGACTATGAGTATAGCATTCCAGAGTCGCTGAGCCATGATCAACCCGATGCGCATACTTGGACACATCGCGAGTTTGAACCTTGCAGCGCGTCCTGCGGCGGTGGCAGTCAGTCGCGTAAGGTGACTTGCCACAATCGCATCAATTTGCAGGAGGTGGACGACGGTCTGTGTGACGCACAGGCTAAACCCGCCGAGAATCAAGCCTGCGGCACGGAGCCGTGTGCACCACATTGGGTTGAGGGTGAGTGGGGCAAGTGCTCAAAGGGTTGTGGCTCGGATGGCTTTCAAAACAGAACTGTCTCCTGCGAAAGAATCTCACCTGACGGGTAAGACGAATTTATTTGTAGTTGAAGCATTTAAGTAACTTTAACTTTTTTTCAGAGCGCATACGGTTGAAGATGACGGCGTTTGCTTGCAGGAGGTGGGCAATAAGCCGGCCACGGCACAAGAATGCAATCGTGATGTCAAAAACTGCCCCAAATATCATTTGGGACCCTGGACGCCCTGCGACAAGCTTTGCGGCGAGGGCAAGCAAACTCGCAAGGCCACCTGCTTTATTAAGGAGAACGGACGGAAGCGCGCTCTGCCGGACGAAGATTGTGTAGAAGATAAGCCGGAGGTGGAGAAGACTTGTTTGCTGGCGCCTTGCGAGGGCGTAGACTGGATTATTTCTCAGTGGAGTGGTGTAAGTAAACCAAATTATATCTTAGATCTATGTTATAGTTAGTTTTCTTGCAGTGTAATGCTTGTGGTCAGAACACGGAGACACGTACCGCAATTTGCGGTTCCAAGGATGGCAAGGTGTATCCAGAGAAGTTCTGTGAACCCGAAGTGCCTACACTCTCCAGATCCTGCAAATCGCCCAAGTGCGAAAGTCAATGGTTTAGCTCAGAATGGAGCAAGTGCTCGTCACCCTGCGGCAAGGGCGTGCAGTCGCGCATTGTCATCTGTGGAGAGTTTGATGGTAAAACAGTTACGCCTGCTGCGGATGACTCCAAGTGCAAAGCAGAGACTAAACCCAAATCCGAGCAGGATTGTGAGGGGGAGGAAAAGGAATGTCCTGGAGAATGGTTCACTGGACCTTGGGGCGACTGTAGTAAACCCTGTGGAGGCGGTGAACGTGTCCGTGAAGTTCTATGCTTGTCGAATGGCACCAAATCACTCAACTGTGACGAATCCAAGGTTGAGTCATTATCCGAGAAATGTAATCCCGATGCTTGCACTGAAGATGAAGTTTTGCCTCTCACCAGCACCGATAAACCCATCGAAGATGACGACGAAGATGAAGAATGTAGTGAGGATGATGAAGTTGAGTTGGTAACGGATAGTTTGCCGGAAGAAACAAAAATAACTGACGATATAGATGTGGACGACGAGTCCAAGACAGAAACTACACTTATTAGTGAAGATCTCATGTTGAGTGATAGCCCTGGTTCCACTACTCTGGATTCCTCGGCTTCAACGGACAGTACAGTGGAGGGATCAGGAGATTTCACGGAAAGTACATCGGAAAGCGGCTTATCTACTGAAGGAAGTGGAGACGATGATGAAACAAGTGAAACGACTTCGAATGCATCTACAGATATATCAGGCTCTACGGACGTCTCTTCGAGCTCCAGTGAATCTAGTGACAGCAGCGACTCGACATCGACCGCTGTTTCTGATTCCAGTGATTCAACTGGCGGATCCACAGAGTCTACAGATGTGTCAGGTGGTTCAACCGATGCATCAAGCTCAACGAATTTGGTCAGTGAAACAACTGAGTCTTCTGACAAGACATCTGACAGCAGTGATATGACAACTGAGGCCTCGGGATCATCTACTGATGGTGCTAGTAGCTCCACAGATGTATCTAGTTCAACTGATGTATCGGGTTCAACTGAAGTATCTGGTTCAACTGATGTGTCGAGTTCTACTGAAGTATCTGGTTCAACTGATATATCTGGCTCAACAGAAGCTTCCTCAGATGGTACATCTGTGTCGACAAGCGATGTTACTAAAGACGATACATCCGCTTCCACAGATACTTCCGAGTCTACTTCGGAAGATACGACTCAGAGTACAGAAACAACTGAGTCTTCAACCGCTGACGACTCATCCTCAACGCAGGTCTCTTCGAGCACTGAAAGTAGTGAAACAACAGACGTGTCAACGACCGATATTGGAAGCACTGCTAGTGGTTCCACTGATGCCTTCAGTTCAACTGAAGGATCCACCGATAAATCGACTGATGTTTCGACAGAAACCTCAAATTCAGCCTCTTCTGAAAGCACCGTTATTGGCTCTAGCGAAGGATCGACCACAGAGGGCAGCACGTCTGAAGGTATATCCAGTACGACTGGTTCATCAGAAGCCACAGACTCAACTGAATCTCCCGGATCAACCGAGTCCACAAATGCTGTATCTACAGACGCCACTGAATCGACTGAAACAACTGAAAGTGGTGCAACTGGTCAAACCACTGAAAGTGGTGCGACTGAGGACAGCTCAACTGACGGATCAACTGTTAGTACAACTGAAGGATCAACTGTTAGTACAACTGAGGGATCAACTGTTAGTTCAACTGAGGGATCAACTGATGGATCATCTACGGGCTCAACTGACGGATCAACTGAAGCATCATCAGAGGGAACCTCTGATGGGATCAACTGAGTCATCAACCGAGGGCTCCACTGATAGTTCGATGTCAACTGACTGGGGTAGTGGTAGTACCAGCGACATTTGGAGTACATCTGATAACGAGGACGATGCCAGAAGTAGCACGCCAAATACCTGGGAATCAACTATTGGAAAGAACAAGCTACGCAAATGCAAGCCCAAGAAGAGGGATTGCCAGAAATCCAAGTTTGGCTGTTGTCCCGATGGCAAGTCCACTCCCAAAGGACCGTTCGACGAAGGCTGCCCCATTGTCAAGACATGTGCCGAGACCAAGTTCGGTTGCTGTTTGGACGGCTTATCACCTGCTGAGGGCAAAAACAACGAGGGTTGTCCTAAATCACAGTGCGCGGAGACTCTCTTCGGCTGTTGCCCAGACAAATTCACGGCTGCCGAAGGAGAAGATAACGAGGGTTGCCCAGAAACAACCACTCAGCCATCAACAACCACCACAGAAGAGTCCACTCCTGAATCAACAACTGAGCTTGAAGGATCCGGCTCTAGTGAAGCAGTTACTGAAGCTGATACTGTACAAAAGTCCTGCTCATTTTCAGAGTTTGCTTGCTGTCCGGATGGTAAGACGCCGGCCAAGGGTAAGAACTTTGAGGGCTGTGAGCAGCCAGAGGGTCCAAAAGGCTGTGGTGACACTGAGCACGGCTGTTGTCCAGATCGTCGTACACCTGCTAGCGGTCCTGATGGTCAAGGCTGCGCCACTTGCACACGTGAACAATTCGGTTGTTGTCCAGATAACGAGACGCCAGCCCATGGTCTGAGTGGCGAGGGCTGCTGCTTAAACTCGGCCTACGGCTGTTGTCACGACAATATTGTGGCTGCTCGCGGTCCCAACTTTGAGGGATGCGACTGCAAGAGTTCACCCTACGGCTGTTGTCCCGATCAGCAGACTGCCGCTAGAGGATATAATCAAGAGGGCTGCGCCTGCGAAACTACCCAACATGGCTGCTGCCCCGACAAGATCACCGCCGCCAAGGGACCCAAGTTTGAGGGCTGTCCCTGCGAGACTACACAATTTGGTTGCTGTGCGGATGGCCTCACCTTTGCCAAGGGCCCGCACCATCATGGCTGCCATTGCACTCAAACGGAGTTCAAGTGTTGCTCAGATGGTAAGACTGCTGCCAAGGGACCTAATTTCGAGGGTTGTACCTGTCTGGAGAGTGAGCATGGCTGTTGTCCCGATGGCGTGTCCAAGGCTGAGGACGACAAGTTTGGTGGCTGCGAAAATGTTCAACTGCCACCGCAGAAGGCTTGTGGTCTGCCCAAGGACACCGGCACTTGCGGCAACTTTAGCGTCAAGTATTACTTTGATACGGCATACGGTGGCTGTGCAAGATTCTGGTATGGCGGCTGTGACGGTAACGCCAATCGCTTTGAGAGCGAAGCTGAGTGCAAGGATACCTGCCAGGACTACACGGGCCAACATGTCTGTCTGCTGCCCAAGAGCTCTGGTCCCTGCCAGGGCTATACCAGAAAATGGTTCTTCAATACGGACTACAATCGTTGCGAGGAGTTCCAATATGGTGGCTGCTATGGTACCAACAATCGATTCGACAGTCTGCAGGCTTGCCAGGGCACCTGTGCGATCAGCGAAAGTCTGCGTAAGTTATTTTGCGAGCAAAATGTAGGGGGTTTCCAAATCCCGACCAAAAAAAAAAAAAAAAAAAAAAATGCACTTGTCAGATTATGATTTGCCTTTCCACTTACAGCTGCCTGCGAACAACCAGTGGAGGGCGGACCTTGTGCCGGAAACTTTGAGCGTTGGTATTATGACAACCATACCGATATCTGTCGTCCCTTCACCTATGGTGGCTGCAAGGGCAACAAGAATAACTATCCCACTGAACATGCCTGCTCCTACAACTGTCGCCAACCGGGAGTGCTTAAAGGTTTGAAATCTGATTTAAGTAGCGCTTGGGCACGGGTTTGTCTTGCCTTGGTTTTAGTCTTAAGCTTAAAGTTTAATAGTTTATCCTGGTTAACGGTATGTTCTTCCCCCACTTTCCTTCCTATTGCTTGGTTTTGGTTAATTGTATGATTGCATGATTGCTTGTCACCTCCTGCACCTACCTCCTGTCACTTACCCAGAGCACTGCTCACTTCCAAAGCAAACTGGTGATTGCAGCGAACACCTTGCCAAATGGCATTTCTCCACCAGCGAGAAACGCTGTGTGCCCTTCTACTACACTGGTTGTGGTGGCAACAAGAACAATTTCCCCACATTGGAGTCCTGCGAGGACCATTGTCCCCGACAAGTTGGTAAGCTTTAAATGTTGTTGCGGCTGCTTTCAATGTGCGCACGGTTAATCGCTAAACGAGTTGTTTAACCAAATTCCATTCATTTTAACGCAGCCAAGGACATTTGCGAAATACCCGCTGAGGTGGGTGAGTGTTCCAACTATACCAGTTCCTGGTACTATGATACCAAGGATGAGGCTTGTCGTCAGTTCTACTATGGTGGATGTGGCGGTAACGATAATCGTTTTACCACCGAGGAAGCTTGCTTGGCACGCTGCGAAAAGAAACCGGAACCAGTTACACCACCGCCAGCATCGAGCACAGTGGACGTCTGCTCCGAGCCAGAAAGCGTGGGCGATTGTGACAAGTATAGCATCAAATGGCACTTTGACAGCTCTAGCGGTGCTTGTCGTCAATTCTACTATGGCGGTTGTGGCGGTAATAACAATCGTTTTGAAAGCGAATCCGATTGTCTGCAACGTTGCGGCAGTCAGCCAGAGCCGGAGCCGCCACGTCAACCACCTCAGACGCGTCCTCAGCCCGCTGGTGATGTGTGTGATCAGCCGGCGGCTGTGGGTGAGTGTGATAACTGGGTTCTCAAATGGAACTACAACTCCACAGAGGGACGCTGCCAGCAGTTCTATTATGGCGGCTGCGGTGGCAATGAAAACCGCTTTGACACGGAAAATGATTGCTCAGCACGTTGTATTCCCAGCGTAGACAATCGCATAGGCGATGCTGAACCCGAGGAACCGCGTCCGGAACCGGATACCGCAAAATGTTTCTTACCCGCCGAATCGGGCAATTGCTATGAAAACGCCACACGTTGGTATTACAATAGTCAGTTCGGTCTGTGCGATGAATTTGTGTACACGGGATGTGGAGGTAATGCCAATAGCTATGGCAGCGAAGAAGAGTGTCAGAATGAGTGCGATCTGGCCCAGACCACCTGTTCCATGCCACCAGTGCGTGGACGTTGTGAGAATGTGTCCCGTCGTTGGTACTTTGATGAACGTTCCGGTGGTTGTCATGAGTTCGAATTCACCGGATGTCGAGGCAATCGCAATAACTTTGTTTCAGAAAAGGCTTGCTTGGAGTTCTGTCGCGAACAGACGCCTTCTCAACCTGAATCACAGGCACAGCCGGTAAGTTTTGAAAACGAACTTATAACTGCAAATATTAATTATCTTTCTTAGGACTCTCCGGTCTGCATTTTGGCTCCGGAGCGAGGCGAGTGCGAAGATGAAATCACAGCCTGGTTCTATGACAATGAGAAAATGGCTTGCACCGCCTTCACATACAGCGGCTGTGGCGGCAATGGAAATCGTTTCGAGACGCGTGATCAGTGCGAGCGTCAGTGCGGCGAGTTTAAGGATGTTGGTAAGTAGCTTAGCCTTAAATTTTTTCGCTATTTTGTGCTAATCTTTGGTGTTAGATGTTTGCAATGAGCGGGTGGATACGGGTCCCTGCACTCAGTGGCAGACCCGCCACTACTTCAATGTAGAGAGTCAAAAATGTGAACCCTTCACCTATGGCGGTTGCGAGGGCACTGGCAATCGGTTTAACGATCTTTACGAATGCCAAACCGTTTGTATAGCGGCCCGTGAGCCGCAGTCGCCGGCGAATACTGCGAAAGGTAACATTCGATAAGTGAATCTCTGTCGAACACTTGGTCTAACGTTTTCTTTTGGTTTCTTGTGACGTAAGTAGAGATTTGTATGCTGCCGGTGGTTATAGGTCGCTGCAATGGACCTGCGGTGCAGGAGCGTCGTTGGTACTACGATGATGAGCGCGGCACTTGTGTGACGTTTATCTACTCGGGTTGCTCGGGCAATCAGAACAACTTCCGTTCGTTTGAAGCATGCACGAACCAATGCGGAAGTAAGACACTTAATTGCAGCACACCGAGCACCTTTGCACTTCACCAGTAGTATCCTTGCACCCAGTTCACTCTCAAACCGCTTGATTAGCTTATAAAGCTTAGCAGTAGTAGCTTTAGCATTCTTTAGTAGCATCTTGTGCACTTTCACTTAGCCTAAGTTCGCACGGGGTTTTGGGAAGGTTAAGGTCTATGTATGGGCATTTTCTTAAGCCGCGTTTTTCATTCAACAGAGCCCGTGGACAACGTGGAGGAGAATGAAATTGAACCTAGCCGTTGCGAGAGCTTTGAGAACGAGTGTCGAGATCTGCGTTGTCCCTATGGCGTGCGCCGTGAAGCTGCCCGCTCTCAACCCTCCTGCACTCAATGCATTTGCGAGAATCCCTGCGAGAGTTATACTTGTCCCGACGCTCAACGCTGTGCCATTGAGGTGGCCAGCTCGGGTGATCAACAGTTTGTGCCTGTTTGCCGTGATACCAACAAACCCGGAGAGTGCCCACAATTGGCGGCGAATGCCAGCAACTGTGCTCGAGAATGCTACACCGATGCGGACTGCCGCGGCGATAATAAATGCTGCAACGATGGCTGTGGTAATATTTGTGTACGTCCGGCACGTCCCACTCTGGCACCCAGCACTCGCGCCCCTGCCATTATATATCCAGGCGAGGAAAGGGCCTCGCTGGAGCCCAAACAACCGCAGGAGTTGGACGTACAGACCTCTATTGGTGGTATTGCAGTGCTGCGTTGCTTTGCCACTGGCAATCCAGCGCCCAATATTACTTGGTCTCTCAAGAATGTGGTGGTGAGTTTTATAAAAATAAAGAATAAAGTTTTGTCTGAAATAATTTTTTTAATCCTGTTTCCAGATTGATACCAACCAAGGTCGTTATGTGCTGACCTCCAATGGTGATCTGACCATTGTACAGGTACGCCAAACGGACGATGGCACCTATGTGTGCGTGGCCGGCAATGGCCTGGGAGAGCCAGTACGTCGTGAGGTTACCCTACAAGTGACAGGTATGTGTGCAGTCTAAAATCAATGTTTCCTTGCTTTGGTGTTTTTTGGTGATTGTAACTAACCCTTAATGCATGTTGCTTGATTTTGTTTTCTTTAATGCTTTGCTTGTGCCTTGGTATTGGTTAGAGCCCCAAAATATAAACGCTTATGTGTATGGTGACAAGAATGCTACACAGATTGTGCAATTGAACAGTCCGGCTTTGGTGCGTTGCTCAGCCGGTGGCTGGCCAGCTCCGCATGTCAGCTGGTGGCGCAACAATGCACTTTTCGGCAATCGTGCCGGCGATCGTGGTGAAATGATGCGCGACTTTTCGCTATTCTTCCGCTCCATACAACTATCGGATCTGGGTGTATATACCTGCGATGTGTATAACCAACGCGGACGTCCCGTTTCGCGGCTGGTCACACTTAAGGCGGTGGGTCCTGCGCGAGCTTTGAACAATGAGGATGCCAAATATTTGCAGTATGTACTAGATCCGGCCACTGCGCCAGTAACCCAGAGACCTCAATACCCCTACAGACCCTCGCGTCCGGTCTATGTGCCGGCTCCGACAAGTAAGTAGAATGCGCATGATTGGATTTGGCTTGGCTAAGAAGAAGTTTTGTAATGAATGTACGATAAAGTGTATCGAACTGGTTTAACGAAGTTTTGTTTAAATTTGCTTTCCAGTCAATGCTCACGCGGTGCTAAGTCCAGATCCACAGAACAGTTACACGCCCGGCTCCACAATTGTAATCAGTTGTTCCGTGCAGGGTTATCCCGTGCCTGAGGTTACCTGGACCAAGGATAAGTTGCCTTTGTACAATGATGAGCGAGTGCAAATTACTTGTAAGTGGCTTACTTGCTTTGATATCTTCTTACAAGTGCTTAATTCTGTATATTTTGTTTGATTTAGCTGCGGAGCCACATCGCCTGGTCATCAATGAAGTAAGGGTGGAAGATAGCGGTCTATACGGTTGCACAGCTCGTAATACTATCAACTATAGCACTAGCGAGGAAACGATCAACATTCAATGTAAGACATAAGAATCTAGCTTTTTGGCTCGCGAGTCACTGATTTACCATCCCTCTTTTGCAGCTGTTATACCCGTATCACCCGATTGCATTGACAATCCCTACTTTGCCAACTGCAAGCTGATTGTGGCAGGACAATACTGTGTTAACAAGTACTATGCCCAATTCTGCTGCAGATCCTGCACACTGTCTGGCCAAATTGCGCAGCCTCATCCCAATAGGCTGTAATTTCCAAAAAAAAAATCCTTTAAATTTAGTATTTCTTACGATTGAAACACACACACTGCACAAGAATAACTCTACTCCCGAGAGGCAGAGATACACCAAAAAACCATTGCCTACAGATCAAAGCAACAGCGCCACTGCGGCAAATAACGAACATTTAATTTAGTAACGATATGTTTTTTCATTTCCAGCACAAAGCAAATAGTATTAGTTTTTTTTTATTATGTTTGTGTTCCTATTTATTCTTGCATAACGTTAAATTCAATCCATAAAAGAAGAAGAAAAATGGCTAAAACGAATTTTCATTTTATTTCTTAGATTCTAAACGATATTTGTGCAACGAGTAAGGCATTTAAGTCTAAAAGAAATATTTGTAAATAAATTAAAACTACCAAATAAAAAGTGCATATGTATAAATCAGAATACGACAAGCGGTCATGTTTTACTTTATTCCTAAGACGGACCTGGACTTGGTAAGATTAAACACTGAAATAGTGCAAACTTCAAAAGATTTAGTATCTAGATATTATTTGCAAGCTGACTTGGTTGCATTTCAATCATGGTGTCAATTCAATCTCCCAAATTTTAACAGTACAAAGTGTAAGGTTATGACATGGGCACGAGTAGTAAATGATCTTGGGGTAATTCTTGATCAACTTAAATTTGAATCTAATGTAACTGCTACTGTTGTCTGTTCTTGGGTTTATTAAGCGTTGGTCGAAGGAATTTGATTATCCCTTTACGATCAAAATTCTTTATACTTCTCTTGTCCGTCCAATTCTTGAGTACGAATCATATGTGTGGACTTCACAATATTCGATCCATAAAGACGCTCCTTATGGTTTGAATTGGAATTTTGAGGTCCGTTTACCATCATATTCTAGTAGACTTCTTTTCGTCCTTAATTAACCGTAGAGTAGAGAATCTGAAACAAACTTCATATTTTCATACAGAGGAACAGGCGAATAAAAAGACGGACATAGCTTTATCGACACGGCAGTTAATGCTGATCAAATAAACTTAAATGCGCAAATTCATTTTTACTTCATAATAACCCATTTTACATTTTTAATGGGAATTTGGATTAAAACTATGGTTAACATGGCTTTTAGTTTTTGTGTAGAAAATCATTTATTATCGTAATATCTACCTTACTTACTACGAAATACGAACATAACTGTGCTGAAGCGCTGCTTGAAGTATTGATCATAGTGAAGCAATCGTTGTAAAATGACCGCTAGACCGAAAACCGTTCCGCCTACCCTAGTTTTAGTAACTGGTTTCAACGCTATAATTTTAAAAGCTTAACCAGGTGGCAACGCTTTCAGCAAGGGGTTATTGATTTTTCCCAGTGACCCTAGCAGCTGTTTGTTGTGGAGTCTGCGCTGTGTTCGCACCTCGGGGTTGATTGAAGTTGGGAGTATAATTTTGTTTGTATTTTATCATCGCGTGCAATTTCTCTTCCTACTAAATCACACAACGTTTGTTAAGCAAATATGGAAGATAGTGGCATAGACAGCGAGGATAGACAATCGAATATCTATGAGGATGGTGCAGCAGGTTTACTGGTAAGTAAGTTCGTGCTGCGTATGATACAAAAAAATTTCAATGCCAAATATAATGTAGAAAACTGCCAGCGGAGCGCCCAAACATATGTCCGATCTGGAGTTTGAGGTGGCATTCAGGGGTGCTGGTAAAGTGTACGCTCCCACAACCATAGAAATCGATGAGCAGGACTCGACAACAAGCCGGGGCCAAGAGCGTGGCGAGCCACCTAACACCTGCCGCTTACTTCAACGTAAACTAGAGCTGAAGGTCGAACGAGCCAGGCGCAACTACACACAGTTTCAGGAAGAGCAGGTGGGTGTACAATTTCTTAAATACTGATATGTGCTATAACCCGTATTTGCAGGTCACCAAAACCCAGTCGTCCACTCTCATTCCTATCAATCGCTTACCCATACCAGGAGAGCCGGAACAAAAACCGCTGGTCGATTACAAGTCTGAGAGCAGCGATGAGGCGGAGGAAATATCCTTCTTTCCTGCTCAGCTGAAGCGTGCCAAACGTCGCCCGCAAAACCATGAATTAACCGATACTTTTAGCATTCAAGAAATGACCATTGATTCCGATTTGGAATCCGATGACAGCAATGCCACGCAGAATCTCGAGCTTCTGTTGCCGTCCATGAAATCCACAATTTTGGATAAGTTTAAGAGCTGTTTCGGCTGCTGGGGGCGAAGGTAATGCCCGAAACTGGCGATAGCATATCAGGATCTGAGGCACAAGACACGTTATTGAAAGGCACTAGAAATAGACAGAACAAACAAACTCCATGGTGAGCACTGCGCGGTAAACAAAGATTTATTTGGGCTTTAATATAAAGAAATTGATTAAGCTTAATCATTAAAAAAAAAAAATCAAAATCAGTCTTGTTTTTTTTAAGCATCGGTATTCAAGGTAAGACAAACGCCTTGTAATGTCCAATGACTCAAGTCCTCGGAGGTGGCCAAATTGGCCTCAAACACCAGACCCACGCCCATGGCATTACGTCGCATCGAAGTGGTATAGACGGGTGCCAGGAAGGTATTCTGAAACATATAAATAAGAGATAATGGAGTAAAGGATAAATTACTATTTCCCCCCCTACTCAAAAAAGTTTCGTAAACTCCTATCGATAAGTACTTAATAAAAACAACCGAACTTTAGCTGTGACAAAAAAAATCTTTTAAAAGTCCCTACTATATAACTATAAGCTTGAAAAACTTTGACTCCAACTGATTTAACCGGTCAAATATAAAGGATATGATTAGATATTTAAAATTTTAAATCGTTGTATTTAATTTCTACATAAACTTTGTGTAAAATTTTTAACACATCGGGGCTCTGGGGGTAATAGTCATCCGATCTTGATAAATTTTTCAAAATTATGTGAAAGGTTATAAAACATATATACCAAGATTGGGACGCTAGCGATAGAAAACAAAAAGTTTTTTCACTAGAATTAGTTTTTGACCGACCCTATATAGCAGTATATGCTATAGTCATCCGATTTGATAATTTTTTCGAATTTGTGGAAACATATAAAACAAATATACACGATTGAGACGCTACGTGCAAATCAAAAAGTTTTTCTCACAACGACTTATTCGAACGATCGTTCTATGGCAGCTAAGTTAGTGATCCGTTTGATACGTTTCTTTGCATAAAAACTAACACATACCGATTATGACGCTACGATGGAAACAAAAAGTTTTTCTAACTAGAACTTGTTCTTAGACCGATCGCCCATGGCAGCTATATGCTATAGTCATCTGATTTTGATAAATTTTTCAAGTTATGAAAGCATATAAAACTAAATATACCACGATTGTGACGCTACGATGAAAAACAAAAAGTTTTTCTCACTAGAGCTAGTTTTTTGACCAATCGTTCCTATGGCACTAGATATAGTCATCCGATTTCGAAAATTTGTTCAGTATGTGGAAGCAGAACCTAATATACTAAGTGGTGACGCTCGATAGAAAAAAAAGTTTTTCCTAAGACTTATTTTCCGACCGATCGTCCTTGGCAGCTATACGATATAGTCATCGATCGGTCGGTTCCGACATTTATTGCTGCAGCAAAATAAGACTCTGTGCAAAATTTCAGCTCGATAGCTCAAAACTGAGAGACTAGTTCGCGGACAACAGACAACGGACAGACAACGGACAGACGGAGGACGGCAGACGGAATTGAACTCACCGTCGTCTGATCAAGAATATATATAGTTTAGGGGTCGGAAAGAATTTTTCTATGCGTTACAAACTTCTGGCAAAATAATATACACTCGTGTATAAATATCAAAAGGATGTGTAAATTTGAAAAGGATATGCATTTCAATATCCAAAAAAGATATTCCATATCCATTCCAAATGTTTTTTTTTCTGTGTAGATGCGATATTTGAATAGCGGATCTAGCTATACTGCTAGGTTAAAAACTGCAAGGATCACACGCACCTTCCGTACTTAAAAATTGGTCGGAGAGAGAAGAAAAAAAGAAAGCAGGCCGACATTTTAATACACTAGCAAAAGCTATCTTTAACTGATCTTACCTATAGGATATTTACAATACAAATGTCAGATTTTTAAAATTCAAAATAATTTAGAATTTGATTGTTTACTTCCGATCGATTTGTCCCATGACAGCTATAGGATATAGTCATTCGATTCTTTCCAAATTTCGCAGATTTTTTTGAAAGCATATAAAAATCAAAATTTTCGAGTTTAGGAACGCAATTATTGAAAACAAAATATTTTTTTTCACTTTCACCAATTTTCCGCTATAAGATATTGTTATCCGATCCGGGCGGCTCTTTTAGCTATTATTTAAATATGCTGCAAGCATTAACTACAATTCTACATAAATTTTTATACACTTGAAAAGTGTATATTAATTTTGCCCAGAAGTTTGTAACGCATAGAAATATTCATTTCCGACCCCATAAACTATATATATTCTTGATCAGGACAACAAGCCGAGTTCATTTCCGCTTGTCCGTCCGTCCGTCTGTCCGTCTGTCCGTCTGTCCTTCCGTCCGTCTGTCTGTTTCTACACGAATTAGTCCCTCAGTTTTAAAGCTATCGAGCGAAATTTTGCACAGAGTCTTCTTTTAACTGTACGCAACTAATATTTCGGAACCGGCTGGATCGGATGACTATATCATATAGCTGCCATAGGAACAATCGGAAAAAAAATAGTTCTAGTTAGAAAAACTTTTTTGTTTTAAATCGTAGCGTCCCCAATCTTGGTATATGTTAGTTTTATATGCTTCCATATAATTCTGGAAAAATGAATCAAAATCGGATCACTATAGCATATAGCGCCATAGGAACGATCGGTCGAAAAATAAGTCGTTGTGAGAAAAACTTTTTTGATTTTCATCGTAGCGGCTCCAATCGTAGTATATATTTGTTTTATATGTTTCCACACAATTCTGAAAAAATTGATCAAAATCGGATGACTATAGCATATAGCCGCCATATAAACGGTCGGTCAAAAAACCACTTTTAGTCAGAAAAACTTTTTTGTTTTTTATCGTAGCGTCCCCAATCTTGGTATATATTAGTTTTATATGCTTTCACATAATTTTGAAAAAAATTATCAAAATCGGATGACTATAGATATAGCTTGCCATAGGACCGATCGGTCGGAAAATGTGTTTTACTAAGAAAAGTTTTTTTTTATGGTATTAAATTTTTATTATCAATGATTTCATAATTTTAAATATCTGATATCTATATCCTATATATATTTTACCGGTTAAATTCAAGTGTATTAAACTTACAGTCGAAGTTAGCTTTGCCTTCTCGTTTTATAAATAGATTTTATATACGAAAATCATTACCTATGCAAGATATTCTGAATTAGAAAAATTACCCCAAAACCCGAGATCAAACCTATATTCCCTGGCCTTATGAACCCGCTCAGTGAACCTGTACCCAAAAATATATATGGGTTTGAAGCCCTTAGTGAACCACTTTCGCATTGTAAAAGGTTTGCTGTCCTAACTTTGAAAATACACTACCGATCAGTGAAATAGACTCAAGGATTTTTAAAAAAGTTATATATTTAAAATCAAAATATGGATAAATATTAGAAAACTGTTTTTTTTATTATTCAGGACTTAAAGAAAAAATTTGCATGGTAAATGCTCAGTATCCACTTCAACAAAATTGCTGGCCAAAACAAAAATCTTCATACAAAATTTTGACAAAAAAATTTTTTATTTATTTTTATATGGAGATTTTTGTTTTGGCACTGGATACTGTTGAACTGGATACTGAGCATTAGTCAATTTTTTCTTGTGTGTCAAAGAAAGGGTAATTCTAAGCGATCAATGAAATAGACTCAAGGAATAAAATTACAAAATCTTTGTATTTTTATGATATTTAAACCTTTAATTAATAATGTGCTATTTTACTTAGGTCTTTGTTTAGACATTGCATCGTAATGGGCCTTTAAATAGTTCGTTCCAGGCGTGTTTGATGGCATTCCTTAATGATTCTGAAATATGTTTATACTTTACGTGTGAGACATAGCCATAATAATAGAGGTCACACACTTACGGCCCCCTCACGCCTGGTGTGACGTATCGAATAGTGTTCGTCCTTTCTTCGGTCATGAAATTAATCCATCTGGTCCATCCAAATTAAAGTTTTTTTTATCGGAAAAAACAATTGGTACCATTCGATTTTGGATGTCATGTGGCTTCGAGCAAAAATTGAGCAAGCATGCTTAATTATCTTGATTTCTTTAGATCAGCGGTGGGCACCAAAATATTATAGAAAGGCGGAGCAACAACAAAATGCTGTTAAAGTTATGTAGCTTTACTTGCTTTAACTCTCTAATTTTATCGAATTTCAAGCGCAGAACTGATTGAGTTTGAACTCTGCGTTTCGCAAGAAGTGCGTGATTTTCTATTGGGAAATTGCATCTTATTTACATAATTTGATTGGTTTTTTAATAGACAACAGGCTTCTAGAAATGTATTCTGCTATCTGCCTGGTGGTAAGGATGCTGTATCGATATGGCAATATTTTGCCTTATCGCTGTTATTTTACCATTACCTTACCAAGACCCATTTTGTCTTTAAATAATTAAAAATTGCAGGAGGTTATAAAATGTTGCTTCACCTTGCACAGCTAAGCAAAAACTTAAATTGCAGCCTCTGAGTCTATTCGACTGGTAGAATATAAAGCTTATTGTAGAATTAAATATTAAGTATAAAATTACTTCAGCTAACTCTTACTCCTAATTTTGTCTAATATGCTGTTCTAAGAAACACAAATAATAGAGATTTTAAGAGTTTAATTCATAAAATGCATTGAGTCTATTTCATTGATTGGGAGTGTATAACAAATGACCTTTCAAGCCTCGCTGAAAAGTATCTGTCTTTAAAACACTTTTTCATCCCAGCCCCAAAACTAAAGCATCCGGCATTTAAAATCAGAAACAATTAGCACAACAGATGCCCCATTAGCCGGGCTCGTAAGCCGGGTAAGCGGAAGCTGTTGGTAATTTAGTGCGCTGTATTTAAACAAATATCAGCATAGCCACGCCCCCACCGCTCCCCGCGCCATCGCATATGTAGATACAAGCGCACATTAGTACTTGTCACTTGCAGACTGCGTCGAACTCAAGCCCAACCACCCGCCCCCTCCCTAACTCCCCCTGTACAAACCTGTAGCTTAAGCCGGTGCGCTTCAATGGGTTCCACAGCCAAAATAGCCAGCTCTTCGACCAAAACTTTGGGGTGAGAGCGCGCCAACTGATTAGTCTGCAAGTCAAAGCGTGCGCCCTCTATGTACAGACCGTGCACATAGCAGCCCTGAAAAAAAAGTTAAACGATTAAAATGCAAACAGAATTCTTAATTACGAAATTAGTGCCCAAGTAGGGTCATAGTTTTGCATTTAGAGCTCACCGTAACGGGACGCTCCTCGACATCATCGGGGTCCGCATAGTTGGTCACATAGGTGAACAGGGTGGAGCGATCCAGGGGCCAGGCATTCCGGCGACAGGCAATCTGCAAGAAAGCATTTGAATGGGAAGCTGGGGTGTGTGGCCCAACAACCACTACCACTTACCTGCACCAGGGCCGTAAGATAACTTTGTGGAATATGCAGTCCAGACAGCCACATTACCAGGGGCTCGCCGGAGAGCGACCAATACTTGTACTGCACAGCTCGTTGCTAAATTGGCCCGTAAGAGAGAGGAAAGGACTGATTACACTTAGGAACAAAGTAAAACATTTTGTTTGGACGTAGCCTGAAATCGATTTGATAGTGAGTTACACATACAAGGTCATCACATATTTAAAATTGTAAAAAAAAATTCTTCTTATCTTCATGGTTTTCAAATCTAGTTGCTTTTTGACAAAATCAATGCTGCCTACTTTTAAGCCGCGTTTAAAATCATACGCATGTCGTTATAAATATTTTAAAGTAGGCTTAAAAGTATGCAACATACTTTTACTTAACGAGAGCGTAAGTTGAAGTCGGCCCTGCTCGACTTCGATATACCCGTTACTCAGGGTATCAACAAATTGTGGGAGATATGAGGTTTTTTCCAAATTCCGGGGTGGCTACTCTACTATAGCTCATCTGATCGGGAAATGATGTAAAGCGGATCAATAAGTAATGGTGATTAAAATATATGTCTAGAAATTGTGGAAGATATGAGCTATTTTTCAAATTGCGGGGGCGAAAATTTTTTTATCGTTCATCTGATCAGAAAATGATGTATGGCAGATCGATAGGAAATGATGCTTAAAATATATGTCTAGAGGGTTCGAACCATCTATTTTCAAAATTGTGGGAGATACGAGGTATTTTCCAAATTGCGTGGGTGGCAACTCTTCTATCGATCATCTGATCAACAAATGATGTATGGCGGATCGATAGGTAATGATCATTCATACAGACGGACGGACAGACGGACAGACAGACAGACAGACAGACGGACAGACGGACATGTCTATATCGACTCGGCTATTGATGCTGATCAAGAATATATATACTTTATGGGGTCGGAGATACTTCCTTCTGCCTGTTACATACATTTGCACGAACTTAGTATACCCATTTTACTCTACGTTAAATTTAAATATTTTTAGATGCAATATTTAATTGGTTAGGCGACCTCGGTGACCTCGGCGAACCCTAACACCCTTATAGGACCACATTGCGGACGCGTATTTTGATTTACAAATTTGCATATTTATAATTTTATTGTTTCGAAAGATATTTCATCTAAACTCACCCGATATAAAAAACAATATTAACTTTAAAGATATGCGAGAGATATGTTAAATCGGAGTACTATATCTTATAGTACAAAATAACGTGTGGCGCTACATTTAAAAGTAATCAGTTATATACAAACATCAATCTCTGTACTTCGGAGTATAGAAAAAATCGTATTCAGGCTGAGTAAATTTTAGGTGTTGCATAGTGTCAGTGGAAGCGGACTCGTCTTGATTGATTTTGCGCTAAGCTGATTAATGAGCAGCAGCAGCACCTACTCACCTGCAAATGCTCCAGCCAGCTAGCTAACTGTTTGCATGTGGCCGGCGCCAGGGAGGCCCAAGCGTTTGGCAGCAGGCCATTGAATAACGAATTGCCAATGTTGTCCAGCACATTGTCCATGCCGATTTCGCCAGCAATGGCCTGCGGAGGGAATGCAATTAAATTAAAAAGCACCAAAAAGAGAGAACAACAACAAAAAGAAGGCACATGTGTGGGCGGTACACAACTGTGACCCGGCCAAGACAAAGGCAGCGGCAGAGTTCATTTGCATTTGTGAATTTATTTTGGCAACAAACTGCAACCGGCTCCCCATTCAAATTTGCTTAGGGGCGGACCACGCGCGTCTTGGTTGCCAGCCAAGTTGGCAAATGCATAAACAAAATGCAAAACAAAGCTGAAGGATTTATGTGAGACATTCATTGACAGGCCAATTCCTTACCTTGCGCAGCAGCTCCAGTGACTTCTTAATGCGCACCACCAGAAGATTAAAACGATCCAGCTCCTGCAGCAACACCACTCCAGTGGGTGACAGGCTCATCTGGATTTGTTTTCGTATGCGCCAGGTCTCAAAGGCAGCGGGCAGCTTCTTTAGTATTCCAGCCGCCACCAAGTCGATGAAGTCATCGCGGCTAATGCCGCCAGTTCCCTCACCTAGCATAGACCGCAGAAATGAAAGGCATAAGTAAGGATTGCCACCGAAAGGCTAAACGGGGAATAAAAACCGCAGTAATATATGCACACAGGCTGTGGTTACGGTCAATGCTCGGCTTTTTTCAATACATTTCACTTGCTCTCCCCCTCAACCCCCCATTGGTAAATACCAGTTTTTATTAATTTGCGTTTTTATCTTGCTTATATTGGGGGAAAAGAACATCCAGATAGGAATTTGTATGCTCTGCTTTATTTTTTGTTAAAGTGTCAATTAGCAAATACTAAAGCTCATGAATATGCAAATTTTTCGATTTTTTTCACAGTACACAGTGGAAGAGAGAAGAGCATATTGGTCAGGCAATGACAGGGTACGAAATTTAAATTTTTTTTTTTTTTTTTTTTGCAAAATCTTGTATCTTTTTAGTCTTGAAGTTAAGGGAGGGACAAATCAACACAAGGAATGTGAAGTGGATTCAAGTTGAGCTGTTCAAAATCTAAGCAGAACGATATAAACATATCAATATGAAAGTATGGAATTTATAGATTTATAAATTCATTTTAATATTTAATTGATGATAAAAATTTTCAGTTTCATTCTTAGCCTATTGATTTTTAACTAAGAAGTAACCTATAATATATTAATATAAAACAGTGGTCGGAAAAACCCATTCAAAAATACACCGAAACAAAGTGGACAGCATATTTTGCTCTGCCGCAACAGCTGGAGGCTTATACTATCGGTTTGCTGACGTCGCTGTCGTAGCGCATTTTAAAGCCCAGCAAATTTAGTTACAAAACTTGTGGTTCTGAAAGATTAAAAAGATTTTTGCAAAAACTCCAGAGACCTTGATGAAAGCTAGTCTTTGCAATGTCGAAGACGTAAGTTAGAAAATGGGGGCTATGGAATGAGTGAGCGTGGCCATAACGTGTCTTAAAATTGTACTTTTAGCTCTTATAGTCTCAGAGATATAGGTGTTCGGACAGACAGAGGGACGAACGAACAGACAGAGAAGGCCAGATCAACTCGGCTTGTGATGTTGATCAAGAATATATATACACTCAGAAAAAAAATCTCGAACTTTGAACTCGGTATAAATAGTATGTTAAGTACGAAAATGCTTGATTAAAGTAGAAAGTTCTTATATCAAGTACGACCAGGGTGTCAAACCGGAACCCCAACCGGAACCGTATACCGAAAAGAACCGATTGAAACTCAGAACCAGAACCGGAACCGGAACCGTTATTATTTATTTTTTGCGTACCGGTATTTCGGAACCTTTATTTTCGGAACCGAAATGACCGAAAAGAACCGAAACATTGTACCGGTACAGTTTCGGTTCTGAGTTTTTTTTTGTTATTTCATTTTTATTGCTTCAATCAGGGAATTCTTTAGGGTAAAACGCAGGGTAATCGTAAGCAAAAACTTACAAATGTGAAGTAAAGGGACCATCTGGTATTTACTGAAATTTTCAATAAACATAACAATTTTATCTTATTTCGTTGCATCTTTTTTGGTTCAATAAATTCCAAATATTATTAATTTATCCTTAATTTTTACATTTACAAAGGAAATGAATTAATAATTGGCCCAAATGGACTTAACCTAATAGCAGGGTTAAATTGTGATCGTTAACGTTATCTGAAAACAGTGTATTTAACATATTATTAGGACATTTTTTCTGAGGTAAAGTTTATTATGTTTAATTTTCCTTCTTTATAACTACATTTTGTTGTGTAGGTTGCTATCATTTCTATTATATCTTCGAATTAAAGGATTTTTAAATTATACCGGTACATACCGGTACGTACCGGTATACCGAAATAAAAACCAAGGTACCGGTACGGAACCGAATACCGAAATAAACTAGAACCTAAACAGAACCTTTTACCGAAACATTAGTTTCGGTACGTACCAGAACCGGAACCGGAATTCGGTTTGATTCACTGAGTACGACTTTATCAATCCCGAAATACTTGATTCTAGACCATTCCGAGATATAATTAGGCCTGTTCTCGTTTCCAATTTCGATCAATCGGAATTGGTAAAGGTTTCTTTTTTCAAGAAACGATTAGAGAGTTTTGTTTATTAATTTTGCCATTAAGACAGTCGAATAAAGATAAAAGGAACTATGAAGTTATTTGCTCCATAACACAATCTGGAACATTTACCAATTCCGATTCCTTATGATTTGATCGAAATCGAAAGCGGGAACAGGCCCGAATAAGTACATTTCGAACTAGATTAAGATCTTTTTGATCATACTTTTAGGTCGTAAAAGTCTTAAGACAATTCCCATTAACTCTTTAAACAAGAGTTTGCGTACTTAAAATAATAACAAAATATTTTTCCTTGAATTATAATAAATTCTAAATTATTGCTCTAAAAAATTCTTAAAGCCATACCTAAAATAAGTACCTAAAATAAGTACAAAATGTTTGAGTTTAAGTTTTAAAACGATATCTGTGTATCGATTCTAATAAGGCTGCAAAGATCAGAGACGATTTAACACTCTTAAACACCGCGATGTTAAGGGATAATTATCATGTAGATACTGCTGTTAACTTATCATTATCACAGGAAAAGACTGTGGTTAGAGCGCGACAGGAATAACTCAAAAGGCAAAAGTGACAGTGAACAGCTGACTAATTTGGAATTTTAAGGTAGGCGGCGTCTCAAATTGTTTTTCTATTACTACGATTGTGCACAAAAAATAATGATTTTTGCCCTTTAAAGTATGCAATGTTTTTGAATATAAATAATTTAGGAAGATATTTGTTTTCTAGTAGCCTTAATACTTATTATTTTTGTATACTTTTGTCAGGTCCGCAAATCTGAGTAAATGCACAAAGTGGATTAAGTATGATGCTGCCCTAAGAATGAAGAAAATAAGGTTTGCATGCTTTGTGGTGTAAAAAAGCATAATTTTTTATAAGCATAATATATATATCAGGGACCGTAACTGTTATAACTTTTTGGATAAAAATTTTGAAATAACAATTATTTTTTAATTTTTAAATAAAAATTTAAAAAATAATCGTTATTCTATGATTTTTAAAAAAATTTTGTTTTAACAGTTAAATGGTAATTTTTAAATAAAATTTTTTGAATAACAGTTAAAACTAATTTTTTTATTATAAAATTTAAATTAATTTTTATTTTGTAATTTTTATAATAAAAATTACTTTTTTATTGTTATGAAAAAATTTTTATTATAAAAATTTTTATAAAAATTACTAATCTAGTAGGTTTAGGTAAATCTTGTTTCCTTCTATCAAAGACAATCTATGATTTACAAACGCCTACTAGATAAGTAATTTTTATAAAAAATTTGTATAATAAAAATTTTTTCATATAAAAAGTAATTTTTATTATAAAAATTACAAAATAAAAATTAATTTAAATTTTTATAATATTGTTATTCAAAAATTTTTATATAAAAATTACCATTTAACAGTTAAAACAAAATTTTTATTTAAAAATTATAATATAACAATTTCAAAATTTTTTGTGATAAAAATTGCAAATAAAAATTTATCCCATTTAATGACTCGCCATTAAAAATTATGAAGATTCGTGTATTCCATTTTATCAGGGGATCCATATTTCGTGGTAATTTTTTTCACTTCCATAACTGTTATTTTCGGTCCCTGATATATATATTAACTTTTCTCTGCAAAGATCATATGACCTTGAGCTTATCAAAAACCAAGTAGGTATAACTGATTCACTCGTATTTTAAGAAAAAAAGAACAATTATCTTCACACTTTACGAACAAAACGGTCTAAATTCAATTACGGACATACCTAAATTCAGGAAGACATTCTTTTCTGGGTGCATCTTAAGACATTTTGCAATTGAATCAAGAATTTTTCGGCTAACTGTCAGTACGAAAAATTCTTGATTCAAGCATGTTTGCTTCTCTTTTTTTATAAAATTAACGGAGGTTTTTGAACTTTAGAATTTTTCCTACTCAATTTAAGCACTCCCAAGAACATAATGTACTTGAAATTTTAAGTACAAAAAGTTATAAATTCGATTCCCATTGTACTAGAATTCTGTACGTCGTTTTTTCCTGAGTGTAGTTTATGGAGTCGGAGATGCTTCCTTTTGTCTGTCAGATACAATTTCTCGAACTTAGTATACCCTTATTGGTCTTCGAGTAACGGGCATGTGCATTATTTGTACAAGCTCAATGATATGTCTATTGGGTCCCTACAATAAGGCCCGTGCCCACCTCTACTCTATTTTGCTCTTCTCTGTACAGAGCTGAAAATTGCCTTAATTTTGTACAATTTTTTGAACGATTTTTTGGTTAATACAATTTTAGTTAGTTTTTATCTATTGTAGTACCCTAACAATTCGTTGCAGCTAAAACTTAAAATTGTTTACAGTGAATTTGAATTTTTATGCATATTTCAATAAATTTAAATGAAAATATGTTAAGTTTTTGATTTCAATATTTACTGTTATTATTATTATTGTATTTTACATTAAAAGTTTAAAGGGACTGAGGGAGGTTTTGCTTGGAATACTTTACCAGCGTGGTCATCGCTTTTTTTCCTGGGTATAATCACTTCGGGTGCAAAAAGAAAGAAATTGTATATACAGTTATTTACAGGGACAATCTACATAGTAAACACATGCATTAAGGTGCATTCTGATGGTGGCGGGGAAAGCTTAACACATTTAAGCTCGTAATACAAAATTATCGACTTTTGCGTGTGTGACGTTTTCACCGTTTTTTGGTCAGTGTGCGGTGCGGTGCAGTGAGATTTGAACTCAATTCGCCAAACGAATGAAAGTGAGTGGGTTCGCCCTTTGGTACTATTTTAATTTTTAATGCCTGCAATCGCGTTGTGTGTCGACAATAATGGTGCAGGCAATAAAGTTAATTGCAAAACCGCAACTAATTAATTAATTTAAATTAAAAATTCAACATGCCAAAAACACAATGTACAGCAATGAAAATCAGCAAGATAAAATGTAATAAACGGCTGACAATTGGCATACGTGGCAGGCAAATTGAACAATGTACCAGGGATGGGCAAAGCGTTTATTCATTCAGCAAGTCAAAGTACCCGGACTCGACTACCATTTACGGTAAGCACTCACCTGTTTGTGGCTGCAACTCAATTAGACTGCTCCAAATGTTTCGCGCGGCCATTGTATAATAACCGATTTCCGCGTTTGGATGCAAACCAAATACATCCGGCTTATTGACCAATGGCAATACATCAATGTGCGCTAGAAATTAAGGAATTACATATGTAAATGGTTTTTTTTTTTTTTTGTCAATCACTCACCTATGTAGTCCTCCCTTAGTATTGTGTCATCTTCGGGCAGACAATAGTCCACGTGTTCATCCTCATAGAAATGGAATGTGTTGAATTCGTCGAACAGAAAATCGCCCATATATTCGTTCATATAACAGTTGGTAATGCGTCGATCGAAATCGTCAATAACACGACCACCATACATGACCTCACCAATTAGATACTTGAGACTGTTCCAGGGTATCTTGTCGTCGGCACAGCGACTCAAATATGTGCGTAGAATTTCGGTGCATACCTCAAAGTCAGAATCGTTAAAATCGTACGCTATATTCCAGCCAAGTTTGTCGTATTTTCGACGTTCCTGTGTGCGTGTGAGTGGGGTAAAGTGATTAATGGTACTATCTATCACAATTTGTTGCTGCACAAAAATGCAATCAATACTTAAAACTTGGCTACAGTTGTAGTTTGATAGTGCTTTCAGCACCAACACAGCAGTTAAAAATTAAGAAATTAATAAATAAACAACTACAACTGCAACTGGACAACTCCAGCAGATGTGCTGGGACAACAAATTCAGTTCACTTACTTGAACAACGGCATGGAAGAAGGCCAGCACATAGACCAGGGGACGAAAAGCGCGATGTGAGCAGGATTCCAAACGTTCCTGACGCACTTTAAAGTAAGTGGAACGCAGATTGAGTTTTAAGCCATTTGGAGGTTCCGTTACGACTAAAAGGAAGGGAATGGGTTAATACATTGCCATGTTAGGGGACTTAGGAATTCAACTGAAATTGCCGAATCGATTTAGTTCTAACCGTTTTCTTTCAAGAAATACTGTTAGGTGACTTCACATGTAGATCTTTTTGCTGTTAGTTACTGTCAAAATTCGGGTTTATAAGAAGTATTGCTCATGGACCTTTGAAAAAGTTTCGACGCTTGTTTTTATTAGCAATTTTTTTTTTTCAAAATTGAGTGGGTAATCTTTTTTCTCTACCGCAACTTGCCTCGTCGCTGTTTAAAATGGAACATTTATATTTATTTTTTATCTTTGGTTCCACTGCTATTGTTTAAATCAAATTTAAATATAACGAGAAGGCAAGCTAACTTGACTGTGCCGAAGTTTTAATAACTTGAAAAACTTTACTCCAACTGATTTAACTGAAAAATATATAAAGGATATAGATATCAAATATTTAAAATTTTTAAATCATTGATAATAAAAATTTGATACCATAAAAAAACTTTTCTTAGTAAAACACATTTTCCGACCGATCGGTCCTATTGCAGCTATATGCTATAGTCATCCGATTTTGAAAATTTTTTCAAAAATATGTGAAACATGTAAAACTAATATATACTAAGATTGGGGACGCTACGAAAAAAAACAAAAAAGTTTTTCTCACTAGAAGTAGTTTTTTGACCGACCCTTTATATGGCAGCTATATGCTATAGTCATCCGATTTTGAAAAAATTTTTTCGAATTTGTGGAAACATATAAAACAAATATATACTACGATTAGAGACGCTACGATGGAAATCAAAAAGTTTTTCACAAAGACTTATTTTTCGACCGATCGTTCCTTTTTATTTATTTATTTATTTATTTTCAGCAACATTCGTCATATTGACACAGTTACAATTAAAGAATATAAAAAGGAGAAAATAAAGAAAATTACTAAATATAAAGTACAGATTCAAGGAAAAAAGAAAACAATATAATGAAAAAGAACTCCCTTAGATCCGTGGGGAAATTTAGTCGTAATTAGTACAGCTACGCCCCGACTCGCAGCAAAAGTGAATCAAGGGGTTTCCTTTAATAGTAGCAAAAGTATGCTATGGACGAGTAAGAGTTTGCAGAATTAAAGATTTGACTAAATCGTCGAAATGTTACCACTAGAAGAGGAAAAAATCATTATAATCCCTGCACAAAACACGAAAGGGAAATTAGCGGCATAAGCCGAAGAAACAATGG